>CM076575.1:19580876-20142324 GCA_034641835.2 Pinus albicaulis
GAGATAGTGTTGAGAGCTGTGAGGAGCTTTGTGCTATGTATTGTTACATGTTCTCTATCATTATAATATACAAATAGTTGGGGGTTTTCAGCTGTATGCTTTCCCCATTACATACTGTGTTATATGTGTGCTTGATTATGTTTTAATGTGCGCATGCGACTGCTTCTATTTCCGCAAATTGATGATCAATTGCAGAAGAGGTTATGTATTATGCATGAAGCTTAAATAGTGTGTAATCAGGATAATCTTAGTGAATAATTCAGCTATTATTCAAATTTCTACATGGTATCGGAGCGAGAATTGATCATCGGATCTATTACAGTGATTACAATTTATTTCGGTAGACAGAGTCTGTAAGCGGGCCAGGTAGCCTCTGGATCCATCCTTTCTCTGAAAGGTGATATATCCAATAAATGCCCCTACAGTCGATCTCTGTGCTAGAAATACTTTGTTCTCACAGATCGGAAGCGGTTGAGTTTTGAGCTGGTGGAATTCGAATTTGCAGCAGAATTTGGAATTCGAATTTGCAGCAATTTTCTTGGTGTCGAAGTCAAAATGTCTTTCAATGGATTGCGACTAGAGTATGCCTTTGAGGGCAGCTCAAATTATGTTGCATGGAAGGACAGGATGGAGGCGGTATTAGATGATAACGGGCTGAAGGAGTTCATAGAGGCTGAGGTCCCAAAGCCTACTGATGCTGCTCAAGTTGAGGCTTGGCAAAAGAAGATGGAAAAATGTCGAAGGATTTTGTTGGAGGGCGTGAAGGATCACATTGTATCCAGCATGCATGGAAAAGCTTCTCCATACTTGATGTGGAAAGCGTTGACAGATTTATTCCAAAGCAAGAGCGACCAGAGGAAGTTGGCGCTCAAGGATAAACTCAAACACATAAAGATGGAGAAAGGCTATGCAGAAGAAAGCTTCTCAGTCTGGTGCGAAAGGCAATAAGTAAGACATGTCCAAGGTGAAGTGTTTTCACTGTCACCAACACGGACATTATGCCACAAATTGTCCGCAGAAGAAGAAAAATAAGCATGCTGCTGGATCTGCAGTGGGAGAGGCCTTAGCCTCGCAGTTTGAGCTGGATTTTTCGCTGATCGCATGCTTGGTCTCAAGTGTGATGGGATCAGTATGGTTCTTGGATAGTGGTGTGTCTTTTCACATGACTGGAGATCGAGATCTGTTTTCAGATCTGGATGAGAAAGATCTTGGAGTGCACATCGAGATGGGCGATGATGGTAGATACAGTGCGACCGGTATCGTTACCATTTCCTTTGAGAGGGAGTCTGGTAAACCCTTCGTATTGAAGGAAGTGATGCATGTTCCAGGATTGAAGAAGAATCTGATCTCTGTGGCGATGTTAGAAGACAAGGGGTATGATGTTGTCTTCAGCGAGGGAAAGGCTTTCCTGCGCAGTAAGACAACTAGAGAAACCCGAAAGATAGGGGTTTGAGTCAAGAACCTTTATCAGTTGCAAGTAGATGGCTGCGCAACAATGGCATGCAAGGCAGAAGGAGTGGTGAGCCGAGATGATGGCGAGCTGTGGCACCGGAGATTGGGCCAGCTTTGAAGATACTGCAGTAGATTTCTACTGGGCTTCCTAAGGGCACTCTTGCGCAGTCAAATCAGTGCAAGGGGTGTACCTTGGGAAAATTTGTGAAAGCCACCTTTCACGAGAAGGATAGTCGCGCCACGACGATCCTTGAGATAATTCACACAGACGTGTGTGGACCTTTCTCAGTAGCTTCGATAGCAAAGCACAAGTACTATGTGATCTTTGTTGATGATTTTTCTGGAGGCCGGATCTTCTTCATGCGTAAGAAGAGCGAGACATACTTCAAAGTTCTGTGAGTTCAAGGCACTGCTGAGAAGGAATCAGAAGCATGTGGACTCTCTTAGGAGTGATAATGGTGGTGAATTCATCTCTCGTCAATTCAAGAACTTTTGCAGCGCAGAAGGGATTCAAAGAGAGCTCATAGCACCTCATAACCCACAGCAGAATGGAGTTGCTGAGTGGAAGAACAGAATGATCGTGGGTACTGCACGAGCAATGTTGCATGATCAAGGCCTACCCATTCACTTGTGGGAAGAGGCATGCAATACTGCAGTATATGTGCAGAACCATTGTCCTCACAAGATACTTGGCATGAGTACACCTGAGGAGGCGTTTTCTTGTAAGAGGCCTGATATTTCCCATTTGAGGATTTTTGGTTCGCCTGTTTACATTCATGTGACGAAGGATGCAAGGAAGAAGACAAGGTGAAGCAGGCGGCTGAAGGGAGTGTGGAGAAGTACAAGGCGAGATTTATCGCCCGTGGCTTCTCACAAATCGAGGGGATTGACTATGAGGAGACTTTTGCACCTGTCGCAAGGTACTCTTCCATACGGACGATCCTTGCTCTCTCAGCGCAGATGGGGTGGCACATTCATCAGATGGATGTGAAGACTGCGTTCCTCAATGGAGTTATTGAGGAGGAGGTGTACATAGAGCAGCCTTAAGGTTTTGAGATCTTCAGCAGTGAGTCGCATGTGTGCCGACTCAAGAGAGCACTGTACGGGCTGAAGCAAGCACCTCGTGCTTGGTACACTCGCATAGACAACTACTTCACCGGGCTTGGATTCTCCAAGAGTGAGGCGGATCCTAACCTGTACCAGATTGTGGTGGAGGGGAAGCCGTTGATCATCGTACTGTATGTAGATGATCTGATTTTGACTGGCGATGAGCAGTTGATACTTTCATGCAAGGAGGATCTTGCACGAGAGTTTGAGATGAAGGACTGGGGCATCCTTCATTATTTCCTGGGATTGGAGATTTGGCAGCGCAGCGGAGGACTGTTTGTTTCTCAGGGCAAGTATGCCCGGGAGATTCTGGAGAGGTTCAACATGCAGGGCTGCAAGCCTGTTGATACCCCTCTTCCTGGAGGATGGAGGAAGGGAGATGCTACTTCGGAGGAGGTAGTGGATGCCACTGTCTATCGACAGTTGGTGGGGTCGTTGATGTATCTGGTCAATACTCGACCCGATATATGCTATGCAGTTAACCAGCTTTCGCAAGCTATGGTTAAGCCTACCAAGCTCTTTTGGAAGGCGGGCAAGCATGTATTGCGCTATATCAGAGGCACATCGGGATATGGTCTATGGTACAGACATGAGGATGGAGTGAAGCTTTCTGGTTTCACTGATGCAGATTGGGCAGGGAGCCCAACGGACCGGAAGAGCACTTCTGGAGGAGTTTTCAGCATTGGGTCGACAACAGTTTCCTGGTACAGCAGGAAGCAGAGATCCGTGGCACTCATTTCAGCAGAGGCTGAGTACATGGCAGCTAGCTTGGCTGCATGCGAGGCTATTTGGATGAGGAAGATCCTCGCAGGTTTGTTCAGGTTGCATTTGGAGCCTACAGTGATCTACTGTGATAACCAGAGCCGCATCAAGCTCTCGGCTAATCCAGTTTTTCATGATAGGTCCAAACATATCGACATCAGGTACCATCACATCAGAGATTGTGTTCAGCGGAGGATCATGATGCTTTCATATAGTCTCACGAGAAGAGTTAGGGCCATGATCTCATTAAGGCGCTCACTAGGAGCAAGTTCGAATTCCACAGAGGCAGGATAGGGATTGCAGATAATCCATATCTTGCTGAGAGGGAGTGTTGAGAATGCAGCAAGATGATGGAGCTTAGTTAAATGAAGTCGCCTTCACTAAGTGGGCCCGCAGGCAAATTCTGGCGCAAAGTCTATTTTTAGACTATGTCTATTTTTAGACATACGGAGCATAATTTGGGAATTCTACTTGGAGATTCTTGGAGTATGCGACATGTCGGTAAAAATAGATAAGACCCTAATTTTTAGGACCCAGGCTATTTTTAGACTGATCTCCTAAAAATATGGAAGTCAAATATTATTTACCCTTAATAATATTTTGACTATAAACAGCAGTTTACTCTCTTGGCGCACTTCAGTTTGAGTCATGGAGGTGACTCATGCAACTGACATAAGGAATCACGTGGTTCCTAGGGTTTGATGGCATCTTGCATGGTTGGCTTCAGTTAGACTTCAGTGGCAGGAGTTTTGGAGGAGTTAACGGGACAAGTAGTGGAGTTGTGTTCTGTTTGTTTTAGTTGAACTAGTTGGAATTAGTTAACTAACTAATCAACTAGATATGAGTGGAGTAAATTAAATAATATTTAATTTACTAAATATTAACTCATTAGTCAACTCAAGAACACCTCTGGCCCACTACTGCATGACTGGCTTTAAAGGACACCTGGGAGGTAATAAAGTAAGTGAGGAAGTTATATTTGGCTTGTAGATTTGTTTTACATTATTAGCATTATTAATTGGAGTGAATGTCCATGACACCATGAATCGGGGAAGGGATTTTGGAACTTTGAACCTTCTTCATATATACAAAACATGATTGCAAAGAACAATAGAGGCAGAGAAGTAGTGGGTGTGTTTTGAACCTGTGACTTGTTCAAAACCAAGCTAGTTTTTGTGTAGCTTTGGGAGATAGTACCGAGTACTTGTGAGGAGTTTGTACTATGTATTTGCTGCATGTTCTCTCCATTTATAATATACTATAGCTGGGGGTTTTCAGCTATAAGCTTTCCCCATACATATTGAGTTAATGTGTGATTGATTTGATGTGAGATTGCTTCTATTATTTCCGCATGTGACAATTAATTGTAGAAGAGATTATGTGTTATGCATGCAATTCGAAATTGATATATGACTCAAAGAATCTTCAAAAGATAAGGATTATCTCAAACACTTTTAGCTGGTGTCAATATGAGGAATGTAGAGGATTCTGTAATAGCTTGGGGTTCCGTATTGTAGTGTTGATACTAGTTGGTAGAGGTGCTATCAGTTAACTCAATTAATTGAGTTAAAATCAGTTTAACTAGTTCTAACTGAGTGAGAGCTAGTGAGAGGTCCATTGAATTAAATTATATTTAATTCATAGTGAGTGATCAATCATATAACTGATAATTCACTATTAATAGTTGCATGCATGTTAGTTCCGAGGAAGACACAGTTGAGATAGAGGTTAAAGGGAACATAACTATTAGTTGTATTTATACAAAATTTCCCATGTGAAATTATAAAGTTATTGGGATGCCATGATGGATTGCACAATCAAGGAAGGCTGATTTTCCTAATTAATAGGGAGCTAATTCCCTAGGAATTGTGTGAGCAAGGCAGGTTGAAGGAAGGTTGAGAATTAGCTAAGTACTAGACCAATTTTGCCTAGATTAGTAGGAGACAATTGGCATAGTGCCGAAGAATCTCGTGAGAGATTAAGCATTGTATTGTTTCATGATTCCTTGACTTAATACACAATAGGGATAGAGGGGTTTTGAGCAATTTCTTTCCCCAGATACATATTGTGTTGTGCGATTGATAATTTATTTCTCTTAATTATATGTGATTGTCCGATCGTGTTTTGTTTCTGCAAATTGTAGGAAAGATTCAATATCTTGTTTTAGTACATTACAAGATCAGATTGAATCCCGTTGGTTAGATTTTCTACATGAAATAGAAGAGAGGGTTGATATGATATTGTCTTGTGGTGGTTAGTAGGCCACAAGGTCTGTGATAAATACCAACATAAATGGAGGAGGACTTGAACTTTAATTTAGATCCAAAACAGAAGTAGACACAGGCGTAATATTGACTGAGGTAACCCTAGTTTGAGGGTTGACATTGATATCTGAAGTTCATGTAAATATTCAGTCAAAGAAATTCCCATAATCTATGGATCCATAGTAGCTAGGTCGAGTCTCTTATGGATGAAAGAGTTGTGATTTTTTCTATGGGTGGATATGGTTTGTTCTACAACAATTAGAAGTACATAAGTATAGTGCCCTAGTTAGGACAATTTCCTAGCATGTTTAGTTCATAAGATATCCCCTTAAGACTGTGACAAATTTGCATAGAAGAAGAGTGGTTGTGACCCTTAGAGTGAGGTTTATTTCTACAATATAGACCGTAGATCTAGAAGATGGTTTGCAGATTCAGTACATGTGGAGATAGCAGATCCAAAGGAGGGTGGAACCTGAGTAGAAGATTGAGCATGCAGAAGAAATGTGCCATATGAAGAATGGATTGACATGCAGAGGAGTTGATTTTGGTGGACTGTCCATAGAGTTTTAGAGAGGGATTTGAATCAACCTATAAAGAATTAGTCAATGGATTGTTAGTGGCTGATTTGTGACCCTAGTTCAGTCATCTACAAATTGTTAGAAGGATGATAAGAGGAGTAGTTTAGATTTGTTCATAGATTGGACAACAAAGATCAAATTGTCGATACACAAGAACAATGATTTTGAGAGGAATCAAACCATTTTTAGGTGGAAGATTTGAAGAGCCCTAGATGAAGACAATATTTTGGGCCCTAAGTCAGTAAAAATAATTGACTGTGGTTGGGAAAATTGATGGTAGTCCAAGTAGAGTTGGAGGGTTGTTAGGTGACTGTCAAAGAAGAGCCCTAACTCTTGTACTTGTGAAGGACAACAAGATTGGTAGAAGTGCAGCTGTATAGGGCCTAAGGATGTGCAGACTTTGAAGGACTAAAGTAACAGTCAAGTGGCCCAACCAACTAGCCCCGGTTCACTATATTGTAGAGGATTAATTCAGTGAGAAGAAGGGAAGCCTCCATAGACTTCTCATCTTGGAGTCGTAGTATGGAAAAAGTGGGCATACCGAAGAGTTTTTCACAAATGGATTTGTGAACAAATTTTTACCACTCAAACTTGTAGTGGACCTAAAAGGGGTTCCTTAGAGGGAAACTACTAGGACAAGGGCAAATGTGGAGGCTTATCCCATTGTCACCACAGCTAAGGCTCCTTGCTCTTCAAGAACTTTCACCGATGGGCGGAGTCCCGATAGATTAGGAAGTCATTTGTAGAGTAAAGGTCAATGAAGAGGTGGGAAGTGACCCTAGAAACCCTTTCCCTAAGATAGAATAAAGAGTGGGATTTTCTTTCCTTTTAAGCAAGGGACTTGATCTTATAGGGAGAGAGGAGGGGGATTGAAGGGTTGAGGGAGAAGAATAAGACTTATGAAGGAATTTATCAATCCCTAAAATCCTTTGGGAACTTGGATTCCCAAATGGAACTTGATGGAAGGCCTTTGACACCAAATGGGACGACACGGGGCCAAGTGGACCCAACCCAAGTTCGGGGATGGACTTGAGCAACCAATGATGTTCCTATCCTGGAAAATGTGTGGGGAAAGGATCAGGCAATATTTTTTACTTCGACGGGTCAAATTTATCCTACTAGGTTCTAGCCTTGGGAACACCTAGGAAAAACTTGATCCTAGAGCTAGGGCTTGAGGTATCTGGAGATTCCACTGTCGGAATTGGCCCAAATTCTGAGGAGAGTGAGGGGACCCACCAATGCAGTTTCCTCTAGGAGATCAAAGTTTTCCTGTGGCTAGATTCCTAGGAAATTGATGTCGTATGTGACCTAATGGGGCTAGACCTAGGGAAAAATGGAAAATTGTGAAAAAGGGGGGGGGGGGATGATCACCCTTTTTTAGGGGCTAGTGCCTAATTCACTTGGATATATGGAGCTAGGAATGATAATAAACAAGAATTCGGCTTCTTGATCAAGGAGGCCCAGAA
This sequence comes from Pinus albicaulis, assembly GCA_034641835.2. NCBI lineage: Eukaryota > Viridiplantae > Streptophyta > Pinopsida > Pinales > Pinaceae > Pinus > Pinus albicaulis. Next base: position 19,588,506 of record CM076575.1, read on the forward strand.
ATTCAACTTCGTCCAATGTTAGAGGAAAACGAAAAGTGACCTTCAAGCATTTATACTTCATAAAAATGGTGCAATATTATTGATATAAAATGATATCTAAGACATTTCATTCATCTAACAATGGCCCATACATTAAATAAGCTATATAGACACAGTATTCCACATTTCCATCATGCAGCAATTAGCCCTAGTTATAGTGAAATTCAATAATATGCAGCAACAAGAAGAACAGCGTTAAATTTTCACTCACAATGTTAGAGATTATATCCAAGCAGCTTCACATTTGCAAAAACAAAGCTCCAAGATAAAAATGGCCCAAATCCATACATCAAAATGCATCCATCATCCAAAATAGTCCTCTAAGTAAAAATGTAAAGTTCTCTAAAGATAGAGAGATCCCAAGTCAAGTGATGATGCAAATGAATCCAAAAAAACCTTATTTATACATTGAATAGGATTTGATCGAATTATCTCATGGGCCTACATTAGCCCCTAAACATAAAAATAATATGCGAGTAACCCTAAATTTTGGAAATTTTGGTGACAATCCCACCAAACTATCTCATACATGGAATAATAAGCCTCATAAGAGGTCAACTAATGTCCTAGGGCCTTCTAGGAGGCATACTAGGGTCCATGAGTGCCATAATGATGCATGGGACCCATCAAAAGTGTTGGACAAGGGGGTGGCCCCTTGTTCTCCAAACATTAAATTTGTGGTGTTCTCATTAAACCTGTGGACTAGAAGGGTTGTGTGTGGCCACCATCAGCAAGTAGTTGTATTTCTTGTATCAGTGTGATTGTAAAGGGTCATGATCCATGGTACAAGAGCTCTAGAATGTTGTATTTTAGTTTGTAATATAATGAATAAGGGTTTGAAAAAGGTAAAATTATCATGTGCACTAGTTGATTCCTTGATTTGTGTAGATTTTGTTGTGCATTAAAGTAGATGTGTTGTGGCACTTGAGTGTGTTTTCATAAAAATTTCTAAGACAAAACCCAGATTCTCATGTGTCATGGAAATTGAACATATGCCTTGTTCACCTAAGAACTACATATAGCTCATCTTATGCTACTCATGTCCAATCTCATATAGCATGCCTTAACACTGCCTAGCATACCTTGACGTCACTCCCTCCTTAACACATATGAAACTCACTGACACTTCCTGTCACAAACTCTTATTCATTCATTTTTAAATATAGTTTTATCTAGTCTTTTATGATGAACTATCTAGTGGAATATCCATGATAATTTATGAATCACCCCAACAACTATCCTTTATGCAAGTCATATGATGATATTTCTTCACACTTATTTATCTCTAGTTGTCCAAACACAGTGCAAGTCATCACCAACACCCTTGCAAAATTGAACATGATAGGCTCGTGGTCCTATCTAAGTTTGGAAGAAAATTTCAAAACTTAGTTACACAACATGATGGAATATTATTATAAAGGTTTCCCATTCATTCTAATCAAAAATATCTAGTGGGATTGGAACAACAACACATTTTGTTCACGATAAATATCCATGATATTTTACGAATCACCCCAACATCTATCCTTTATGCAAGTCATATGATGATATTTCTTCACGCTTAGTTATCTCTTGTCCCAACACGGTGTAGGTCATCACCGACACCCTTGAAAATTTGAACATGATAGGCTCGTGGTCCTATCTAAGATTGGAAGAAAATTTCAAAACTTAGTTACAAAACATCATGGAATATTTATTAAAAACATTTCCCATGCATTCTAATCAACAATATCTGGTGGGATTGGAACAACAACACATTTTTTTCATGAAAAATATCCATGATAGTTTATGAATCACCCCAACATCTATCCTTTATGCAAGTCATATGATGATATTTCTTCACACTTATTTATCTCTTGTCCCAACACAGTGCAGGTCATCGCCAGTACCACCCTTGCAAAATTGAACATGATAGGCTCATGGTCCTATCTAAGCTTGGAAGAAAATTTCAAAACTTAGTTACACAACATCATGGAAGATTTATTAAAAAGGTTTCCCATGCATTCTAATCAACAATATCTGGTGGGATTGGAACAACAACACATTTTGTTCACGAGAAATATCCATGCTAGTTTACGAATCACCCCAACATATATCCTTTATGCAAGTCATATGTTGATATTTCTTCACACTTATTTATATCTTGTCGCAACACAGTGCAGGTCATCACCACCACCCTTGCAAAATTGAACATGACAGGTTCTTCGTCCTATCTAAGCTTGGAAGAAAATTTCAAAACTTAGCTACTCAACATCATGGAAGATTATTCTAAAGGTGTCCCATGCATTCTAATCAGAAATACCTTGTGGGATTAGAAAAAAAACACATTTTTTTCACGAGAAATTCTAACAAAGATCACAATTGAATTGATAAAAAATAGTGTTTGGAAGACAAGGTTCATCCTAAACCACAATTGTGTCAATGTATAATACTATACATAAGAGAAAATAAAATGATATTATCCACATCAATTCTTGAAATAGCCTCACATTTTCCATGAGTGGTGAGCCAAGGGGTGAATGTAGGGCACTATTAAAGTTACATCATGTTTAAATTCCTTTTACATCACGAGATTGTTCTCCATTAGGGTTGATGCACCATCACAAGGGAGCATGACACCTTTTTGTGGGGGAGCGATTAAAGTTGTAACATGATTCAGGTGACATACACCTCTAATGTAAATGACATCATTATACATTTGTGTCAAGTTGTTAAAACGGTTATTTATAAACAATAAATTTAGTACTTGGACTTCATATTTTCATGGCCTTGACTCTAAGATGGATTTTTACTAGGAACACTTCATGCAAATAAGAGGGGGCCTTATTTTTTAACCCTCACACACACAAGAGCACTAGATGTTGCCCTTCAGATCCCCCTTGGTGGTTTCAAAGTGGGTTTACATTAGTGTCTAGTTGAAACTAATGACATCATGATATTCCTCTTCTCAATAAAATCTTCTAGCTTTTCCATATACACAACATTGAGTTAGAGGATCACCTCATCTGATGATCTTACAATTAAAAGTTGTAAAAGTTCACCTGCTAAATTAATACTAAATTTGAGAAATTTTAAGTGACCGAACTAAAAATGACTAACTTAAATGGCACAGTTAGTTTAGGGATAAAATATATGACTAGATAATAAGTGACCAAACTAAAAGCGACCAACTAAAATGACTAATTTAGTCCACGACTAAAATATATGACTAGATAATAAGTGACAAGATTAATAATGATTAACATAAATAACTACTATAGCCCAAGAATAAAAATATGACCAAATAATAAGTACAAAAATTATATGAATTAGTCATTTATGTTAGTAATTTTTAATTGTGTCACTCCATAGATAGAAAATTGCAATTTTGATACTGAAGTGTTTTATATCACTACAGGGGTCTCTGAATCCATATGCAGTGTTAAAATTTAGAGACAAAGGGGTCTTTGAATCCATCTACAATGTTAAAATTCTAAATGCTCATTTGTCTCTAAATTTTAACACTGCAGATGGATTCAAATTTTCTTAACATTAGTTTTTCTTTCCTTCAACGTCGCGGCAAGACTCTCCTTCACCAGTTCGTCCAAGGAGGGCAAGGCCAATGGCACTTGAGATGAAGGATAATAAAAAACAATCCGTAGAAATTTGTAACTTCTAAATCTTTTGAAAACCCTAAGAAAGTCATAATACATTGTATGTCTTTCTCCGATCTCTAGGATGAAAGGGAAACCAAACTCAAAGCTAGACAACGTACATACATTGAAGATGGATTCAATTTTAGAAACTATCATTTAAAAAGAGGCTAGCTCTACCCCAAAATGAGAGTCCCTCCTCCAATACCTTGCCACAACTTCCATAGTTGTCAAATTTTACAATAATAGAACCTCTAAGTACAAGCTTACTATATACTTATAACTTAGGTTGGAATTTATTTGATTCTTAAACTCTTTAGATGATGACTAAAGATCATTAAATATATAGATTGAAGCATTTGCTTGTAGTTATTGATGAACTTGTTAACCATCCATAGAGGAAAACTCCCTCAAACACGTACTTGATTTTGTCCACAATGAAAGAATCCTACTATGTTTTTGGTATATTCGACAAGACTACATCTTTAAATTAATGAAAATTTAATTATTAATGTTTGAAAATCCTTTAAGAGATAGAGACAATCAAATTTACATAGGAGGAGGTATTCCCTTTGTTTAGCGAACCTCCATGGAGAGAAAGCAATAAATGAAAGATTAACCTATTGTTTATGTGATAATTAGGGAATGTATATCCATTTTCTCAAAGATTAGTCTTAGATAATGAGAAATAATCCCCTATTTATTCTAAATAACCCTTAACGCTATTTATAGAATACCTTCTCACCATCACAATCACAATAGTCGTTTTTTTAAGAAAACACCTACAACAAAAATTTAAATATGCAAATAAATAACCTCCATACATAAAGGTGAAAGCATATTTAGAACACGTTTAAAGCAAATTAAAATATAATATAGAAAAATTAACAAAAATCTTGATGCAACATTAATTTAAATAATTTTCTTTATCACAAATATATTATTAAAAACTACAAATTAACATCAATAAATAAATAATTTATATAAAACCCCACTTTAGTAATGAATAATTATTTAATTTATAATTTATTTACATATAATCTTAATGTATATCGATTCAATGTGACTCAAAGAAATGAAATAAGCCATTATAATTATCCCACCCACTCACTTAGTTTCATTCCTTTGCCCTCTTGTTCAATTTTTTTTCCAAATTAAAAAATATTAAACTATTCCAAATTCTTTGAAATCATTTGACTCAAATACATATGGCGCCTTTACATTTAATGCCTCTTTGTATTTTTCCGCTATTGCATTATTCCTCTCCCTGCCCTGAAACGAGCTCACGCACTGAAATGAGCTCACGAGCTCACTTTTGTACAATCCTGGTTTGCAATCGCTCTGGAATAAATCCCCGAGCCCCTTGATCTCTTCATGCACGACTTCCAATAGATCAGTTGCGTTTCTTCACCTTCAAAACGAGTTCAAAAAAGGTATTTTTCTGCAAGAGAATGCTTAAATTGCAAAATCCCATAATTTTTCTTGTGGCTGTCATGAATCCTGTATGCTCTGTCTTCGAGAAAATTCATTAAATAAGCCAATGTATTCTCTGAACTAAATTTGTCGAAATAGGTCTTTCTCAAAACACTGTTTTAAGCAGTAGAATTAGAGAAAAAAAATTTGATTAAAGTATCTACAATGGTTCTTTGGTTCTTTCAGTTTCAATTATTCTAAGCTTTCAATGGAAAATTTTAATCCTATTTTGGCTTATAGACAATATTTCATAAGCTAAGGCTCTCTATAAATGGACTAGAGGAGGTTGTGCTCAAAAATTTGTTTAAAAAAATGACAGAGTTTGCGAATAAATTCACTGAGTTAAAGGATGGGGATTCTGATACATTTCGAGTAGTTTGATTGAATGATTTCTCTTTCTGTTCTGCACATTTCAAAGTTTTGGGAGAATGGACATTGATTATTCTGGTATTTGACAGTATTCTATTCAAATTACACAGAGGAAGATAGAAAGTTAGGGCTTTTAGAGGCTAGGCGTACAGAATGCCAAAATCTTTACAGGTTTTTGTGAGATTTTTAAGACTGTCAAATAGATAGAAAATTAGGGTTTTCACTAAGCCAAGAAAGCTAATGTCACATTCTTTATAGATTTACTTAAGAGTTATGAGACTGAACATTTTTGATGTTCAGGTGGTTCATAGATATCTTCAAGTGGTTTCTATTTGTATGGAACAAGCAGTTTCTATTTGTATGCAACCGAGAATTTGATACGTCAACTGAAATACTATGCTTTAACAGGTTTTACCTTTCAGATCATCTTTGTGCAATAGAATACAATCTTTAATGCTCTTTAGTGTATGGATAAGTCAAAACTAATGGATCAAGAAGCAGGGACTATAAAAAGTTAGCAATGGAGGGAAACGTTATCCTTCACAAGATAACAACGTAGAGGTACTTTTTTGTTGTTTTGGACAAAATAGGCCATCCAAGTAGGCCTTAGAAGTTACAGAGAGAAGCTCTTTGTTTTCTTTTACAACGGCTGAAGTGGAAAACTGTTGCCACATTCTAGGGTCACCTCTGTCCATTATAGAAGGAGGTCTTGTAACTTGCTCCGAGTTGCCAGTTTCTCTCTAAGAAAGTTTGTATGGAAAACCAATGTTCTATTGAAGGTTTAATTATACAAAGGATGTGTAAAATGAAACTCCTTTAGTGAGTCCAAGAAAAAGACCTGGCGAAGAATTGGTGCAAAATGATACCTGTAGAAGAGCCAACAAAGTTCCCAAATTAGAGCCAACTTCGCCAATTAAAAACTGCAAACAACCTGGAATCCTATCTTCAGGACGAGATTGTTTGAAGCACCCCAAAAATTCAAGTATGTGGCTACTGTGCTACCTTTCTATAGACTGGAATTATTTCTTTTATTGCTGTAATATCAGTTATATAGTCCTGGTTCAAACATTTGAAAGATAGACTTGATTTTTCATCCAGTTGATTATGAGACTTTGTACTCAAGGTCATGAGAAAAAAAATGCAATACTTTTCATCTAGTCAAGCATAAGTTTCTGAAAGTTAAATAGTAATTGTCTTTATCTAGTTTCCCACTGTGCAGCGGGCATATCGCTGATTTTAGCAAGCCTTAGCATTTTCCTCTCTAACTGCATAAGGAAGCAAATTTTTGAACTCTTCCCTGACACACATGAAAGTTAGATGCAGTTTCAACAATGGTATTCACAAATTATAAGAAATTATTGTACAAGAACCTTCTTACAGTCCTTGCATCTCAATGCCAAGAAGATTCTACAATGAGAATTTTGTCCAACCATCCTTAGACTTTTAGCTATTGCAGTATGATTGATGGAGCAAAGGTTTAACTGTGTCCTTATTTTTTATTTGTTCTTTCCAACCTGGATTGTTTATCTGCTCTTAACAGTTCATTTCCTTGAGAGCACAAGGCTGCCTTTTAAGTGCCCATTTTCCCTTCTTTATTACACAAATATCCAAAACAACCTTGTTACCTTGCATCTATTCTTTGACTCCTTCCTTCTTCCATTGATCCTCTAGATGATAATATGGAGGTTAATCATAAAAACAAGACAAGATACACTAACCAAGAATCACCATGTCAAGCCTCAGAGTTTGACTCCATTCAGAGGTGACATCAGGTATGGACCCATAAAATGTGTTCATCCATTTCTGGATCCACACCTTGATTGCTCCCATCACCTAAAGGGGGCACTTTGGGTGGGTGTACTTTTTTCTCATAATTTAGATAGGATTTCTTCATTTCTACATGTGCCAGAACCCGGTTGAATTTTCCTTCTTGTGACAAATACAAAATGATGCACTGCTCATATTCCAGACAGGATTTCTCCATTTGTACATATGCCGAAACCCAGTTGAATTTTCCTTCCTCCTATCATCTTGATTCTTGCTTAGCTTAGTCCAACTTCTTACTTTGGAAGTTTACAAAAAAGTTACAGAACCCATAACATCTTGTGTACCTAAGTGGTGCATTTCCAAAATCAACAGGTGAAGTCCAATTTCCTAGCATTCAAATTCCTTCAATTCACTATTGATACAAAACAAGAAATTATAGCTAGCTTCTAACATTCTCACTTAAAGCTTTAACAAGATTCCTGGGAATTACATATATCCTTTAGTGTTTCTAGTCATCAGAATTTAAGGAGCCAGTTTAGAAAATCTCACACATAGAGGGAAATCAACAAGAACATTCTTCAAGAGATTAAAGCTAGACGCTCCTTAAAAATTACATCTCTATCATTCCTACTAATAAAAATACGAATCGATTAGGCTTGTACTAGTGCAATAAGAACATATACCATGCTAGGGACTAATGTTTTATTTCTATTTGGCACAAAAGTGACTAGGTTTATCCCCATTGCTAGCTTCCAACATGAGTGGTTCCCTCTCGTGATTTCTCACCGTCAACATTTAGCCTACATAGGGCTTGGTCTAGTGGTAAGTTGGACCAATTTCGCTGCTGGAGACAAAGCTTCTATTCCCTATAGGCATAGAAGTTTACTAGGACTATCTTGATTGGCTAGCCTGCAACGTTAGTGGCACCCTTAAGAGGGCTTCTGGCCATCAACATGAGCTGCAAGAAAAAATGATCTACCAATAAGGGGGAGTGCATAATATGACTTGGGTTCAAACCCTGACAAGTTCACTCCATTGTGTTACTAAGGGCCCATGATGAGGCCAAGAGGAAAATACAAAATTCAAGTCCAAATGGATTTTATATGGGCATAGAAACCCCTAAAATGCGGCAACTTAGCTAATGTTCCACTGTGTTTGACAGTGCTCTTCTCCATGTTATAGTGGGGAAGTGTTTCCCCTGCTTTTGACCAAAAATAAAATAACAACCTAGAGAATATATTAAAGCCATACCATCCTTAAAAATCACGTCTCTATAATTCCTACTAATAAAAATATGAGTTGATTAGGCTTGTTGTAGTGTAATTTAAGAACATATACCATGCTGGGGACTAATGTTTTATTCCTATTTGCAACAAAAGTGACCAGGTTTATCCCCATTGACTAGCTTCCAACATCAGTGGCTCCCTCTGGTGATTTCTCACCATCAATATTTAGCCTACATAGGGCTTGGTCTAGTGGTAAGTTGGACCAATTTCAATGCTGGAGACCAACCTTCTATTCCCTATAGGCATAGAAGTTGACTAGGACTATCTTGATTGGCTAGCCTGCAACATTAGTGCCACATGTTGTGGCCCTGTAATTTATAAGATTGGCAAGAATAAATGACAGAGGACAACATCAAACTACTTTGGAGTCCAGGACCTACCCTTCCTAGACTCAGAGAGGGCTCTCTCTGTTTTTATGATTTAGCTTGATGGTTATAAAGGCTGATATTAGGCTAGTTATAGAAATTATGAGGGCTGTTTGTTTTGATTTTTTATGTGGTTAGACAGATAGAGCTATGAAACTTAATCCATTGGGCTATGGAATCATAAAAGGCTGAATTGTGCATCAACTTTTCAAGGGCATTCACAGGGCAAGCTAACTATGCAGACTGGATCTTACTGGCAGTGTGAATATGAGATGGAAGAAAACAATGAGTTCAGTAATATCTAAAGAGTAGTTAATAATTCTTTAACTATACTTCAGAAGAAAACATTAAGATAGTAAACACGGACAAAATTAAGGTGCTCTCTTAGAAAATCTTAATCTAAATTTTCTGTTTCACAATCAGACAAATTGATTCTCAACATTAAAGACAGAGAAAAACATTAACGCAGAAGAAGAAACATCACCATTAACATAGCTCAAGAATCCTGTGAATGGTCTCTTATTATTGATGCCCCAGTAAAAACTACAATGCTCCAATACAATGATCTTTACAACGCAGAGTCTAACAAGGTCCAACCCTTGATAATGAAAATACAAGCAGTATTTAACTGCAACTATGTTGGTTGCCCTAATCTACTTCGACAATCTTCATTAACTACAATTTAATTATAATTTGACAATCGTGGCCATGCAAGGCCCGAACAAAAAATATCTCTGGCAAAATCGACTGTAACATTAACTTTGGCAGCTCTTCGTAAATCAAGAAGGTATGCTGAAAGTGGCTGAGGTGGTCACGAAGAGGCAACGCTGGGTGGCTCTGACATCTATCTCTGCCATTCAGACCGCCTTTGCTGGATCATTAGTTCCAATGCGGTGCTGGCTACCATGTGTACCCTTGAATATATCTGTCCAATATTCGCCATCGGTCACCAATTTTTGCATCTACATCATCAATTTATTTTCCTAGCTTGTGAAGCATAGCATCGATCCTATTTATCGGAGAAGATGAAACATTTCTTCCTACAGAAACTTTAGTCGCATGACACTTTGCATCCTTTGATAGCTAGACACAGAGAATCCTTCACCCCTGTCAGGAAAGGTTGAATTGGTGGCTTCACATTGTTGTTTACGCTCAATCACACTGTCTGAAGGAAGATATTGTGTTTCCTTCTGTGGTATCTCAAATATACCCTTTACAAAACAACCAATTCCTCCTGCTATCTTAATTTCCTCCATGTGGCCCTCAATTATATCATGTAACACCTGTGTTGGAGTTCGCTTGACCTTTTTTCCACGGTATGACATTTGTTTCCGCTTGTAATCTCTTACTTCAGCTAATGATTCTTCTCTTGTTTTCTCCCTCTTTGTCCCCTGATAGGAAGAACGCTGCCATATAAGGCCATCCTGCTCAAGTATGGGTTTATAATCGGAACGTCTTTTCCACTCCTTTGTAGCCTTCCTCACGGCATTTTCATGTTCAGCTAATAGCTGAAAGCATTTCAAAATCGCAGGAAGCTTTGCCTCTTGGATAAAGGCAATTAAGACCTCTGCATGACGAATGATGAAATCAACAACATCCGAACTGAATCAATAGCAGAACACTAGCCATACACATTCTCAAGATTTTCCACTACAACATATTCTCCTTGTGAAAGCTTAAACTTCTGAAAGTGCATCATATCCCATTTCAGGTACAGACTCAAGGCAGACATCAATATTCGGAATAGGTGGACCAACAGTCCCGATTGTTGAAATAACATTTGGAAGAGAAACAAAACTTCCTGCAAAATTTTCTGTCAAACCATAGTCCTGTACAACATGGAAATAGGTCACTACTTGTAGAAACTCTTCCACATGTCTTGCAAGTGGAGCTGCTCCTGATGACATTACACGGACATGTCCTCCCAGACCTTGTTTAATCTTGCTAAAGACAACTTGATCAAAAAGTGGAGATGATTTTTCATGTTTCAACCCTTTGCGCATATTATTAAGCTTGTATTTGTATGCAAATTCAAACACCTTTCTATTCAGAAATCCTCCAACGACGATCTTCTAGTTTAAACCTGAATATATGTGATCGAAAAACATGTGGGACACCACAGAAGACAGTTGGTTTTAGTTCTGCAATATCCTCCACCAAAAGCTTCACATCCCCATGCCAGAAGCCTGTTGAACCACTTTTTGATATGAAAAAATCCTCTGTCACCTGATAAAATATATGTGCTAGAGGAAGAAAAGAGAAATAAACATCCTTCTCTGTGAGCTCTTCATTCTGACATTTAAGAAAATAAGCAATTTCGGTCACCATAGAAACAATGTTTTCATTTGTGATCAATACGCCTTTAGGTTCACCAGTTGTGCCATTAGTGTACATTATCTAGTAGATATCACTCTTTTTGGGTAATGATAGTGCAAACCTCCTTTCCTTACCCAACAACAAAAATTCGTTCAAAGTATAGACTTTGAGCGTTTGTTTTACGAAAACCTGAAACCGGATTTCGGAGGGCCTAGTAGATGGTAAGTCGTATTGTGATGGGGGGAGGGGGGGGGGCGAACTCATCCTTCACTTGCCACGTGGTTAATGGCTGGGTTTGAAAAGTACGCATTTCATACCCCCCCCTCCTCCATTAAACTTCGAAACACTGAGGGGGTCCAAAATCAACTTGAACCGTCAATCTAAACCAACTGTTTTCCTTCATAAGTTGAACATGTGTGAGGTTTAGCATAATATCGGCAAAAGCTCCACTACCATAGTGTTATAGTTCTCAGCTCTTAAATCTCCTTCTACCAGACCATCCTCTATTGGAACACCAATACGCATAGCCTTACTTGCACAGGTTCATCTTGGGATTATCTTCCTCCACTTCAGGAGATCTCTGCTCATTTGTAATAATAGATTCTGAATTGACAAAACATTCAACCATTTCATTGTTTATATTGATTTTAGACACACCTGTCGCTGTTGATATAGTGTGGGCCCTGGGGAAAAGACTTGTTTTCATATTTATAACATGGAACCACCAGCTCAATCATTTGAGAATCTTCACTGCCTCTATGTATATGCTCAATAGAATCTTTACTGAGGCTTACTATTTCATTGTTTTTTTTTTTTTTGTTGATTCAATGTTTTGCAATGTCATATCTCTGAAACATGGGTATCCATCGCCTATCACTCTCGCTATCTCCCTTATTTCTCTGTTACTAATTGATAGCTCTCCACTAGCTTTATTTGACGAGCAATAATGTCAGCACATATTGGAAGAAGTTTAACTGGCTGCCCTCCTGGGATCACAATATATTCAATACCAAGTCTGGCCTCCTCTAAAGCATCAATCTCTTCTCGAGAAGATCTTCTCTTGGCTGCTCCATCTGATATCTCAATATCATTCTTAAGCTTTTTGAATGAACTAAAATAACTTGCACCAAGAGTCTCCAAACCAAGAATAGTACGCATGAACCTTACCATCTCCGCCATGATGTTTTTCTTCATCACAAATATGGGTAGACGTTGATATTTAGACACTCCTCGAATCCATGAATTCTCCTTGAGCTTAGAATGTAAAGAAAGAATTGCATCAGCTGCTCCAATGTCATTTGTGAATTTAACTGCATTCTCTAGGCCCATTACTTCCACTACTTGCTCCAGATCAGCCTCCATGATCTTTTATAAGTATATAAAATAAGTGGTGAATCATCATCCTTCCGAAATTGCTCATAACTACCTTTCAACCCAAAAATATCATCATCACCACTCTCATTACCAGCCTCAAAAACACCATCAAACTCTAAACATGTCAAAGTGCTCCTAAAATGGCTTCGAATGCCTGGTTCTGTTGTGGTAGGACTTCCATCTGTCACTACCTTCATAACCACCTGGCGGACCTCAAATGATGGAGATTTTCCTATTCACAACATATCATGGAAATTTTATATGAATTTTGAACAGGCCAAGATAGATACTTGATTAATTATTTCTGTTTTTGAATTGACATTGCATATTGTATCATACAGCATATTTATCCCCTGGGATGGATATGAAAAAATTTATAGAGCACCTGCTAATATGGCATCCACAGTTGCTTCTAAGCTATGATGAATACGACATTCGGTCCTTGATTTCATCTCTATAGCATAAGTAAATGAGGATGGTCCTTTTCTCTCAAGTATAACCTTCTGAACTCCCCTTCTCTTTGCCTCATCATCTCCAAGGGTAACACTCTGCAAACCCTCTACAAGCATCTCTAAAGAAGGATTCTTTATGAGATTTTCAATAGTCATTCCATGCGCAGTTCCAACAAATTGGATTCCACGTTGAGAAATAGTACTGGATGCCATTGCTTCAGGCTCTATTCCAATTTCAACAATAATAACTGTTTGAGGCATATGATTTTCAACTGCTTCAATCATGACTTTATGTTGCATATCAACATTTGGTACTTGCATTTTCCGTGACCAACCAATGCATGCATGAGGGATGTCTCCATCACCAGCTATTTAATTTGATGTATCAACTACCACAGTGCACTTCTTATCTGGTTCCATATTAGGCTAATTGGATGGGAGAGACATTGATGTTTCTGAAACATCAAACATATTTCGCAATTTCATATCTACTCCCTCACTTATTGCTTCAACACTATCAACTGCAATTTCTTCCACTGTCAAGACACTCATCTTCTTCATTATCTGAATGTGAATCAAATTCAGCATCAGAGGAAGATGATTTTTCCTCTGATTGAACTTCAAACCGCTCATCGTCAAATGAGTTAAACCTATCAGTTCCATCTTTGTGTTTCCCACTATCATCTGTGCCATCCACAGGTTGAGAAATCCCCTCAAGATTGGGTTCAGTTGAAACATCATTTGTGTCTACAGTGGGCTTTGATTTTTTGAGAAATATCTTGTATTTTAACATTGCTTTTGCTTCTTTTCACAAAGGCTTTCCTCAACTGTCTGCATAGAAATTCCACCTCCCTTTGTCCTGTGACAAATACCAGTATACCACCAGGTGGTAACTTCTTATGAATAGCTTAAACCTTTTTATAAGCCTTCCCCAAGTAATCTATCAGCTCTGTCTTTGCTGAGAGATGAATGGTTATGGGAAGTTTCCTTGTAGCCACTTCTACTACAGATGGACTTGAAACAGGAACTACAAAATTTGTGCCCAAAGGAGCACATTCAAAACCCTTCGAAGTGGCATTGGTTTGTGTATCTAGCTTTGTTAACAAGTGGCTAAGGGCTTCATTGTTGTGAGTGTCAATAAGATTCAAGATACTAAGGCAATATACAACATAAGTAGTAGGTCCAGGTGGTGGGGCACTAGTTGGTGAAGCCATTTCAAATTTGTCCCATTTTCGCTAATGAATTTGAAAATATGCAGGACAAAGTGTAAATTTAAAATTTATCCTGTGCCAACACCACCCTTAATAGGGCTTTTGGTCATCAAAAAGAGCTGCAATAAAAAATGTTCTACCAATAAAAGGGAGTTCATATGATGACTTGGGTTCAAACCCTGACAAGCACACTCCATTGTGTTACTATGGGCCCATGATGAGGCTAGAAGGAAAATACAAAATTCTAGTCCAAATGGATTTTATATGGGCATAGAAAACCCTCAAATGCAACAGCTTAGCTAATGGTCCACTTTGTTTTACAGTGCTCTTCCCCATGTTATAGTGGGGAAGTGTTTCCCCCAATTTTGACCAAAAAAAAAATAACAACATAGAGTGTTGTGATATGTGCACCTCAATGCAATTGATTAATATCGAAGGCAGGTCTGTTTTCCATCTCGGTAACTCCCTCATTATCGCAAAATGTATTATTCTTATCCTAATGAACTTGCATATCTACAAGTATTTTCCCAATCCAAATTTCTTGACATGCCCATTTTGTTGCTACTCTATCTTGAGTTTCCTACATTCAACCTTGGAAGTTAGGGGAGAGACAGATCTAGTGGACTATAACCTTGTCCAATGACTTTGATACCTTTTGCAGGGAAAAAAGGATCAAGAGGATGCTAAGAATGGGCCTGTAGAGTAACAAATCCATCATTGAGATAGCTAAAACCATGATCCAGGACATGGATTTACCCATGTGTCTTTAAGCCAAAGCTTGCAACACATTGTCTATATCTTGAACCAATGTCTTCACAGGTTCTTGAAGGACAAAAAACCAAAGAAATTTTTTGTTGGTGAGAAGCCACAAGTATTACATTTTTGTTTCTTTTTTTTTGTCCAAATTATATTCATATTCATGATGAGAAAAGGACTAATCTTGAACCCTTGAACATAAAGGCGATCTTTGTTGGATAGAGTAAGACATCCAAGGCCTACATGATCTAAATTAAAGTCCAACTTAAGACATTGGTGAGCAAGGATATGAAGTTTGATGAAGATGAATGGTCCTCAAAACCATAGAAACATCCTATAGTGATTAATGCATGTGAAAATATTGTTCTAAATTTTGTTCTAAAACTGAACAAGAAATCAAATTCAGATCAGCAAGATTCTAGTCAAGGAACAGAGACCTAATTACTTACTAGTGTAGTCAGGAAGTTAAGATGTCTTACTCAAACATTGTAGGTTGTACAGGAACAAGTGGGAGCATCTAAGTCCATGTCTCAGGTGAGTCGTCAACCTAAGAAATTTCCTACTTATGTTGCACTAATGTCTTCTATTCTTCAGACATTTCCCTCCCTTTTTTACTTCAATTTCATCTTTGAGAAAGGATGTTTCCTTGGCAAATTTTTTTCATTGTATGTGAAGGGGATTTGCTGAGCTGAGGAGATAAATGTGGCACTTGATGAGCAGTGGCTCACAATTGAGGGTGAACTAGCTTTCAACTGAACACATAATTGTGTTCTTCCAAATGATCATTGAGAAATGTCTTTCAAAGCTGCTGAAAAAAAATTGGGCACAAATTTGGACTACAATTGACATCGTTGTTGTGCCCTTGGGATTGATCTCTTTTACATGTAGTTTATAAGTTGCAGATATAAGGATACCATTTTGAGATCATGATGTGCAGATATCCTGAGCTCACATATTTTTGGTGAATGAAATAAGAGGTAGTGGTGGTACTAGTGTGAGAAAGAAAGACCACCCTCCTTTATGAATTATTCCTTATAGGTATAACTAATGTAATGAAGTGAGTTCTAGGTGGGAAGAATATCTTTAGTAAGCTACAATGGTCCATCAAAGTGTTTTTCTGTTAGTTCTACTGCCAGACTTGGCAAGAGATGGCTCAAAATTCTTGCAAGTGATCCACCAAATATATATCATGGAGAATTGTCAACTCAAAATGGCTACGATACAGACTAAGGGATGCATCAGGGATCTGATTTATGATTTCGGGTCATTTACCTTGTTTTTGTAGCTAACTGGATTGTTGCCTTAAGGATTTCATGCTAGTAAACTTCCTTGTGAACCCATAAAATAAATATGCTCATAATCATTTAAATTCATTTCCTGTAGGTTGTCGTATCAAAGGACTTACCCATGGCATGATCAAAGCACCTATAAAGAAAAAGAAAAGAAAAATTTTCTAAGCTTAATGACTTCTTTCCATTTCTAAGCTAACTAGGACAACCTTGAAACATTTTCAAGGAATTTCTATGATGATGCTAAATTGGTCTTGCAAGGCCTGTCAATGGAAAATTTTACAGCTTGATTTCAAAAATGGGAATTTAGGGTGACTAAAATATCTTCTATAAAGTGCAAAGGACCAATCACTAGAATGCAAAGAATTATTTTGCTACATTGTTTATCTAAATTAATGGATAGACTCTTAACCAGACTCCTCAA
Organism: Pinus albicaulis; assembly: GCA_034641835.2. Taxonomy (NCBI): domain Eukaryota; kingdom Viridiplantae; phylum Streptophyta; class Pinopsida; order Pinales; family Pinaceae; genus Pinus; species Pinus albicaulis. Next base: position 19,605,259 of record CM076575.1, read on the forward strand.
ACATTGATGATTGGCTCTTCCAATTCAGCACCATACCCAGCATATTCATGATCATCTTGGATGATATTTAGGCCATTAATGAGATTGGAAAGAGGGCTCTCATATTGGAATCAAATTCAGCATATAAATAGATCTATCTAGGTTTGTACAATAATTCAACTCATCTCAAGGTGGTACATTGTACAAAAGTCCCTTCAGCTCCTCAAAAGCAATGTCTTTCTAATTTATTTCATCATTTCAGTGAATGTCAGTGCTTTGTGCCCTACTAATCTTAAATTCTTAATTTTCTGAGTAAAATAACTAACTTCTGCAATTTACCACAGTCAAAATGTATAAGTCGCCTATCAGTAAAGAACAACTGCCTTCACACAATAACAGGTCTAAGAGGTTCAAGAAGCACACTGAGCTCTTTGCTAGCATTATCTTATAGGATTCAATGGCTTAGAACAAAGTATTCTGAGATGGATGTCCAGCTGTATAGTATCAATAACAAATAAGATGCAAACTTGGACACTTTATGCAAAGGAGATCAGAATAGTGATCACAAGCCTAAGATCATTGACGTATATCAAGCCATTTATTCCAGATGGATTTGAAACAATGCTTAGATGACTCCTGGAAGTGCTTGTGAAATCATTATATATTATTCATTCTCAACATAAAAAGTACTAGGAAAATGGAGAATCAAAGATAGGAAGAATGTGGGAGATGTCCTTTCTGATGTTTCTCTTATGAGTTTGGCATTTTTTCCTGTTCTTTGCAGTTGTGTTGAAAAAAACAATGTTGCAAAAATATATTTAGCTGTAATTGATATGCTCTTAAAAGGTTTCCTTGCATCTGATACATGGATTCTTGTTTTTCAAAAGCATTTTCCCGCAAAGTGTGTAATTAGTCAGCTTCGACATGATAGTTGGAGAGATTCAGCTCTTGTAATATTGAATTTATGTTTATCTTTAGCATGTGTTAGAGGATGTGCTGAGATATTGCAGTTTGCTGGGATTTTTTCAAGCTTGTCAACATTTAGTCACTTCCTACGGGATGAACTATCATCGGGCTTTAGAGATAGAGAGGGTCCATTCTCTGTGTGGCATAAATATAGACAGTGTGATGGGTTATGGGGTTTAGGGCTAGCAGTTGTAACAACGAGGGTGAATTATATTGGGGAAAATTCTACTGTTGTTTCAGTTCTAGACAATGCATTGCCATTTTTATTTTTATTTTTTTTCCGAAAAAGATTATATCTTGTGTGCATTGTATGCCGCTGACCTTCCAACCTATGCACTTGGTAGGAAAATAACATAACATAAAGACCCTAGACTTCTCTTGTTGCATTACAAGAAACAGAGCATGCCATTACTCTTATGTGCCATCTTGCAAAGAACCGAGTGACATGACTAAATGTTATGCAATGTGTAGATTTAGAACTCAGGGAAACTAATATACATCTATTAGCCTTTATTGTTGGAGAATGTCTTATCTATAATCAAGATAATACTAGGGAAAGTATGTTTTTGCAATGCCCTCCCATTCAAAAGGAAAATATAGCTACACATGAAAAACCTTAAACAACAAAAATGGATGGTTTGGTGTTTCAACAAGGGGATCTATGGCTAAAAGAAAATGGTGGATAGCATTGTAATAATTTTCACTTGATCTTGGAACAAAAATCTTGTCATTATTCTTGGTAAAGGGTGAAGCTAAATCAGGAAATATCATTGCTTCCTTTACGAAATAGTCAGATTTGGTTTCCTTACAAGTGTTCATAATAAACTTTCTAATTTTGAATTTTTTGTGAAGGCAAGCAAAAGAAACAATTGAAAGAGTAAAGGAAGCTGGAAATATCGATCTTATTCATTTCATAGAGCTTCCGGTATCTGAATATAACACATACCCAGTAGGAATGAGTATTTAAATATGAAATTCATTGGTTTGATGTATTGTTTCTTGGGTCCAGAGGTGTCGCCAAGTACAAGTGAGGTTTTCCTTTGGCATGGAAAGTACATGCTTGAGACCTTGAAAAGATTCCAAATGATTGTTTGTAAATCCATGGTCACCCCAATGATGCCAATTCTAGGTTGCATGCTGACTTGAACTCAGAGATGGTAGATCCTTTGATGTATAGACAATTGATTAGATACTTTATGTAACATCAAACTTCATGTATGTTTCATAGTGAACACCTTGATCTAGTTCACAATTGATATGAGGCATATTCATAGGGTAGTTGCAAAACATGTTCTTTGATATTTTAAGGGTACAAAACAATATGGTTTGAAATATGCAAGAGATGGTGAGTTGATGCGGCATGGATTTATTGATTTTTATTGTGTAGGAGATGCAAGTGATAGGAAGAGTACTTTCTGGTGCTGCTTCAATTTGGGTTTAGAAACAATTTTCTGGTTTGCTAGGAAGCAGCGTTTAGTGCGATTGAGTTTATAAGAGACAGAGTACATTGCAATCAACACTACTAGTTGTAAAGCCATATATGGCTTCACAAGTTGATTGCAGCACTAACATGTGAGATGTTGGAGCCCACTTGGGTCAATTGTGACAATTAAAATTGTGTCAAACTCTATGATAATCCAATATTCCATGATTGCTCCAAGCACATTAAAATCAGGTACCATTTGTTGGGAACATGTTTTAGAAGGGAGCAATTGATCTAGAGTACATTCAGATAGGTTGCAAATATCTTGACTAAGCCCTTGGCCAAGGGAATTTCAAGATATTCATGGGGAGACTTGGATGGGGGGAGAACAATTTCCTCAATAAGAGGTAGTATTAAAATATTGTACCTTGGATAGTCTTTTACAATCTGGTTGCACATGTGGCACTCCTTGGCACATGTATGAATGAGGTATGAGTGCTCTAGTTGCAGAATTTTGACAGGATAGTGAGGGGCACACTTCCTCTTTCCAAATTCAATAGTATGGCACTTTAATTATGAGTTAGTGATCAATCTTATAGATTGGATTGTTGTTCTATTCTTAACAATATATTCTCAGCAATTTGCATGTGTTTTCCACGTAAAATAGGGTGCATTCACTTTGCAAGTGTTAGTTTTAAATTCATTTTAGTTTGCTAACTTTGACCTAGTCTGAAGTCTAGTTAAGAAGGGTGCATGCAATCTAGCGATAGGGTGTAGATCTCAAGGAGATTTTATCTCTTTCTTGGAGCACACTAATTAAAATTTGTCCACCATGCAGAGATAGGATGCAGATCCCAATGACCTTAAAACATGTACTTGCATATTTTTAAGTTTTGTATTGTCACAATTATTTGACATGGGTCTGTAGTATATACTAGCAAGTTGTACTAGTCACTATTATCTGAATTCTAGGTTGGGTTTGGAATAATGGACAATGCCAAAATGGAAAATATGCAGTAAGAATGTCTATAGGTTTCAATCTCCACCTATTGGTATGAATGTATGCAGGTTCGAAACTTTACCTTTCTTATTCCATTACAGTTCCCTAACATTGTGCTGGGATAAAAACTCGTGCAAAGTTTTGTATCACGTTTGATTTGTTGAAAAATACAAAAGAAAAATGTATTTTAGCTGCTGAATGTCCATATCTATATATGAATCTGACCTATCCATGCTAAAATTAGAATCGTATGCCATTGGTGTTCACGTCTTCTCCTTTTCCCCATCTTAGTTTTCTTTAATTCTGCTATATGAAATTGATGGTAATACCAGGTAAGGATGGACTTTGTAATGCTTTTTATTTTTTTGGAAAACATGTCTTATATTTTTAGAAATTATTCAAAAACAGTAGAGAAAAAAGTGGAGATCATAAACTCTTATCAAAATATAAGAGCATATAAAAATAAACAATGGGATATAAACATTGGGCATCTTTGATCAGTAGTGTCTTTGGCCAAACACTGATGGTATACCTTATCCCTCCACAGAACATAAGCATAGAATGAGCTATCCTCATGGTGAAAAACATAAATCTTCCATAGATTGAATAATGCCAAACTCTGTAAGGACTGCCATATCCAAAAGAGGGCAATACGAACTAGAGATTGACAATCTCCAAAAGATGTAGAACACCAATGAATCTTTCCTGGAAGCAGAACTGAACATTGATCATCTATATGTCTCCAACAGTGTTTGAAAAACTAACACTCACAAAAGATAGGTAGGACACTGGTCATCAGAAAGGATGGTGGAGAGGGAGGCATTCCATAGGTTTCATGGGATGTGCCTTCCTTGTGGCCGAGTAGTGTGGTGTTTAGGGGTTCAGTACCTTGGAAGGGCTTGTATCTACATCTTCTATGAAAGAACAGTTGCAATTGAGTTATCAAGAGAAAGAACAGTTGCAATTGAATTAATAATAGTGAAATATGAACTTTTGTAGTTCTACTTATGTAGCTGCGCTAATATTGACAATCAACTGCTCTAGAGATTGAATTCTTTATGGAAGAAATCCAAGATATTTGTGGCAATTTTCAAGCTTATTATGTGAGTCGATGAAATATTCCTTACCCATTACTCTTATGTGCCATCTTGCAAAGAACCAAGTGACATGACTAAATGTTATGCAAGGTTCCTTACCCATTACTCTTATGTGCCATCTTGCAAAGAACCGAGTGACATGACTAAATGTTATGCAAGGTGTAGATTTAGAACTTAGGGAAACTAGTATACATCTATTAGCCTTTATTGTTGGAGAAGGTCTTATCTATACTCAAGATAATACTAGGGAAAGTATGTTTTTGTGATGCCCTCCCATTCAAAAGGAAAATATAGCTACACATGAAAAACCTTAAACAACAAAAATGGATGGTTTGGTGTTTCAAATTTCAACAAGGAGATCTATGTTTTGAGAATTTGTAGGGCTGGAGATTAATTCAAATTCTCTTCTTGATAATTAATTGTGAGTTTACTTGAGTTACTTATGTCTTCCCTTGCTTAACTTATTTAGTCTTTCATGGGAGAGGTTTTGCCCTCACTCTAGGAGCCTAACTTTGTGTCTTTTGTATTTTGGTAATGGATGGTTTGGTGTTTCAACTTTCAACAAGGTGATCTATGTGTTGAGAATTTGTAGGGTTGGATATTAATTCAAATTCTCTTCTTGATAATTACTTGTGAGTTTACTTGAGTTACTTATGTCTTCTCTTGCTTAGCTTATTTAGTCTTTCATTAAGTCAATTACCAAAATACAAAAGACATAAAGTTAGGCTCCTAGAGTGAGGGCAAAACCTCTCCCTCTTAGAGAGGAAAACCCACGAGAAATTCTTCTTATAGATCTTCAAATGACAAGTACCATGACCAAGACTTAGACCCTTGACCTATGAATGCTTCCAAGACCTCACCACTGCTTCTTTGACTGCTTCCAATGCTAATCCTTTATATTTTCATAGTCTTACATTGATCTGCTCCAACATTTAGAGAACTTGGTTTCTACTTCTATTTTCCTTGGTTTAGTCAAGACACTGCTTCTTACTTCATATTCACTTGAAATATATATATTACTTTATTTTGAATACTAAGGATAGGAAGGTAAATCTGATTTCCTTTCTTTTACTTTCTCTCTATGCAGATATACACCACTTCAGATTTCAGATGATTAACTTGGCAATTCACGATTTACCTTCCTTTATTCTCTATGCAAATATACATCACTTCAGACTTCAGATGATTGATTTGGAAATTCATATCACAGTATCCGCACACTTTTTCAATCCTGATCTGTACATCTCTTCACTGGATTCTAATTCTTTAAAGGGCTAGCTCAATGGAAGAGCACCTGCTTTACAAGCAGGAGGTTGGTGGTTCGATTCCATCGTGCCCTGATATTCATATGGAATGGCAGCGATCATTTTTTGGTGAAGAAGCTCTTTTGACCATCACCAATGAGCTTATGGTGACATTTTTTGACCCTCACCAAAATATGAAATGGTGAGGGTCAACGAACTCCACCATATATACGCATCAATAGTGACGACCATGAAAGGTCCGTCACCATAAATCGTTGTTGTTGATATGAAATGGTGAGGGTCATTGTTTGTCATTATAGTCATTATTTGTGACAGGACTTGAATTCACCAATGAACTTATCATGACATTTTTTGACCCTCACCAAATATGAAATGGTGACGGTCAATGAACGTCGCCATATATATGCACCAATAGTGACAGCCATGGAAGGTCCATCACAATAAATCGTTGTAGTTCATATGAAATGGTGACGGTCACTATCCGTCATTATAATCAATATTTGTGACGGACCTTGAATGTCACCACAACACATACTTTTGGTGACACCACCTTTGGTGACGTTCAACTTTTTGGTGACGGAGGCTATTGTCTGTCACCATTGCTCATATGAAATGGTGACGGTCACTATCCGTCATTATAAATCATTATTGGTGACAAACCTTGAATGTCACCACAACACCTATACTTTCGGTGACGCCACCTTTGGTGACGTTCAGTTTTTGGTGACGAAGGCTCTTTTGACCGTCACCAATGAGCTTATGGTGACATTTTTCGCCCCTCACCAATGTCCTTTTTTCTTGTAGTGTCATCGAAAATTTGAGGTAAGTAGGTGAATTGGTTATAAATTAGGAAAATGTTTTGAACAATTTTCAACTTATCAGCCCAACTGAAATCCATGATAGATCTATTTTAGTAAAATTCAACTTGTAAAGATAGAGTGGTGGATTTAATCACTTAGGATTGTATATTTCATCCAAACACCATTGGATCCTTTTGGAGAGTGATAGTGTGTCTCAAGTCACCAAGGCTACAATGAGTAAAATTGCAAGCAATTAAATTTTGATTTGGATTGCGTGGCCTTCTCAAGCCATGTTCTTACACCTTCCAAGCCATGTTCCTACACCCCCCAACCCATGTGAAGAACATGGATATGTAATAAAAATGGAGTTATGTTTGAACCTTGAACTTCATCTTCCCAAAATCAAAAGGGCATCTCGTTTCTAAAATAAATCCTAATGTTACATTAGTTTAAATCTCATTTTCAAAGCCTATGAGCTAAAGGATACTCTTGTGTGGTGTTAAGAAAGTAGTTGTTAGAAGTTTGGTAATTTTATACCTTTCTAAGCTATGTTTGTGAGATATCCAAAGGTGTATAGCATTGTTTTGAAGGGAATTACAAAAAAAAATAGATTTGGGTGAAAATTTCTGTTAATATTCTCAATCAGTTTTGACAAGGAATGGTTTGATTATGTTGGAAGTGTAATACCTTATTAGGTTTTATTATTCCTTTTTGCAGTTTAACGCAACATGATAGTAGCAATAGAAATACTAGTCGTGCACATTCGGAAATGTTCAAGACTGAGAATGAGATGGGAGGGAATGCAAAGGATGGTTAGTAATGATTCACGATCCGTTTTCTTCTCCTGTAACAAGTGCATCCATCTTCACACCCTTTATTACTTCACTTGGCTCTGATCGTGTAAGCCGCTCAAATCCTGGTGCCTAGCTCATTCTTAGACCTTACTGATGGGGTGAAGATATTTGGAGACCATGGTGTCACCTGGAAGCTAGGAGAGAACGAGCGAGAGGTGGTGGATTGGGGTGCAAATTTGAGCTTATGATAGATGGTGGTGGTTTGGATCGAATGGGCAGTGGATTTCTACTAGAAAAATAAATTATTAATGCTTAGAAGGGTGCCAAGTTTCTTATAGATAGTGGTCATGGAAAGTCAGACACACCTATCAGAGCATTAATCGCTATAATGGAGCCTTCCACCAGAAATGGCAGTCAAAATGTGCAAGGCTCCATATCTGGTGGAAGGCTCCATTATGGCGATTGATGCTCTGATAGGTGTGTTTGACTTTCCATGACCACTATCTATAAGAAACTTGGCACCCTTCTAAGCATTAATAATTTATTTTTCTAGCAGAAATCCACTGCCCATCCTATACAAACCACCACCATCTATCATAAGCTCAAATTTTCACCCCAATCCACCACCTCTCCCTCATTCTCTCCCAACTTCCAGGTGACCCCATGTTCTCCAACTATCTTCACCCTATCAATAAGTTCTAAAAATGAGCTAGGAACCAAGATTTGAGCGGCTTACAAGATCAGAGCCAAGTGAAGTAATAAAGGGTGTGAACATGGATGCACTTTTTACAAGAGAAGCAAACAGATCTTGAATCATTACTAACCATCCTTTGCATTCCCTCCCATCTCATTCTCAGTCTTGAACATTTCCTAATGTGCACGACTAGTGTTTCTATTGCTACTATCATGTTGTGTTAAACTGCAAAAAGGAATAATAAAACCTAATCAGGTATTACACTTCCAACATAATCAAACCATTCCCCGTCAAAACTGATTGAGAATATTAACAGAAATTTTCACCCAGATCTTCTTCTTTTTTTAATTCCCTTCAAAACAATGCTATACACCTTTGGATATCTCACAAACATAGCTTATCAAGGTATAAAATTACCAAACTTCTAACAAATACTTTCATAACACCACACAAGAGTATCCTTTAGCTCATCGGCTTTGAAAATGAGATTTAAACTAATGTAACATTAGGATTTATTTCAGAAACGAGATTCCCTTTTGATTTTGGGAAGATGCAGTTCAAGGTTCAAACATAACTCCATGTTTATTACATATCCATGTTCTTCACATGGGTTGAGGGGTGTAGGAACATGGCTTGGATGGTGTAAGAACATGGCTTGAGAAGGCCACGCAATCCAAATCAAAATTTAATTGCTTGCAATTTTACTCATTGTAGCCTTGGTGACTTGAGACAAACCTCTGTCCCTAAATCAGGTGGCGTCAAGGCGCATCAACCTAATTTATCCGATCAGAAAGCTCTAGCCACCATCACCATATTCATCATGAACAAGTTGAACCCTCCAAATTCTCAACTAACGACCTTCATATTCCCTCACAAGGCGGAGAAAAATACCAAGTGGGGAGTCTCTGGATAATTTTATTGTGCTAAGAATGGGTGAGTGGGGATTGTAGCTTGAGATGCTCTAGGTGATATTATGAATTTTATATAGCTCATAAAATGAAAGAAACATCAATTATTTAACACATGAAACCATAAGACCAATATAGAGTCATATTATTGATCATTTATGCAGCAAATAAGTACAAAAAAATGAGGCACAAACCATAGAATGTGATCACACAAGCCTCCAATACATAAGCACTCTCAAAATTGAGATGATGCTGTAATACAAAATGGTGGAGAGCTGCTACAGCGCAATCATATTATGCATAGCTATAGCTGGAGATGATACAATGATATAAAAAATACTGATATAGGCCCCAAAAGAGTCTAAACATACAAATCTAGGCACTAGATCAGCTTTCCAATACAACCCAAGAGGGTTTCTGGAAAATGCACCCAATGTGCCAATGTAATTTGTAGCCCTAAGGCTGAAGATATGCTGCAATAACTGAAATGAGAAGAAATGGCTGAAGTTGATGTGAAGAACTACAGATCTTCTCCAATAGATCCTCTGGATGAAAGAATGGCTCCTCCACTAAAGAAATCACCTCTCAAAACAACCATAGCAACTACCCCTGCAACTCCTCCTTAAAATAACGTAGATCTGGACTGAAATTGCACTGTAGGGGATAAATACTCCTTATCCTACTGCTAAATGTGTCAATAAATGTCAAGGGTCTTCTTTACTGTCCTTCCAATGGATGGAAACCTTCCTCCACTGCTGCACCCTGCAACACAATACAATATCTTGCAAAAACTGCGCTGATGAAGAAATTTGTAGCTTGGCCATAAGCCTGAGTTTGGAAATGAAATTCAATGCTCCTCCAAGAGGCCTCTCAAGGAAAGAGATGGGATTCCCGCTCGGGAACACCCGGTGCTAAAAAACACATCAAACTCAACTAAACAGTTGAAGAATGCAAGAAGTCTAAACAGACCATATACAAAATAATAATCTAAAAGATAACCAATATGGCTTCCATCCTCTTCCTTATATAATTTATGAGCTTCCTTGCCCTTGGCCCCACTCAATTAGGTCATTTCCTTCATGCAATCAATCTCCCTCCAAAACCGTGTTATTCCTCATTTAATGTCCACTCCTCCATAATAGCGATGTTGACTTGGTCAAAGTTGACCTGTTCAATATGATCTAACCCTTGTTCATACTCAAAGTTCCTTTATTTAGCTACTTAGGTGGTATCCTTTCACACTTGAAGTGTTCTTATTGCTGCTAAGGAGATTTATGGGCCTCCCCACCCATTTATTCACCTACCTAGTGACAAAACAATCTATAATATTCCATTTAGCTAAAAGCTAAATTTGTAGAAATTTATATAACTGATATGTTATACATTCGAGATTTATACGATCACACACTATTTGACTTCATGCACAATACAAAATCTCTTCTACCATTGATCATTAATTGCGGAAATAAAAACAATCGCACGCGCACATTAAAACCATAAACATTCACACATATGAACACAGTATTTATGGGAAAGCTTAAAGCTGAAAACCCCCAACTATCTTTATATTATATGTCATAGAGATCATGTAACAATCATTATACAAAGCTCCTCACAAGCTCTCAGTACAATCTCCAATTGCTACACACTAATCAGGTCCGATCTAGCAAAACACATGCTCCAATCTCTGCCACCTGCTAGCCTGCCTCTACTGCACAATCACTATTGAAGAATGGCTCTGAATGAACTCGAATTGGTCCAGCCTTGCTTACGAAATCCTCATTGGAATCTCCAACTACTGTGTGTTGCAAATCATGCAACACTATAGTCACAACTAATAGTCACACTGCTCTTTCACCTACCTCTTCACTAGTCTCCATTGAAACTGTCCATGAACTGTAGTTAACTGATGTATTATTTAGTTGATTAATGAGTTAATAATTAGTGAATTAATTAATAATTAACTCACACCACTCTCACTAGTGTATCAACCAGTTAGACTAGATACAACTAGCTCAACTATGTTTAACTCAGTTAAACTGAACACAACTCCACCAACTACTTCAATAACTCCACCAAAACTACGCTCACATGAGTTCCTAGCTGAAGTATCCATGCAGCCAGCTCCATAACCCTACGGTAATAGCGTAATTCCTTAAATCAGCTCTTTTTGTGCCACATCTATAGCGAAGTGCTCAAGAAGAACAAGATAATGTTTAGAGTCCAAATATTATTAAGAGCTAATAATATTCGACATATCTATTTTTAGACTGGAAATCTAAAAATAGATTCCGCCCAATATGTCTAAAAAAAGAAGTCCATCTATTTTTCCAACTTGACCAACCATCCAAAAATAGCATCCTGCAACTCATAGAATATGATCGACATGTCTAAAAATAGATTGTGCGCCAAAAATAGCCTGCAAGCCCACTTAGTGAAGGAAACTTCTTTCCACTAAGCTCATCATCTTGTTGCAATCTCAACACTCCCTCTCAACAAGATAGGGATTATCTGCCACCCCGATCCTGCCTCTGTGGTATTCGAATTTGCTCCTGGTGAGCGCCTTCATCAAGATATCAGCATCCTGATCCTCCGTAGAATGTAAGAAAGTAACATGATCTTCCGCTGCACACAATATCTGATTATATGATGGTACCGGATGTCAATGTGTTTAGATCTATCATGAAATACTGGATTAACTGGGATTTTGATCCAACTCTGATTATCACAATATATCACAGTAGGATCTAAGTGTGAACCGAACAACCCGACCAGGATCTTCCTCATCCATATAGCCTTGCATGGAGCCAAACTCGCTGCCATATACTCGGCCTCTGCTGAACTGAGGGCCACGGATCTCTGCTTCCTGCTGTACCAAGAAACTGTTGTCGACCCAATACTAAAAATCCCTCCAGATGCGCTCTTTCTATCCATTGGGCTCCCTGCCCAATCTGCATCCGTGAAGCCACATAGCTTAACCTCATCCGACTGTCTGTACCATAATCCATATCCCGATGTGCCTCTGAGATATTAATACCTTTTAGCAGCGAAGCTTGGTAGGCTTAACCGCGCGGTGGTTAACGACATAGCATGTATTAGGGTCATGTGTTGACCGGATATAGCGACCCCCACCAGCTGTGCGTGCATGGTGCATACTACCTCCGCTGAAGTAGCATCCTCCTTCCTCCATCCACCAGGAAGAGGAGTATCAACAGGCTTGCGGCCATGCATGTTGAACTTCTCCAGTATCTCCCGGGCATACTTACCCTGAGAAACAAATAGTCCACCACTGCGCTGCCAAATTTCCAATCCCAGGAAATAATGAAGGAGGCCCAAGTCCTTCATCTCAAACTCTTTTGCAAGATCCTCCTTGCATGAGAGTATCAACAGCTCATCACCTGTCAAAATCAAATCATCTGCATAAAGTACAATGATCAGCAACTTACCCTCCACCACAATCTGGTATAGGTTCAGATCCGCCTCACTCCTGGAGAATCCAAGTCTGGTGAAATAACTATCTATCCGTGTGTACCAAGCACGAGGTGCTTGTTTCAACCCATACAGCGCTCTTTTTAGCCTGCACACATGCAACTCGCTACTAAAGATATCGAAACCTTCGGGTTGCTCTATGTACACCTCCTCCTCAATCACTCTATTGAGGAACTCAGTCTTCACATCCATCTAATGAATGTGCCACCCCATCTGCGCTGAGAGAGCAAGAATCATCTGTATGGAGGAATACCTTGCGACAAGTGCAACAGTTTCCTCATAATCGATCCCCTCAATCTGTGAGAAGCCTCGAGAAACAAATCTTGCCTTGTACTTCTCAACGCTCCCGTAGAGCTACTTGCTTCACTTTGTAGATCCATATCGAACCTACCACTGATTTCCCTTCCGGCCTTGGGACAATCTCCCATGCTGCCCATTTGCGACAATCGAAGCATGTCTTCTGTCGCATCTCTACCCGTAGGGTCCTCCCAGCTTCCTCGAGGGATGGCTTTGTCACGATACGGTGCTCATAAGAGCCGCCTTGTCGACATATCGGTCGGTGGTGTCTCTGTCTCTTCGCTGTGTAGGCGCTGCTCCTACAATCTTCTGCCCACGTCTGGTCGGTCGCGGCTCGGCTTACGCCGTGTGCTTACACCCTGCGATGGTTGGCCCCGGATATGTGGGTGGTCTCTTCCACTCCATGAACCTCCTCTTGTGGCTGATCCACATCCTGAGGCGTATCCTTAGGAACTAATGACTCCTCCGCTGTATGCTGATGTAGCTCCCTCTCAAGCGAACACTGCATGGCTTTCTCCTCCTGAAATTTTATATCTCGTTGCACAATAGTCTTGCGACTGTCTGACAAATACACCCGGTAGTTGTGAGGTGTATCAGTGTACCCCACAAATATTCCAACCTCAGCAGTTGGATCCAGCTTCCTTCTCGCATCCTTCGTCACATGCATGTAGACAGGAGAACCAAAGATCCGCAAATGGGAAATATCATGCCTCTTGCCAGAATAAGCCTCCTCCGGTGTACTCATGCCAAGAACCTTGTGAGGACAACGGTTCTGCACATACACTGCTGTATTGCATGCCTTGGCTCACGAGAGTATGGGAGGGCCCCGGTGTGCAGCATCTCTCGTGCGACACCCATGATGCCTGTTCTTTAGCTCACGGCGACCCCATTAATGCGGGTTATGAGGTGCTATGAGCTCTCTTCGAATTCCTTCTGCGCTGCAAAAGTCCTTGAATTTTCCAGAGATGAATTCACCACCATTGTCGCTCCTTAGAGCCTTCACCTGCTTCCCCGATTCTTTCTCAACCAGTGCCTTGAACTCACAGAACTTTGAGTATGTCTCGCTCTTCTTCTGCATGAAGAAGATCCAGCACTTACGAGAAAAATCATCAACAAATATCACATAGTACATGTGCTTTGCTGTCGAAACTACTGAGAAAGGTCCACACACGTATGTGTGAATTCTCTCAAGGATCGTCGTGGCGCGACTATCCTTCTCGTGAAAGGTGGCTTTCACAAATTTTCCCAAGGTACATCCCTTGCACTGATCTGACTGCGCAAGAGTACCCTTAGGAAGCCCAGTAGAAATCTGCTGCAGTATCTTCAAAGCTCCATGGTGAAGGTAGCCCAATCTCCGGTGCCACAACTCGCCATCATCCCGGCTCACCACTCCTTCTGCCTTGCATGCCATTGCTGCACAGCCATCTACCTACAATTGATAAAGGTTCTTAACTCGAACCCCTGTCCCTCGGATCTCACTAGTTTCCTTACTGCGCAGGAAAGCCTTCCCCTCGCTAAAGACAACAGCATATCCCTTGTCTTCTAACATCGCCACAGAGATCAGATTCTTCTTCAATCCTGGAACATGCATCACTTCCTTCAATACGAAGGGTTTACCAGACTCCCTCTCAAAGGAAATGTTACCGATACCAGTCGCACTGTATCTACCATCATCGCCCATCTCGATGTGCACTCCAAGATCTTTCTCATCCAGATCAGTAAACAAATCTTTGTCTCTGGTCATATGAAAAGATGCACCACTATCAAGAAACCACACTAAACCCATCACACTTGAGACCAAGCATGCGATCAGCAAAAAATCCAGCTCAAACTACGAGGCTAAGGCCTCTCCAGCTACAGATCCAGCAGCCTGCTTATTTTTCTTCTTCTGTGGACAATTTGTGGCGTAATGCCCGTGTTGGTGACAGTGAAAGCACTTCACCTTGGACATGTCTTGCTTCTTGCCTTTCGCACCAGATTGAGAAGCATTATTCTTGCTCTTCCCCTTCCTTGCTTTGGCAGCCAAAGCGCAATTTTATTCATCTAAGTTCTTTGATGAATATCCGTCCCTAGTACTCCGCCTTATCTCCTCTTGCACAAGATCTGACCAAAGTCGCTCCCATCCTGGCAATTTCTCTCGGCCATTGACAGAGTCCTGATAGGAATGCAAACTCTTCGGAAGCCCAAGGAGAGCCAAGATCACTAAGTCCTCATCATCTATAGTCACCCCCACACTTCCCAGCTCATCCCCGCATTGGATGAACTTCGTGAGGTACTTGGGCATACTGTCGCCTTTCTCCATTTTTATGTTCCTAAGTTTATCCTTGAGTACCAACTTCCTTTGGTCGCTCTTGCTTTAGAATAAGTTTGTCAACGCTTTCCACATCAAGAATGGAGAAGCCTTACCATGAAGGCTGGAAATTATGTGATCCTTTACACCTTCCAACAGAATTCTTCGACACTTTTTTGTCTTCTTTTTCCATGCGTCAAGTGCGGTAGCATCGCTAGAAGCAGGTTTTGGAATTTCTGCATCTATGAACTCCTTCAACCCATTGTCCATCCCGGCCGCCTCCATCACGTCCTTCCATGCAATATAATTAGAGCTGCCCTCAGGGGCATAAATGTGATAGTTGAAAGACATCTCCAACTTCGACACCAGCTCTTCTTTTAACAAATTCAAATTCCACCGAGCTCAAACTCAGCGAAAACTTCAATCGTGCAACGATTGCTCCAATGATCAATATTACTCTAATACCATGTAGAAATTTATATAACTGATATGTTATACATCCGATATTCTCCTGATCACACACTATTTTACTTCATGCACAATACATAATCTCTTCTACCATTGATCATTAATTGCGGAAATAAAAACAATCGCATGCGCACATTAAAACCATAAACATTCACACATATGAACACAATATTTTATGGGAAAGCTTAAAGCTGAAAACCCCCAACTATATGTATATTATATGTCATAGAGATCATGTAAAAATCATTATACAAAGCTCCTCACAAGCTCTCAGTACAATCTCCAATTGCTACACACTAATCAAGCCCGATCTAGCAAATCACATGCTCCAATCTCTGCCACCTGATAGCCTGCCTCTACTGCGCAATCACTGCTGAAGAATGGCTTTGAATGAACTCGAATTGGTCCAGCCTTGCTCACGCAATCCTCATTGGCATCTCCAATCACTGGTTGTTGCAAATCATGCAACAGTATAGTCACACTGCTCTTTCACCTACCTCTTCACTGGTCTCCACTAAAACTATCCATGCACTGTAGTTAACTGATGTATTCTTTAGTTGATTAATGAGTTAATAATTAGTGAATTAATTAATAATTAATTCACACCACTCTCACTAGTGTATCAATCAGTTAGACTAGATACAACTAGCTCAACTATGTTTAACTCAGTTAAACTGAACACAACTCCATCAACTACCTCAATAACTCCACCAAACTCTGTCACATGAGTTCTAACTGAAGTATCCATGCAATAGCTCCACTTAACCCTCAGGAATAGCGTAATTCCTTCTGTCAGCTCCTATGCCACATCTATGCACTTAACTGAAGTGCTCCAAGAGAATAAGATAATGTTTATAGTCCAAATATTATTAAGAGCTAATAATATTCGACATATCTATTTTTAGACTGGCAATCTAAAAATAGATTCAGCCCAATATGTCTAAAAATAGAAGTCCATCTATTTTTCCAACTTGACCAACCATCCACAAATAGCATCCTGCAACTCATAGAATATGATCGACATGTCTAAAAATAGACTGTGCGCCAAAAATAGCCTGCGGGCCCACTTAGTGAAGGCAACTTCTTTCCACTAAGCTCATCATCTTGTTGCAATCTCAACAAAATTTTAGGAATATTACAGTCCTCCCCTCCAAAATGTTGCTTGTCCTCAAGCAACTGTAAAGGTAGAGAAAAATTCTCCCCTCCTCCTCTTGTGACCTCCTCATCAAATAGTCTCCACCATTGCTTCAAGTATTCTATAACAATTCTGCCTCCCAATGGTTCCTCCTTTGTGTGTAAGTTGGTCTTTGGTGGATAAACCAAATGTCTCTCATCATGAGAAAATGGAAGGTCTACATGGAAACCTTCTTGCTATCCAATGGCTTCCTCAAGCTAGGAGTGATGAAAAGCATAGGGGATCTCATCCCCAATGAGAGACTCCCATCTCCATGCTATCATCCAAATGAAATGAATCACTTTCCAGCATGGTAATTCATAGAAAAGTTCCTCCAAATTGTTCATGAGAGGCATATCCCAAGTGCTCCAATCATTCATATGGCCCACCTCATAAATAAGTAAGTGATATATTGTAGTGGCCATACCATCTCCCATGCTTCCTCCAATCATTCCCATAAAAACGATAAGCACATCATCAATATATGGGATCAAAACTAAGTTCATACCAACAAAAATATGTAGAAATGGAGGTGGATCATAGTCCCACATGTGGAACCAGCGCAGTAAATCTCCTGACTGCATCAGATAATAATATGGTAAGTGGTTTCCCCACCACTTACTCGCTACCCAAGTCTTCTCAAAATTTTTGAAAAGGTGAGAAATGTTTGGTGCTTTTGGAGTGCACCCAGAGTGGTAAATCATCTCCCTATATCCTCTTAGGGAGTGGCCATGCTCAACATATTTTATGGCCCAAAGTTGGCTATGAAGTTTGTAAGGAAGAATGCTCCTTCTTGGATCAATGGCCTGCACATATATGGTTAAGGAATGCACATATTTATTATATAAATCATTATGCAACCAAACAAGATCCTTACCATATGCTTTGCTCATAAATATGGAGTGGCTCCTAGATAAATCCCCTCTCATTCCCAAAGAGGGAAGAGGTGGCTGTGATAACTCCCTCAAAGAGTTATGTATCTCCTCCATCTCCACATGATCCATGCATCTCCTCAAATGCTGATATATCTCCTCTTCAAAGCCTTCCCAAGTGTACCCCTACATGATGGTGTGGTATGCTCTCAGAGAATAAGTGTGGCTGAAGAGAAAATATTCATGAGTTGCTTGTAGTAACTTCTCCTTGAGCTTGGAAGCTCTACATAAGAATATCCTACCATCATAGTAGATGACCTCATCTCTTACTGAATATCCCTCCTCATGTAGAAAGTCATCAAGTATCATACAAGTAAAAATATCCTTGAAATAATCCACCAACAGTTGGGATTTCCAATATGGATCTATCCTCCATAGTGACAGCGCTGACGATCTATCATAGAACATATCTATCATGTATTTTTCCTCCTCTTTGACATCTCCCATGCCAAAGTGACATATTGGAAGGTTGCTATCCTCCCTCTGTTGCTCCTTTCTCAGCGCAATATCTGAGATGAGAGTGGGTAATGATGATGTTGGGATAATGTCTCCCTCCTCCTTGAGTCTACCCAAGACTCTCAGTGTTGTGTCAAGTCCTCCCAAGGTCCTCACCCCTCCGGGATCAATGAGTGGTGCAACCAAATGTGAAGCATCTCTCATCATCTCCCAATCTGGTGGTATCCCAGGTGGAATGCCTCTGTTGAGCCCTAAAAATGTCCTTTCCTTTCATCAAATTTCACTTCATTCCATTTGTCCTTTATTGGATATAAGCTTAAAAGATCAATAGGAATGATTAAAATCATTTTAAGAATGCATGCAATGACTGACTTATTATACCTTTGTGGTTTTGTTGTCATAGTCATTTTTTAGCAGACTTAGCTACAGAATGCAGTCATTCTGTAGCTAGTCACATATTCCGTAGCCATCTTTATGTTTACATAGGTTACAGGTGTCATTTGAGGGAAAGACACAGATGGTTAAATTCCAGAACTCTCCTACATCATTCCTTGTCCTCCACGAAGGCTCAGCAAAAATCTGAAAGTGGTTATGCACGTGGACAAAGCCAAAACCAAAAAGCAGACTTCTACAAGGATAAGGAATCTGCAGGTGTCTTCAGCAAAACATGAGTCCTCAACAAGAGTTCTAGTTCGATTTTGATTACAAAATATGTCTGTGCCTATTTCTACTCAATGATATTTATGTATTTTCTTATAAAAATAACTCGGTGAACCGAGAAACAGTTAGTTGATGTTTTGTTGTTAGTTCTCAAAGACTGTGATACTCTGTTTCTGAGCGTTTTTCCTTTAATGAAAGAAGTATAACTTTGATGCATGATTTGAAGCAACTTTAAGGATTTAAGGATTCGTGTGCCAATCTGATGGTAGAGGGCCCCTATTTTTCGAAAGGCTTTGTGCATATTTTCTAGATAAGTGACCTTTAACTTTGTTTTGTTCCTAACTTAGGCAGTTTTCTGAGTTTATCCTCTTGCATCATACTTATGTCATGTACTTACATCGAATATTACAGTCAATCTTGTTCTCATGAGCTGTTCCAATATATCACTAATGCGTGAATGAGATATAGCTGTAGTACTCTTGAGTTATTTGCATTTTAGTTCAGTTCTGTTCATTGCATTTCAGTTCTATTAGTTAATTGCATTTCAGTCCTGTTAATTAGACTTAAAAGACCCTCATTATTTTATAAGCTGCTCTAGTGCTTAACTTCTTCTAACACATCATTATCATATGAACAAGAATTATTTATATCATTTTGAGCTCTTGACTGTTCTGCAATTTCTCATAATTTTACAAATAGCCTTTTTCCCAAGTTGTTCCAAGAGATCTCTAACCTTTTAACAAGGCTTAATAGTAACATTTTGAGTTACAGAATGAGTTAATTCTAGTGTCATAAGTTATTTTAGCATAGGGTTCCTTACTATGTTGTAGATAATATTTTCTCAAAATGTTCCAACAAATTTCTAACAACGGATGAGATTTTCTCTGTGATATTTTAAGTTGTTGTTTACTAAAGAGAACCTCATTACATCAAACTAATCTTTTTCTCAGTTTGTTCCAACATACCTCTAATGAAAGGAATTGGACTGAGTTTAATGTTATGAATTACTTTTCTTATCAGCTTTACAATTTGTGGATTAGCATTTTCTGTTCTTAGATTCCATTCATAGTTTAGAGTAGATTTTATTATGTTTTAGTGTGATCAGTAACTTCTCTTTGCTAGAAATTCAGTTCTCTTCCCCTTATTATAAAAACACAAAACCAAAAACACTATAAAAACACTAAGCACAATGAAGTAGGAAGAAGATACCTAGGCACATATGGTGCACTTCACTTCAACAGTTTACTAGCCCTGGTTGACAATTTATGACATCAATTTAGGAACACTAAGTTGAGTAGACATTTTTGCGCTGTTGTCAGGGAAGTGTAACTAGGTAGCCTTATTTCTTACCTCTCAAAAACAATGATATGCGTAGAGAAAGAGACTCAAGGGGTATATTTATAAGAAGCGGAAGCTTGATTCCTAGAACACCACTTGTTCCACCAAGAGAAATAGGCAACACACCTCTAACTCAAACCCACATCCCATACTATACTGATCATAGACTCCCAGAAGACTTAATATCAGATACTCCATCAAAAATACCTTCCACTTCATCCACTAAACCTGTCTTAAAAGAATATTCAAGGACCCCTGCTAGAGACATAAACTTTTCCACTTCCACAGAAGAATCAACCATGGCAGAAGAAGGGGGAGGAGGAGTCTTTAATGGATAACACACACTATTTGGAAGAGGTAGAGGTAGAGGTAGAGGAGAAGGAGGTAGAGGTGCAGAAGGAGAAGGAGGTAGAGGTGAAGAAGGAGGCAGAGGAAGAGGTAGAAGGGAAATGGGAAGCTCTTTTGGTTTTCCTATAGTAGATGAAGAAACTAATGCAACTATGAAAAATATTTCACCCTCTGTCCTTCCAAATTTTTATGGACTCAAAAGTGAAGATCCTAAAACCTTCCTATTTGAATTTCAAGTCCTATGTAGAACCTATGATTACTTACAAGATGCCCAAAAACTTAAACTATTCCCTTCAACATTGAAAGAAGCAGTATTAAAATGGTTTATGAGTTTAATCAACAATTCTATTAGGACATGGGAAGACATGAAACAGGAATTTCTAGAGAGGTATTTGGATTACTGTATGCCAGTCAACCATAAGGAGGAAGTGTTTAAAATGCTACAAAAAGAGGATGAAAATCTGGAAAATTTGTTGGAAAGGTTTAACTATAACATCAAGAGAGCAAAAATGGAAAACTTAGATCAAAATACTTTGAAAGCTCTCTTGTTGAAGACAATTAGGGATGAATGGCTAGATATCCTTAATATGATGGGAAAAGGGGATATATCTCAGCTCACATTACCTGAAATAGATGAATTATGTATCAACCTTTCAAGAGGGAAATCTAAAACTATAAAAGGACCAAGAGACCCTGCTCTTGCAAGGGCAAGTAAGTTTGCTTCTGGGACAGTAAGTAGGGCAGAAATAGGACATATGCTTGATGAATTAAAATCTGACATTTTAGGGAGTCTTAGTGAACAAATAGACACACTTAAGTTACAAAACAAGCAAAAAACTGAATCTGATGCCTTAGCAATCTTTTGTCCCAAATGTAGAAAGAAGCATGCCTTGAGAGAGTGCCCTTTGGATGCAAAAATAGTAGAGACTTGTGTAATTTATTCAGAAAAACATGAGACCAAGAGTTGTCCTTCACTTCCTGGTCTTAAAGTTGTCTTTCAAGAAGAAACCCCTACAAATTCCACAGAATCTCTCAATTTTTTCTCTAGGAGGCCTTGGCAAGGACCTCAAACACAAGGATTCCATTATCAGCTGTATAATCAACCCCCACTAAATTGGAATTCTTGGCAGCAACTTTGACCCCAATTCCAAAATCAATCTCAAACTTGGGCACAAGGAGCACAAAATCCCTATGGAAGATACTCTCAGTATTATCAATATCCACCATCTTATCCACCATATCCAAATTTCCCTCCTCAAAAAAATCCTCAACAAAATCCACAACATCAAAATCCACCACTTCCATTACCATTTTCTCAAAAAGAAAATCAGTTACCTGCCCAATCCATACCAAACCCCAACAATAAAAATCCTCAGAACACATACATGATAGAAGGCCAAAAATTCCCAACCTATTTGATTGCTCCTTTAGACCTTAATGATGTTCAACTTAGGTCTGGAAGAATACTTGAAAAGAAGAAACCTTCTGTAATCATACAAGAGAAAAACAAGTCTGAGGAAGATTCTCTACGGGTAAATAAAATTCTTGAAGAGAACACATCTTTTCAAGACCCAAATATTGAAAAATCAAAACAAAAAGAACCAATAATTTCAACTCCTATATTAGAGCAGCCATCAACATTCACTTCTACACCTCCCTTTCCAGAAAGATTACAAATTGATAAGAGTGTAGAAAAAAAAATTATGGTGCCTAATTATGATTTCCTAGATGATCTAAGGAATGTATGTATTAAGATCCCATTACTACAAGCCATCAAGTAAATTCCAATCTTATCAAAGACAATAAAGGAGTTGAGCATGAAAAAAACAGGAAAAAGAATAAAAGAGACAAAGAAAATTCAACTGGCAGGAAAAATAGCAAACATCATGATGGGTAAGATTGCTATTCCAAAGTATCTAGACCCAGGAAATCCAGTTGTTAAAATACACATCAAGGGATCTGAGATCCAAAACACACTTATTGATTTAGGAGCCGCAATCAATATCATGAGTAGACAAATCATGGATAAACTAAAACTTCATAATATTCTTTTTACACCCACATTATTACAATTAGCAGATAGATCTGTGATTAAACCTGATGGGGTAATAGAAGACATTCCAGTGTCCTTAGATTCTTTGGAGTATCCTGTGTATTTTAGGATCCTAACTCCTAAAAATAATCTAGGAGGACATCCTATTATATTAGGAAGACCTTGGTTAGCTACAGCAGATGCTTTCATTAGTTGTAGATCCGGTGATATGTACATCTCTGATGGTAGTTCAACCAATAAATTTACCTTGTATCCTCCAGCAAAAAAAATTACAGAATTAGATGATACTCAATGGATTGAGGATGAAGAAGACATACAACCTCTCTTCACAATTTCAGAAATTAGTGAAGATAGCCAGATTCTAAATACCTTAGAAAATTTTGAATCCTCTTCGGAATACAAACATGAACAATTTCAAGAAGAATCAAACATTGATTTTTTATCATCAAGACAAATGTCTCTTTACTCCATGGATAAATTTGGCAGCTCTACAATTGAGATATTTCCAAGTAAAACTTTAAACATAAACAAGAACCTAGAGAAATCTCAACAAGAAAAGCAAGTCAAGATATTACAGAGACATTCTTCTGCATATGCATGGGAGTACACTGATATGAAAGGGATAAGCCCTAAGACTTGCACTCATCACATCTACATAGAGGAAAATTGTAAACCAATCAGACAACCTCAAAGATGGATGAATCCAAACCTTAGGGAGATTGTTAAAGAAGAATTGCAGAAATTGTTAAATGTCAACTTTATCTATCCCATTTCAGATAGTCAGTGGGTTTCTCCTTTGGTAATTGTGCCAAATAAAAATGGTTAATGGAGGGTATGTATTGACTACCGGTAATTAAACAAATCTACTCTTAAAGATCCTTTTCCCCTACCTTTCATAGATCAGGTGTTAAATACATTAGTTGGAAAAAAGTACTTCTCATTTTTAGATGGGTTTAGTGGTTATAAACAAATTCAAGTAGCACTTGAAGATCAAGACAAAACCACATTTACCTGTCCTTGGGGTACCTATGCTTACCGAGTATTGCCATTTGGACTATGCAATGCACCTGCAACATTTCAAAGGGAAGTACTAGGAATATTTTCAGATCTAATACATGATTGTGTAGAGGTATATATGGATAATTTCACAGTCTATGGAAACACATTTGAAGAAGCCTTAGCAAACTTGGAAATTTTTTTAAAGAGATGTAAAGAAGCAAATATTTCACTAAGCCATGAGAAGTGTTTTATGATGTTTACTGAAGGGATTGTTTTGGGGCATCACATTTTAAGGGATGGGATTAGAGTTGATGAGTCAAAATTTGAATTCATCTCTAACTTATCTGTTCCAAGTTGTCAAAAATATGTTAGGAGTTTTCTAGGATTTACAGGGTATTACAGAAGATTTATAGAAAACTTCACCAAGATAGCATCTCCACTTTTCAAATTACTCACCAAGGACTGTGACAAATGGAATCCTGATTGGCAGTTAGCCTTTGAGACCCTGAAAACAAAAATCTTTGAAGCACCTATTTTAAGGGGACCTAACTGGAAATTACCTTTTCATATTTCAACAGATGCCTCAGATACAGCTTTAGGAGCTGTATTGGGACAAAAAGACCTAATTCCTTATGCCATCTACTATACAAGTAAAAATTTGACCCCTTCAGAGTTAAATTATACTGTAACTGAAAAAGAGTTCTTAGCTGTTGTTCATGCCATAAACAAATTCAAACACTATATAACAGGCTATGAAACTTTTGTTCACGCAGATCACTCTGCAATTAAATATCTAATGAACAAATCAATTACTAATGGCAGAGTCATAAGATGGTTATTGATTTTACAGAAATTCAACATCACCATTCTAGATAGGCCTGGGAAACAAAATACAGTAGCTGATTTCCTATCTAGACTCCAAAACATTAAAGACAATACTCCAATTGAAGATCAATTCCCTGATGAATATATTTTTGCAATTTCTACTCAAACTCATTGGTTTGCTGACATTGCTAATTATCTAGTTTCATGGAAATTTCCTTCAATAATGAATGCAAGAGACAAAAGAAAGATCATTTATGACAGTGAAAAATATTCATGGGTTGCTAATGAATTATACAAAACAGGTCCAGACTTTATCATTAGGAGATGTGTTCGAGAAGATGAGATACCTGAGATCCTCAAGGCATGTCATGATGAACCTTGTGGTGGACACTTTGCTAATAAAAGGACAACTTATAAGATCCTTCATTTAGGATACTATTGGCCATCTATCTTTAAAGATGCTAAAGAGTATGTCAAAAGGTGTGACAGCTTCCAAAGGGTAGGCAAATTTTCTCCTTCAAGTGAGATGCCATTGCAGCCTCAGGTACATATTGAACCTTTTGAGAAATGGGCTTTAGATTTTGTAGGACCTATTAGTCCTCCATCAAGACAAAAGAAATATATATTAGTTTGCACTGATTATGTTACAAAATGGGTAGAGGCCAAGCCATTACTTTCTACTACTGAAGCATCTGTAGTTATTTTTCTTTTTGAGGATATTTTTACTCGTTTTGGTGTTCCAAGAGAAATTGTTATAGATCAAGGAGCTCAATTCACATCAAGGCTAGTGGAACAAATGGTGGAGAGGTACAAAATCAGACACAGAAAATCTACTCCCTATCATCCACAAGCAAATGGCCAAGTGGAATCTACTAATAAGGTCATTGAAGGGATCCTAACAAAGACTATTCATTTACATAGAAGAGATTGGGCAGACAGGCTTCCTAAAGCCTTGTGGGCCTATAGAACTACATGGAGAAGCACAACAGGTCATACCCCTTATGAACTTGTTTATGGAAAACAAGTCTTGTTTCCCATAGAGTTTCAGATTCAAACTTTTAAAATGGCAGTCCAGCTAGGACTTGATCTAACAGAGGCACAAAAGCACATATTGGAGCAGATTAATGAATTGGATGATATCAGACAGGATGCAGTCCAGAAAACAAGTATAGTCCAGCAACAAAGGACTAGATGGCATGATAAGTACATTAAGGAAAATAAATTTAAAGAAGGTGACTGGGCTCTCTTATTTGATTCAAAGTTTAAAGATTTGCAAGGTAAATTCCAAACTCATTGGCTTGGGCCATATGAAATTGTAAAAATCTTTGACAATGGAGCAATAAAAATCAGGACAATAGATGAAGATAAGGTGACTTTTCTTGTAAATGGTCATAGATTGAAACTGTATCATAAGCCACTTTCAAGAGAAGAATTTGTCAAGAGATTCCAGGAGAACAGTGATGTGAAGTTAATGAAGAAGAATCCTTCTTCTTCATCAACTTAATTGTATTTTCTGAAATCAGATGCTAAAAAAAATAAAAAATAAAAAATAAAAAAAATAAAGTATAAACATGAAAACTAATCATTGATTAGCATGTTTATACAGAAAATATAAGGTGAAAATTAGAATCCTTTTAACACTTTAGCTTTTCAAAATTGTTCTTTTCTTGCAAACAACTATCATAAAATCATAAGTGCAGGCTCATTTTACATATCACATTCCACTTATGATCCATTTCATTCCATCATATCTCACTTCATCCATATTTCATTCACTCCATTCATCCATACTTCATTCACTCCATTTCATGATTCATCTCATTTCATTTCAGATTTTCAAAATTGATCTTTTTCTGCAATTGAGTATTACAAATTATAAGTTGCAGGCCATTTTTCATATTTCATTCCACTCCACATTTATGATCAATTTTTTCATACTTCATTCCATCCATATTCAAATAATTTCATTCCACGTCTCAAAGATTTTACAGGTACATTTTGTAGCCAGACATTCTACAGCCAGATATTCTGCAGCCAACCATTCAGCAACCACTTGTTCAGCAGAAAATTGATCCTGCACACCTACTTCAACAAGAAAAATCAAAAGGATTATGAAGACTGAAAGATCAATAATTTTCAAAGGAAGACAAAGCATATTAAAACAGAAAAAATCAAAAGAAAGGCTAAGGTAAAATTGTATGAAATTATTATGTTAGCAGATTATGAAAGATATAGTATGGTTAAGTCATACGTATGTTTCATAAAGCAATTTTGATTATTCGTATTGATCAAGACTATCATAAAATCCTTGAACAAATCCCTTCCATTTTGCTCCATAATCATCATTTATTAAAATTTAACGGTCAGTACTTGAAGTGACCTATTACGTCACGTCACTGACCCAAAATATTCATTGATGATTTTGAAATCCTCATGATATTTCTCCACGGTCTTTTACTCCATGACAACTCTCAAACTCAATCATTCGTATGATTTACCCTCACCTTATTTCACTCATCCCATATCCACTTCATGTCATTTTTCCGTAGCCAATTCCTATCTGCAGAAACAAAGAAGTCATCTTTAGGGTGAAACAACTCTCTACAGCGATTTTTACCTCAGATAGGAGAGCAGTAACAGAGCAGTAAATTGAAGTTGAGGAAAATAAGCCATGGGACTTATTGTAAGGTCTGAGCCAGTCGGAACCAAATATCTAGAAGGTTACTGTTGAAGAGGTAAATCCCCTCTGCGGGCAGAGGCGATCCCTACTAGCCCAGACCGGGTCTAGCAACAATCGTCACACGCTATAGTGCAGGTTCCTAATTGCAAATAAACCAACTAGCGATGAAGGCTTACCTGGAATCCAACGTTGTCGCTTGTAGAGAAAGTGGCGATCCCGTTCCTTAGCTCTGGTAGATCACGATCCTCACAATCTCCGTGACCGGACACCTGCACACGCAAGAAACAAAACAAACGCAAGCGTAAAATCCAATATATGCAACTATATGTCAGTCAGAGAAGACATAACTCATTATCATAATCAACAACAGGAGTGGAACCATAACCAATAGTCGCTTATTATTAATCAATCAAAGGAGGATACAACCTGGCTCTGACGCTGAATTCTCCTTCGGAGTGTCGCCAGCGGAACACGTCACGGAAAATCATGTCAGGGATGGGACAAGCCTCTTTCTTCGTATGTCTCGACAATAATCTCCTTGCTTGGATTTGGCCTTAAGGGAATGAATCAAGGCTCTTGCAGCATAAGGTTCTGATGGCTCTTGGGAACTTGGAGATTAGCTTGCAAAGGAGATGGGCAAGCTTTTATAGATGGAGAAAGAGGAGTTGGGATCCCTATAATCATGGGATTGGCCCTATCCTCAAGGAAGCTTCCATGAGAGGTGGAAAACCACTTCCTCTACATGGAGATCCGGAGCCAAACCTCCCAACTCAAATTAGATACCAGTTTATGAATTGGTTAGGACGAAACTTACGCCATTTATTTTTTAAAAACAATCCTTAAAATGGCTGGCGCTAGTGCGGCTCTGAGACAGAGCGCCAATTGGCACGCCCTATATAAAGGATTTCCCCCATTGGCGCGGGTACTGAACTAGCTTCCCGCGCCAATGCAAAAAGGGGTGTTTTTAGGGTTTTTTACAAGGAGTTTTCTTCAGGGCAATGAAAGCTCATGTTCAGAGGGATGTCATGAAAGTGGTTTCAAGTCATGTCACTGCTCACAGGTCACGGAATGAGCCCTCCAATTGTGCGGGATGGGGAATTGCAAGGACGGTGACAAATTGCTTTGTAACAGATGCCCCCTAAAGCATGAGGCCCGAAAGAGAGAGAGGGGTGAAATGCTTTACGAGAACGTGTCCAACTGAAAACACTGCCGTTGGAAAACCTTCGTAGAAAAATACAACTAATATCTCAGATACATGATATATACGTGGTATGGGCGCAGCCATCCATAACAGAGTATACAATAATCCAGATCCAGGGTATGGACGCAACCATACAGTGAGGATCGATAAATAGACTCAGGTATGGTCACAGCCATCCAGTGAATGAGTCATGTAACCAATCATAATAATCCACAAAATCACAGCCTGGATTCCAACAGACAAAATCCAGGGTCTTGTGCTCCATCTTGACCCGAACAAAGTACAATTTCAAGCATGTGAATAAGTGAGCTGAAGTCGAACATGCAAGAACATCGTCTGATTACCAGCCAGTGAGGAAAGTTGTTAACAGACGCAAGAGGTACCACCAATGATGACAATGGCCCTCAAGTTACTATAGGTACAATCTACGGCATTTGAATCAATGAGCTGGCGTCGAATACCCGTAGAATCACTTGATCGGAGGCCAATAATGAAAACCTCACGTTGAATGCGAAGAACCTGCCATTGAGGCATGCAGGCTCCAAGGTACCAGAAGGGAGTCTCTAGATCAGCTTCCTGGATAATGAGCTGAAGTCAACAGGAAGTGACCTTGATCGAAGGTGGGCCATAGTGTTTCCCACATCATCGACATGAGACAAAGGAACATAATGTCTTTGTGAATTAAGATCAGATGAGAATCAGAGGAAGGTTGAAATTTGCAGAGGTCAACTTCTCTTGAACATATCAGCGGCACGACAGTGGATTTGGCAGTATTTGACATCAAAAGATCAAAGGTCCTGATGACGAGGCAAAGAGCAGATGAGAGGTCAAAAGGGATCACCCAAACCCACGGAGGCAAATAGAAAACGAGATGAGATGTCCCCAACCCGACACGAATGCAAACAAGTGCCATGTTCAAGAGCAACATACTGCCGACACGACAACGATTTTGGTTCCATTTTCCCCACCATTCCTGGCGAGTACCTCTTTATTTTTACACAAGCTGGAAGAGGATACCATATGCTTGTCATATAAATCCGTCCTAGTACATTTTACGAGACCTAGGAAGGAGGAACTCAGATATCGTCATTTCGACTAAATCCAATGTCATCAGGGTTTAACGAGTCTGACAAAGGAAGAACTCGACGTATTTTCATGTTTAGAGAGTTTGAAAAAACAGCAGAAAAGTAAACTCCAATGGTCCCTTTTCTTAAATAGTTCCTCAAACCCGAAAAAGTAGAAAACAATATCTAAGAAAACCTCCTAGTCGCGATAGGCTAGGGTATTCCTTTTTCGTAAATAATCTATCCCAGCCCGAAAAAGGGGTAAACGTATACTGGGTAGATGTCATTTCGCAGCCACTTTAACGAGATCAAAATGACAAGCAACTCAGAAATATTTTCATGTTTAGGGAGTCAGAAAAGAGTTGAAAGTTAACTCCTCCTGGAGGAACGAGTGGTATAAAGGGTAGAAACTAGTTCTGGTAATGGTGGAACTACTCAAAACATGATAAAAGTCAAGAGGTTGGCTAACAAGACCACTCATCGTAGCGGTTCCTCAGGAATGGGTAAAACAACCAAGTGAAGGCATATGATCGGCCAAGCAGATAGTGACGATGGAATGAGAAAACCAAGGCTCATCTGGAAAAAACAGGCTAATAAAATGGCAATCACAAGAGGTAAAAATGGGATTGGTTTCATTTTTACAGAAGCTTGAAATCAGGAAATTTTGCTTGAAGTTAGTTTCATTTTTACACAAGCTTGAAACAAAGATACAATATGCTTGAAAAAGTAAGCATGCCCCCCCAGCATGGTGACTCAATTCAAGGTACATGCCCCCCAAGCTTCAATCCATATGAAAGGCAGATGGAGTGAAGGTTCAAAAACGAGATCAAGAGAAAGACTCGATTGGGATTTTACGAGATTGTATCAAAGACTCGAATTGAACGGGAGCGTATTTCATTGTTTTAACGAGGTTGACACATTAAAAGAACTATCCTCAGGACAACATGTTTCATTTTTTAAGGAGCTTGACACAGTAAAATAACCATGCTCCAACAACCTCATCATAATGGACAAGAAGTCATCGCTTCCAAGAGTTCTACTCCCAATGGAAGGAAAACATCTTGGAATTCAGGACCCAATGCCCCCATCACTTGATGCACAACATTACTATCACTGAGTACATGCACGGGGTAGGTAGCCACATAGTTGACCTACGATGGGGCAGATACAACGGGTGGATAAAAACCAGGAAGAGATGATGGTGGGATAGCTGCCGCATCAGGACCAAAGAACAAAAGCTGATCAATGGTCACGATCTGTCCTTCATGTGGAAAACAGACCACACGAAAAAAGGAGGAGACAAGTGCTCCCATGGCATAGGTGTAGTCGTGCCCAAAAATCAGATTGAAATCCAAGGGGCCTAGAACAACCATCACGTCCATATGGACGGTTTTACCTCCCAAAGTAATAGGTAACCTTGGAAGGATCCCTAACGGTTGACTAGTTCTTCTGTTAAACGCCAACAGATTCTGCGTAACGGGCGCAAGCGGCGGTGAACCAAAATCTTGCCAAGTAGTTGAGGATAGAATACTAACATACACACCTTTGTCTATAATGGTGCTGGGTACAACCAGACCAAAGGCCTGTACCGTTATCTCGAAAGGCACATAAGACAAAAGGCGGTATCCCGCAAATCGATTCCAATCAAAGGAAGCAACCAAACTACTTGGAGGGGCTACCATCGAACCGAGATGGTCTTCCCCTGGTGTTACGGAAGAAGGAGCATCCTCCACGACCTCCATCTCGAAGGTGGGAGGGGTATCCTTCGGGACCTCCATCACGGGAAGCGGAGGAGCAGCTTCTTGAGGTATAGGGACAAGAGAATCCTTCTCCAAGTCCGAAGAATCTGAAGAAACAAGAAGAACCTGAGGGATGTGAGGTCCACTCTCAACGGAAAAGACCTGGTGCACCACAGATGGGGCCAGTTCAACTGATCCCACGACCAATGGTTGGTCGGGGATGGATTCCTGAATTTGAATTTTCGAGGGAGCGGGATCGACCAAGGATGACTCTTGACCAATCGTAGGATCAGCTGGTGGAGGACTCAAAGAAAGCTATTTATAACCAACCGGGAGGCATGGTGTAGAAACAGCTGAGTTGTCCAAAACACTCTTGGCTTCATCCATATAAGGACAAAGGTGAATGGCATGGTGCCCTTCACACAACTTACAGGGATTGGTAATCTTACCCTGCTTCTTAAGAGCCTTACCAGCATTAGCTGAAGACGTGCCCCCAACCTGACTCCTGAAAGCCAAAGGCAACGGCAGACGACCATTGGACCATTCTTCAAGCACCCAGGGCAATCTCGAAGGAGATGGTCTCCCGTGCACAACATGCAAGGGAACTTGACTTTGCGTGGAGTCGCCAATTTGTTGAAGAGGTAAATCCCCTCTGTGGGCAGAGGCGATCCCTACTAGCCCAGACCAGGTCTAGCAACAATCGTCACACGCTATAGTGCAGGTTCCTAATTGCAAATAAACCAACTAGCGATGGAGGCTTACCTGGAATCCAACGTTGTCACTTGTAGAGAAATTGGCGATCCCGTTCCTTAGCTCTGGCAGATCACGATCCTCACGATCTCCGTGACCGGACACCTGCACACGCAAGAAACAAAACAAACGCAAGCGTAAAATCCAATATATGCAACTATATGTCAGTCAGAGAAGACACAACTCATCATCATAATCAACAATAGGAGTGGAACCATAACCAATAGTCGCTTATTATTAATCAATCAAAGGAGGATACAACCTGGCTCTGACGCTGAATTCTCCTTCGGAGGGTCGTCAGCGGAACACGTCTCGAAAAAGCCTGTCGGGGATGGGACAAGCCTCTCTCTTCGGATGTCTCGACAATAATCTCCTTGCTTGGATTTGGCCTTAAGGGAATGAATCAAGGCTCTTGCAGCATAAGGCTCTAATGGCTCTTGGGAACTGTTGGCCGGATAAATCGTTCTTGCGGACAAGACCGATGTCCCTAGTGTCAGAAGACAATCTAGCAACAAACGAACAACTAAGTTTGTCTTTCTCTAAATATATTTGTTTTACAAATAAACGATATAAAGGTGTCGATCCTACCTTGGATCCAAATGCTTATTTGCGGTCGTAGTGCTTCCGTCGCATCAATAATCCTTCGTCGCAACAAGAGCTCTTTTGTCGAAAGAAAGTATCATCTTTCGTTGATCTGCAATCACAAACAATAAAATATCAATAGCACCTGTATAACAAATAATCATAAAACATATCTATCATAGTGATCAAGGAATCTATGAAATAAACGATCAAACAACAGCTTATTAAAATAAACAATCGAACGACAATTTATTGAGAAAAACAGAACTTGATTGTATTAATCTTAAAATATACAGAAGAACCTTACAACCTTAGCCTTGATGTTCGAAAGGCCTTCCCGGGGTCCGAAGCAGGAGTCTCCTCTACTTTGATAAATCTTGCACTCTTCCTCTAGGAGCACATAGAGGTATGTGATCTTTCCTCTCAAAAGCTCAATAGAAAGAAGACTAAATCTCAATAGCACTTCAACTCAATCACACATAAAGCTTGAACTCTAATTCTCAATCTCCAAAAACTTCTTCACCAATCTTCTTAACCCCTTGAGGCTACCCAATGCCTCCTTTTATAGAGCAGATGAGGAGGTTAGGATTCCACTTTTTAAGGGATAGAATACTCCTTCAAAGGGATAGGCTCCTTACATCAAGGGATTAGTTCCTTAAGGTGTGGGATACATGAACCTTACTAAAGCGTACTCATCCCCAAAAAATCTCATCTAGAACCTTCTAGAATTGACCAAAATTCAACTTTTTAATCTTTCTTTCGTGCTTTTCTGAATTTACAGGGGTACCGCAGGCATTACACTAGAAAAATGCGTTCTAGAACGCAGTTTCTCTTCACATTACCTGCGTACCCTAGCTAAAAACGCAAGAAGGTCTCATGTTACCTGCGTACCATGAGTTTCAGATATTTTTAGGGTTTTTCTTCTAGTTCTAAGGCTTGGCATGAGGAGTAAAGGTTGTAAGACTTGCAGAAGAGGTATGTATGAGTGTTTAATGAGCTCATACAGTCAGCAGAATGTCAAGGTGACATTTTTTAGTGTAACAGATTTCCCCCTAAAGTGCGAAGTCTGAAATAGATGAAGATGAAGTCTGTCATATATGAAGAGTGAAGTACTTTATCATTTCAAGGATCATCATGTGGACACCCCAGTCGGAACCTGTAAAAACATTCAATGAAAAATATATATATGTATACATATCATCACTGAGGTAGGCATTCCCATACTCAGATCAAAACTAACTAGAAACTAACTCTAAATTGTTCTGATACAAGAATGATTTTGAATACATCACAGTATAGAAATGTGTAGACACAGTATGGACGCAGCCATCTGTTTATGAATAGTCCACTGTATAAATGATAAAAAAAATCCTCGCAGCCTGGATGGTTGAAACTAGATCCAGGGTCTTGATTTCCGCTTCTCGAACTAGTACGATCATATCCATGTGAATAAATGTGTCGAAGTCGAACATGGTAGAAACCACTTGATTACCAGTCAATGATGTGAACTGTTAACAAGTGTGAGAGTAACCACCAGTAATGTCAATGGCTCTCAAAGTACCCAGTACAATCCATGAAATGTGAATAAATGAGCTGAAGTCGAATATCTCACGGAATCATTCGATCGAAATTCAATGATGTAACCTGTCGTCGAAAGCGAGAAACCTGCCATTGAGGCATGCAGATTTCAAGGTACTGACAATTTCTGGATCAACTTCCTAGATAATGAGCTGTTGTCGATAGAAAGTGATCCGTCGTAGGGAAGCCCACAACATGAAATCATAGATCAAGTTTTGAAGAAACATATTGGCAAGGACTGACTCATGGATGGTCAAAATGGATGACAGATATTTTGCAGATGAATGGTTTATTTGAACTGTCATCTTGAACACATAACGACACTGCAGATGGCTTGGTACAATTGACCCAAAGCTAATACCCAGAAAATGGCTGAAGACTTTCAATGTGGTTTAATTAACTGTTAGGCAAAGGATTTCCCAACCCAGGTGGACAAAAAGTGTCATGTTCAAGAGTGGTTTAACGGTTTTCCGAATAATCAAAATGTAACAAACAGGTTCGTTTTTCTCTCTTTTCCCCCACCATTTCTGGCAAGTACCTCTTTATTTTTGACAAGCTTAAGGAGGATAACATTTGCTTGTTTATAAGCTCATCCTTCGGATGAGTCCAACTTAGTTTAAAATTTGAACCCTAAGAAGGAGTGGTTCGTTCCTGTTTGAAATTTGAACAGGTCCTTTACTGTTAAATTTTAACGAGTCCAGTATAGGAGAAACTCGGTGTTTTTCAATTTTAGGGAGTCAAAAGAAAAAACTTAAGAAAACTCCATAGGTGTACTTTTTCGTAAATTTAGTCTCTCGAGCCTGAAAAAGGATAAAATAATGCGGGAGAGAACTCTATTGACCATATTTAGTCAACGTATACCTTTTTCGTAAATAGTCCATTTCAGTCCGTAAAAGGGGTAAACTTATACTGAAGGAACGATCATTCATTTACTTTAACGAGTTCGAATAATCAAGTACTCGGCAATCTTTTCATGTTTAGAGAGTTTGAAAAGGGCTTAAAAGAGAACTCCATAGTTTCGCTTTTTCGGTAAGTTTTAACGAGTTCGAAAAAGGGATAAAAATCTACTCATGGTTTTCACTTTTTCGTAAGTTTTAACGAGTTCGAAAAAGGGATAAAAATGTACTCATGTGGCCGACTTTCAATTTAATTTACGAGCAGGAAAAGACGGAAAGAACTCGGCATTTTCATGTGTTTTACGAGAATGAAAGATAGAAAAATAATCTCGAGATTTTCATGAGTTTAACGAGTCTCGAAAATAACCGAAATTGACTCAAGATAGGTTTCATTTTTACAAAATCTTGAAACAAAGAAAAACTATGCTTCAGAGTGGTTTCATTTTTACACAAGCTTGAAACAAAGAGAAAATTGTGCTTGATGCCCCCTAAGCGTAACTGCTAGAGCGCATGCCCCCCAAGCTTCATTTCATTCAACTAATTACACTGCTAGTAATTAATAGCTGGATGGAATGAAGGTTCATTTACGAGATCATATGAAAGACCCGACCTAAAAAGTAACCTAAATATATGTCTTTAACATTTACGAGTTCTATTCAAAGACTCGAGTTAATTAGGGGAGGATTTGTTTCATTTTTTAACGAGCTTGACACAGGAAAAGAACTATTCTCATGGCAAGGTGTTTCATTTTTTAACGAGGTTGACACATTAAAAGGAACTATCCTCAGAAACTACTTATTTCTAATCTACCTACATAACCTACTGATTCATTTTTTAATGAGGTTGACACAGGAAAAGAACTGTCCTCATAACTAATTCATTTTTTAATGAGGTTGACTCAGTAGAAGGAACTATCCTCTGACCAACTGATTCATTTTTTAACGAGGTTGACACAGGAAAAGAACCGTCCTCATATCTGATTCATTTTTTAACGAGGTTGACTCAGTAACAGGAACTATCCTCAGACTAAATGATTCATTTTTTAATGAGGTTGACACAGGAAAAGAACTGTCCTCATACCTGATTCATTTTTTAACGAGGTTGACTCAGTAATAGGAACTATCCTCTGACCAAATGATTCATTTTTTAATGAGGTTGACACAGAAAAATAACTATCCTCATACCTGATTCATTTTTTAACGAGGTTGACTCAGTAACAGGAACCATCCTCATAAACTACTTATTTGTAATCTATCTACATAACCTCTCTACTCATTCATTTAATGGGGTTATTACAGAGAAAAGCTGTCCTCATCACTGGTTCATTTTTAACGAGGTTGACTCGATGTGAGAGACTATCCTCTTACCAACTAATTCATTTTTGAATGAGGTTGACACAGTAAAAAGAACTCTCCTCACAAAATTCTTGTTTAACTGAGTTTGAATCTCAACAGCACTTCAACTCAATCACACATAAAGCTTGAACTCTAATTCTCAATCTCCAAAATCCAACCATTTGAGGCTACCCAGTGCCTCATTTTATAGAGCAGATGAGGAGGTTAGGATTCCACTTTTTAAGGGATAGAATCCTCCTTCAAAGGGATAGGCTCCTCACATCAAGGGATTAGTTCCTTAAGGTGTGGGATACATGCACCTTACTAAAGCGTACTCATCCCCAAAAAATCTCATCCAGAACCTTCTAGAATTGACCAAAATTCAACTTTTTAATCTTTTATTTCGCGCTTTTTGACTTTACAGGGGTACCGCAAGCATTACACTGGAAAAATGCGTTCTAGAACACAATTTCTCTTCACATTACCTGTGTACCCTAGCTAAAAACGCAAGAAGGTTTCATGTTACCTGCGTTCCCTGAGTTTTAGAGATTTTTAGGGTTTTTCTTCCAGTTCTGAGGCTTGGCATGAGGAGTAAAGGTTGTAAGACTTGCAGAGGAGGTATGTATGAGTGTTTAATGAGCTCATACAGTCAGCAGAATGTCAAGGTGACATTTTTTAGTGTAACAGGAACTTGGAGATTAGCTTGCAAAGGAGATGGGCAAGCTTTTATAGATGGAGGAAGAGGAGTTGGGATCCCTATAATCATGGGATTGGCCCTATCCTCAAGGAAGCTTCCATGAGAGGTGGCAGGCAACTTCCTCTCCCATGGGGAATCCGAACAAACCATAATAAATTCAAGACCCCGATTTATAGGTCAGGACGATGAAAAAATTCATATTATTTTTTAAAAACGAAACTGTCCAAAATGAACTGGCGCGAGTGCGACTCTGAGACAGAGCACCAATTGGCGTGCCCTATATGAAGGATTTTCCCCATTGGCGCGGGTACTGAACTGGCTTCCCGCGCCAATGCAAAAAGGGGTGTTTTTAGGGTTTTTTACAAGGAGTTTTTTTCAGGGCAATGAAGGCTCATGTTCATAGGGATGTCATGAAATTTGTTTCAAGTCATGTCACTGCTCACAGGTCACGGAATGAGCCCTCCAATTGTGCGGGATGGGGAATTGCAAGGACGGTGAAAAATTGTTGTGTAACAGTTACCCACAGATTAAAGAGATGTTATAGCAGGTTGGATGGCTAAAGTTTTTGGAGAAGTTCAATGGATTTCACAAGGAGGTCACCAAGTCATTTTCCCAGTCATTCCATGGGTTAGAAGTTGAAATAGGTGATGTCAAGTTCATTATCACAGAATCCTTCATAGTAGAAGCAACAGAGTTGCCAAGGCAAGGTGAACGATGGTTTAAAAACAAAGAATTTCACAATGAAGCATGGAGACAGATGCTAAAAACACCAAGTATGGATATTTTAGTTTTCAAGAAAGGCATTCCTAGTTCAGCCTTGAAAAATAAATGGTGAAATATGTTGTTAATTCTACAAAAGTTTATAACCAATGAAGGAATGTTTGGCACCCTATATGTTTATCACATTCGGCTTATGATGAATTTCCTAGATTAAGAGATAAATTTACCTTTTTTTTGCTCCATAGCCTAAAGAGGATGGCTTGTAATGTCCAAAAAAGGGTTCAATTCTTGGAAACCACCTTATATCATCATGGCCTAGTTAAAATTTTATTTGAGCATCATTTGAAAAAGGTAGGAGACAGTTGGGATGAGTTCCTCTTGAGAAATCATTTTGAAAAACCTAAAGAAACTATGTCTGAAGGAAAACTTGTAAGAAGAAGCAGGAGAGGAAAAATTGCCAAATATGTTGAAATTAAAACTGATAAAACAATACAAGAAGACAGTGAGGAGATTATCTCTGAAAAATTGGCCAAAATCAAGAAACAGCTCAAAAAGGAAAAGATAATAAGAAAGGATGCTAAGAAGAGAGGTGAGGGACCATCTAAACTAAGAAGAAGTCATAGGCTTAAAGGCATATTGAAGAAGACAGGAGTTAAACAAACAGGAATCATAGATATTGAAGATGAAGAGACACCAATTGACAGATCTCCTGAGTACCAGTACGAAGAAAATCCTGATAGAGGAACTCCGGAGGTAGACCCAGCGCAACAATAGATCTATAATTATGTTGAATCATTAGAAAAAAGAGCCTCAGAAAACAGAGAAAGAACTCCTAGCCCAGAAGAATCTTCAATTGAAGTGCTGAGAAGAGACAAATATGAATTGGAAGTACTCAATAGGCATATAAAAAATGAAAATGAAATTTTAAGGGAACAATTCAAACTGAAAAGTGACATGAACACAACTCTCTCTCTACAAATGGAAAAATTGTACAAATCTAGTGAGAAACTGAAGAAGAAAAACAAGAAGTTGAATAGGGCACTTATAAATCTGAGGTTCAAATTGGTCATAAGGAAGCCTAGGATGCCATTGAACACCAAGCAAAGCAGAAAAATGAAGCTGGATGTCTTGGCTGAAGTTTCAGAATACATGGATTGATTGCATGAGGACATGCAAAAGTTTTGCAGTGGGGGTATGTTGAGCTCTAAAAATGTACTTTCCTTTCATCAAATTTCACTTCATTCCATTTGTCATTTATTAGCTATAGGCTTAAAATATCAATAGGAATGATTAAAATCACTTTAAGAATGCATGCAATTACTGACTTATTATACTTTTGTGGTTTTGTTGTCATAGTGATTTTTTAGCAGACTTAGCTACAGAATGCAGTCATTCTGTAGCTAGTTGCATATTCTGTAGCCATCTTTATGTTTACATAGGTTACATGTGTCATTTGAGGGAAAGATGCATATGGTTAAATTCCAAAACTCTTCTACATCATTCATTTTCCTCCACGAAGGCTGAGCAAAAATCTAAAAGTGGTTATGTACGTGGACAAAGCCAAAACCAAGAAGCGGACTTCTACAAGGATAAGGACTCTGCAAGTGTCTTAAGAAAAATACAAGTCCTCAATAGGAGTTCTAGTTCGATTTTGATTATAAAAGATGCCTATGCCTATTTCTACTCAATGACAATTATGTATTTGCTTATAAAAATAACTCGGTGAACCGAGAAACAGTTAGTTGATGTTTTGTTGTTAGTTCTCAAAGACTGTGATACTCTGTTTCTGAGCGTTTTTCCTTTAATGAAAGAAGTATAACTTTGATGCATGATCTCAAGCAACTTTAAGCAGTTAAGGATTCGTGTGCCAATCTGATGGTAGAGAGCCCCTACTGTCCGAAAGGCTTTGTGCATATTTTCTAGATAAGTGACCTTTAACTATGTTTTGTTCTTAACTTAGGCAGTTTTCTGAGTTTATCCTCTTGCATCATACTTATGTCATTTACTTACATCGAATATTACAGTCAATCTTGTTCTCATGAGCTGTTCCAATATATCACTAATGCGTGAATGAGATATAGTTGTAGTACTCTTGAGTTAATTGCATTTTAGTTCAGTTCTGTTCATTGCATTTCAGTTCTATTAGTTAATTGCATTTCAGTCCTGTTAATTAAACTTAAAAGACCCTCATTATTTTATAAGCTGCTCTTGTTCTTAACTTCTTCTAACACATCATTATCATATAAACAAGAATTATTTATATCATTTTGAGCTCTTGACTGTTCTGCAATTTCTCATAATTTTACAAACAGCTTTTTTCCCAAGTTGTTCCAAGAGATCTATAACCTTTGAACGAGGCTTAATAGTAACATTTTGAGTTGCAGAATGAGTTAATTCTAGTGTCATAAGTTATTTTAGCATAGGGTTCCTTACTATGTTGCAAATAATCTTTTCTCAAAATGTTCCAACAAATTTCTAACAACGGATGAGATTTTCTCTGTGATATTTTAAGTTGTTGTTTACTAAAGAGAACCTCATTACATCAAACTAATCATTTTCTTAGTTTATTCCAACATACCTCTAATGAAATGAATTGGACTGAGTTTAATGTTATGAGTTACTTTTCTTATCAGCTTTACAATATGTGGATTAGCATTTTCTGTTCTTAGATGCCATTCATAGTTTAGAGTGGATTTTATTATGTTTTATTGTGATCAGTAACTTCTCTTTGCTAGCAATTCAGCTCTTTTCCCCTTAGTATAAAAACACAAAACAAAAAACACTAGAAAAACACTAAGCACAACGAAGTAGGAAGAAGATAGCTAGGCACATATGGTGCAATTCACTTCAACAGTGTACTAGCCCTGGTTGACAATTTATGACATCAATTTAGGAACACTAAGTTGAGTAGACAACATCCATGCAATGAGACATCAATATCAAGAGTAGACTGCATATATGAATGGACAACTTTGTCCTTACCCTCACTGCGCAAATAATTTTTCCTCTTTTGTGCATCAATATTATGAAATAGAAAAAGGTGTGTGTTCTCAATCATATGATACTGATCATCCTCCCCATCTGCTTTTATCTTCAGAATCTCACCATCTATCAATGGTGGCACATGTTGCTCATGGAATATGCCCTGATCCCCACATGTGAGATTCTTGGGAACTCCTTGTGAACATACAAGAATTCCTCTTATTGGAGCAAGTGCTCCATCTTCCTCTTCATGAGGTGCTATATATGCTCTTGATATGACAACACTGTTACCTTCAGCCTTCTCTTCCTCTTTAATATGAATGGGAGTCACCTTATCAATAAGAGGATTCGCTTTTGAAAAAGGGATCTTCATGTCCTCTTTTCCAGGAGTATGAGATAGAGATCTTGCCTCTAGCAAAGAATTATGCAAGATGTTAGCCTCCTCAATAGTTTGCTGAAGTGGAGTTGGGTTTATAGATCCTTCCAACCCATGCAAATGTTTTTTTTTTGTTTTGGTTTGTTTAGCTCCACCAAAGGTGTTTCAAAATGTTTTTCATCAAACCTTTCCACTACTCTCCTAGTGAAATTTGGATAAGTAGATGTGTTTGCATTTTTTAATGAAAAAGATTCAAGCAACCACCAAGAATAAGCCTTACCTTCAAAATGCGTGCTGCTACTTTGATGGATTCATTCTTTGAAACTTTGTGTAGCTGCAAATAGGTGTCTATCTCTTCCACCCAAGTCCTAGATGAACATTTAGGTGAACCATCAAAAGTAGATAGAAAGAATCTACCCACATCACGTTGCTTGCACCTTGTGCTTATTTCCTCTTTGATCTTGCAAAACCCTTGAAAGTTTAGGTGATCTTTGAACCTCTTATATTGATATTCGTATTCTTGCTAATAATCACCAAGAGTCTCCTTCTTTGCACATCTTCTTCCTCCATCTCTCTTACAGTAAATATGGGCATATGACTGCGCTATGGATCATAATGTGTGGCTGCATGCTCACACCCATCATGAAAAAACCTAGGGCTTGCTTCATATTCAAACCCCCTTGGATATTCCCTACACATCTCTCTTCTCATCTTCTTGATATCTCTCTTGATGCTCTGCATAGTTTGAAAAAGAAGCTTTGAGATTCCCTCTTCCTCCTCTCCTCCAAAACATGGAGTCTTGTCTTTGTTTATTCTGTTCATCTCCTCTTTTTGTGAGAAGCTTCTCCTTATGGTGATATATTGGCTGAATGCATACGCTAAGCCAAGATTATGCTATGATACCACTGTAATATTCCCAAATGGGAAAAGCAACAATATAGCTCATAAAATGAAAGCAACAGCAATTATTTAATAAATGAAACCATGAGACCAATATAGAGCCATATTATTGATCATATATGCAGCAAATAAGTACAAAACAATGAGGCACAAACCATAGAATGTGATCACAGAAGCCTTCAATACATAAACACTCTCAAAAGTGAGATGAAGCTACAATACAAAACGCCGAAGAGCTGCTACAGCGCAGTCATATTATGCATAGATATAGCTAGAGATGATACAATGATGTAAAAAACACTGATATATGCTCCAATAGAGTCTAAACATACAAATCTGGGCACTAGATCAGCTTTCCAAGACAACCTAAGAGGGTTTCCGGAAAATGCACCCAATGTGCCAATGTAAGTTGCAGCCCTAAGGCTGAAGATATGCTGCAATAACTGAAATGAGAAGAAATGGTTGAAGCTGATGTAGAGAACTACAAATCTTCTCCAATAGATCCTCCGAATGAAAGAATGGCTCCTCCACTGAAGAAATCACCTCTCAAAACAACCACTACAACTACCCCTACAACTCCTCCCTAAAATAATGCAGATCTAGACTGAAACTACACTGTAGGGGATAAATACTCCTTAGCCTGCTGCTAAATGTGTCAATAAATCTCAAGGGTCTTCTTTACAAGCCTTCCAATGGATGGAAACCTTCCTCCACTGCAAAACTAGATCTAAAGACACCCAAAATGATCATCCACTGTTGCACCCTGCAACACAGCACAATATCTTGCAGAAACTGCGCTGATGAAGAAAGTTGTAGCTTGGCCTTAATCCTGAGTGTGGAAATGATGTTCAATGCTCTTCCAAGATGCCTCTCAAGGAAAGAGATGGGATTCTCGCTCAGGAACACCCGATGCTAAAAAACACAACAAACTCAACTAAATAGCTAAAGAATGCAAGAAGTCTAAATAGACCATATACAAAATAATAATATATACCAATATGGCTGCCATCATCTTCGTTATATAGGTTATGAGCTTCATTGCCCTTGGGCCCACTCAATTAGGTCATTTTATTCATGCAATCAATCTCCCTCCAAAACAACATTATTCCTCATTTAATGTCCACTCCTCCATAACAACATTGTTGACTTGGTCAAAGTTGACCTGTTCAACATGATCTAGCCCCTGTTCATACTCAGAGGTGATTTATTTAGTTGCTTAGGAGGTCTCCTTTCACACTTGAAGTGTTTTTATTGCTTCTAAGGAGATTTATGGGCCTCCCCACCCATTTATTCACCCACCTAGTGACAAAAAAATCTATAATATTCCATTTAGCTAAAAGCTAAATTTTAGGAATATTACAGAAAGATTATGAAAATGGGTCCTATTTCGAGAAATGAACTTACAGAGGAGGAAAAGCAGAATACCTATGCTTGGGTTGGTGAGGGAATCGATATGGCTCAATTTAGCAGTAAAGACATGGGCACGATGAACGAAATAATTGCAGAAGAAAGTATGTGGGTTTTTTAAGGCCAACTCTGTTTTGTTGTTGGTATCTGTGTGTGTTTTCAGGTTTTATGCTTTGTAGGTTTTTTTTATCTTGGGTAAATTTTCCCTCTCCACTT
Source organism: Pinus albicaulis (assembly GCA_034641835.2). Classification (NCBI taxonomy): domain Eukaryota; kingdom Viridiplantae; phylum Streptophyta; class Pinopsida; order Pinales; family Pinaceae; genus Pinus; species Pinus albicaulis. The sequence goes on from CM076575.1 coordinate 19,648,636, forward strand.
ACGGGAAGACTCATATCTCAAATCTGTAATGTGTCCAAGTTTTGTGAGAGACGTTTTTTTACTGGCTTCAAATATCTCCATGACCAATAGACACTCACATTATCACCTTCCCTTGGGAGGTCCTGATGAATTTTAAATCATCACATTCTTTTTTCTTACAATTAAATTCACTAACACTACACTGACTACCAAAATGCCCATTTCTTGTCCATCATTGTTCTCGTCGCCATTCCCATCTTGACATTATAGTAGTACATGAATAATCAAGTGGAGTAGGCTAACAGTTAGTATCCCCAAAATCCTCTGTCCCTATTTCTTATTTCATTCACATTTCCCTTTCTAGTTCCAATTTCTGATAGCATAGTTTGCTGAAAATGACCTGTTGGAAAATTCTTAGTATTCTATGCAACTTTGGATGTGCACTCAAATTTTCTCTACTTCGGACTGCACATGTCGACAAGTCCCCATAAGTGAAATTCTCACTAACCCATGTGATTTTTCAGATAGCCACCTGAACATTCTATTATGTTTGGTGGATATAGGGGTGCACTGCTAATGCTAAATGTTGTAAGCAAAAATTCTACAAGCCTTTCTAGAAGAAGGTTGCATTTAATTATTGGCATTTGATTTCTTTTGGCTACAGGAAATCAGAGTTTTATTTTTAAGGTTGTGATATTACCGTGGCGACTCTAATCTCAAAAGATACAGAAGATCAAAGCTTCATGGTGACTCCACTGCTTGAAGATCGATAGCTTGAAGAAGTTCCAAGATGAGTTCTACTAAAAGAAGAAAGTCTAGGTATGATCTTATGGAATAGTCTCACATCTATAGTTTTCCAAAGCCTATGCCTTGTGTTGACTTGTCAACCCATCTTCCCACGTTCAAAGATGAAAAGAAATATTATGTTGGTCTACATTTGGTTAAATTCCATATACATGTTTGTACACTGAGGGTTGAGTTTCCTGAGGATTGTCTCATGAAGATGTTTATAGCTACCCTAGAAGGAAAAGCTAGGGTATGGTATGAAGGGTTTAAATCAAGAAGCTTGTGTTCTCGTAAATATTTTCATAGAATATTTTTTAGACATTATGGGAAGTCTCATCCTGCATCAGCACTGTTGCAAGACTGTTGTAATCTTTGGAAAGGTTTCATCTTAAAAAGTATTGATGATGATGATGATGTAGAATGTATGGAATATGAGGAGATATTAGAGGCACTTTATGAATTTTCTTCACAAGCTAGTTGTCATGATGATCAAGAAATTTTCCAACAAGCAGATGTCTCTTCTTTAGTTGAAGATGAAATGGATCAGCAATTTCATAGTCAAGTCATATTACATGAAAATTATGAGGATTTTCAGCCTTGTCAATCTATATGGAGTCAAAGGTATGAGCCAAATCATTAAAATTGTTTTTCAACCCATTCCTTTTCTGAGATTTTATGTCAAGAAGAAACTCCTCAAGATCAGGTTGTTGAAAATGCATGCATGAAATTCTGAACAATGAGGTAACATGTGATAAAAGTTTATTTTTACATAAACATGAGCTACATGAAGCGCTGAATATACATGTTTTACCTATTCTATTTGGGGATCATCAAAATGACATGGATGATATGCATAAAGTTGTTTGTATAGAAGTTGTTAGTGTTCATAATCAAAATGATAGTCCTCAAGAAAAACTACCAAAGATTATATTTGATTTGTTTGATAAGCAAAAGATTAGTTTTGATACACACAATATGGATGTCATGTTTCGAGATGTTCAAGGATGCGTGGATGGTTTTGTTGATTTACAAGAAAAGGAAGACAAATCTATTGTTGCCTTTTTATTTGATGATGTTCTTGGAATTGAAGACATATGACAAAAGAAGTCATCAGTTATGAATGAATTCAGCCCTCATGGATTTCCTCATCAAGAAGAGGTGATTTTTCATGATTATCAAGATCCTTTGGTAAGTCTATTCCAGTGATCAATGAAGGTGGAGGTTCTTTAATTTATAAGTTCAGGTTATGGATTCAATTTTTATTCCGAGTTGCCAATAGATGGTCCACTTAAGAACAGTCAAGAAGCCCAGGGGTTGGATCAACCCTTTGACTAGTTATGCTGGAGGTTTCATATTGCTTGAGTTAAGCAGATGGATTTTCAGATGTTAGAGTAGGGTTATTGGTACATAAATAATTTTGTTGGGAAAGCATTTCCTTCAGCTTTAGGCTACATTTTGCAGTTGTTAGTTTCAGTGTGTACAACGGTTTGATATCATATTGCAAGAAGTAGTAGTTAGTTTCTAGTTGGTTTGTAGTTTGATTTTCAGTTTGGTGAATGGGTTTGAATGTAGTTTTTAAATTAGGATCAGCCCAATGGTCAAGCACTAGAGCTATTGGTTCTTTGCTACACTAGAGGGGTGCAACAACCCCATTGGATCCATTGTTATCCATGATAGCACTTCGGTTTGTCTTTGAGTCAATTTGGTTAATTTAGTTAGGGTCATTATAAACTTAGAAGGGTGTCATCATAAAGTGAAAATAAAAAACTCCATGTGTTTTAGGCTCATTTGGTCATGATTAGCAATTTGACAGTTCAACACACTTTCGTAGCAAATTCAGTTATAAAAACAGAGTATTTGCTACGAAAATTCCTGGAACTTATCATGGGGGAGAATACAAGTAAAAATATCAGCTTGAGGAGTTCTAATGACATGATTTTAGCTTAAATACATAAGTGAAGAACTAAAAAATTGCATAGAAATCAGAAAAGCAGGAGAGGGATGTTTTTTGTAATTTTCTACCGAATTTTTGCTACGGAAATTCTGGAAATGATTGTTTTAGTGGTCAAATTCAAACTCACTTTTTGACCAAATGAAAAGGAGTTTTGGAAATTTGAAGGAGGTTTTTGTTCAAAATGAGCTCATCTACAAAAGCCTCTCTGAGTTTTTTTACAATGATCAGGGTTTGGAAAATACACACTTATATTTGAGGCCTATTTTACAGCGTTTTTCCTATCCAAATTTATTGCATAAGTTTGAAATTTGACTTGGTGGAGGTCCAAGTCAGTAGGTCAACATGTCAACCTCCATGTGGCAGCGAACACATTAACCATACAACACATCAACGGTTTCTTATATTCGATAAGGATCATTAGCAAAGTTTGTTAAAGTTCTTAAATGGTGATAGACTCCTTTTTGTATACAAACTCTGCAAAACAGAAAATATCCCTAAAAAGTCTTTATGTTTTGTAATTCAATTAGAACTAAGTCTCTTAGCTAAAGCATAGAGTCTAGCCCAGGTGGTACACTATTGTAGAAGAAGCCTCACTTTATAAATGGAGGCCTTTTTCACTTTGAAGGGGTTGATGAATAATGAAAGAGCCACTTTTTGTAATATTTTCTTCATAAGATTATACAGATTTTGCAGCGGATTGTTTTCAAACATGAGATTCTCCTTGGATTATGTGTTTTTCCTTATTTTGTATATTTTTATGAGCTTCATGGCAATATGATTACTTGGCATTCGTAATTAAATGCTCCAACTTCCTTCGTTTGTATTTTTAAACCAATTTGCCTCAATTCCCATGAATACAGTTTGTTTATAATTGAATTTCTTTAGCTCACTCCATGTCCAATGGTGGCTTTCATTACACTCGCAAAAAATCACATAAAGCATAAACAGACTTAGCCATCTACAAATTGAATTTCAATTTGAATATTTCATTGTTTTCTCTGAGAAAGCCCTCTCTCATTGGAAAGGCTAACTTCCAGTTAAAAGTTGGTTTGAAATAGTTATGCTAGGTTGATAGTTGACACAATCCAACTTGTTCCAGCGTGGTGATAACATGTCACAACAAAGGAAATTCTAGAGTGATGTGGATTTCATGACCAAAGGTCTTTTAGGTGCAACATGCATTATGTTGTGTTATTGGAAATTTTTGGAAAATATGATGTATCTCAATAACAATTAATCATAGCCAACAATCATCAACCCTATCAACACGATCTAATATAGTCAATCATACTCAACCATTATCAATTATTGTTCATAATAATCAATCATCGTCAACCCTATCAACATGTTCTAAGATAATCAACCATATCCAACTATCATCATTCATAGTCAACCTACAATCAATTATAGTTAACCATTTTGTTTTTTACTCCACTGAATCCAACCATCATGCCCAATAGCATATGTTAAAGGGGATATGAAAATTTATGAATGTGAGATGTGACAACCAAATTCCACTAGATCCGCCATTAATCTATACAGGGAAAGACAAAATCCAAAAAAATAATGTCATCCATCTCTTCTTCAATAATCATGCCAATGAAATATAAAAATGAAAAGCTCATTTAAACTATAATATTTCAAAGCCTTCTTAAAAAATAGACTTGCTCAGCTTATTGGATCATCAATTTTTATATTGAGGTTCCTCTTGGAATATTTGCAAGTTTTCCAAAATGTGAGAATAATTATTATCCAAAAAATTCCATTTTGGTGCCCTCTAAATGAAGAAGCTACCATGCTTTTAGTGGTGCCCTATAAATGAAGAAGCTACCATGCTTTTAGTTTACACAAAATCCGGTTTTCTCTAGTTATTAAAACCACTTTACACAATATCAGTTTAGAAAATTTGATGAAGAAGCTACCATGCTTCTAGTTTACACAAATCCAATTTGCTCTCGTTATTAAAACCAATTTACACAATATCATTTTAGAAAATTTCCTTCGTTGCTCTAGAGAAAAGTATGGGAGAGCATATTGTGTTGCCCAAACACAAACTTTAGAAAAGTATGGGAGAGCATATTGTGTTGCTCAAACACAAACTTTTCCTCGAAGTGATATGTAGTGACATAAATTTTTTTAGAATGAGGCACTATGTCACACAACCAAACACATTTTAGATGGGACGACTGTGTCATTCTCAAAGAAACTTTACGAAACTTTGATACACAATATATGATGAAAATTTTAGGGAATTTGATGTTTTTCATGGAAACAAACATACACCACAAATAAACATTTGGAGAGATGTAATGCAAAGGAGCTTTTTTTATAAATTTATGAAAAAGAAAACCCTTTTTTGCAAAATATAGAAAGGCTTCAATCCATGTTAAACATTCAACTAATGAACTCTTAGAAACTCTACAACCTCCTCAATTCATTCAACTAGTGAACCCTTCCAAACTCTACAAGCTCCTCAATTCATTCAATTAGTGAACCCTTAGAAACTCTACAACCACCTCAATTTGAACCTAAAATAGAAATAAACAAATAATTTCCCCAATTAAACCAAACCTTGCTTATAAAATGGAAAATTGTAATTTTAAATAAATAATTTAAAAAATAATAAAAGTTCTAATAACATGAACTTCTTCTGAACTCCCTTCTTTGTTGGAATGTCTACTCTTCCTTCTCCCAACAACTCCACAAAATTAACATACAAATATACTCCAAAAACATATATGACACATAACAAATATACTAATAAATAAATATGAAGAAGCATCTAAAAATATATGCTTCTATCAAAAATAGAAAAACTGGTTGAAGTAACCGTAATTGTTATAAAAGTGATGATAACAGAGTTTAAAAATATTTAGAGCATGAGTCTGATTGGTACAAAAATATTATTCAAAAGAAATTTAATCATTTTGAAAAACGGTCAATGTAAACAACTGTTGCTGTGAATCTATAGCAGTATTTAATCCATTACTGGTAAGCCTTTGGATGTTAGATCAACAGAAGAACATGGTATCCTTAATAGCTTCTGGTAACTCAAAAGGTGGCGAGAACAACTTAGATCCTGCTTCTGCGTACTGCTGTCCTCGACGCGCTGCAAGACGAGCGTAGTAGATGGGAGCAACTAATGAAACTGGTTTTGTACACCTCCCAGATGTGTAGCACAGATTATTCACCAATCTTTGCAGCTCGTCGGAAGTAAATGCATTCTCATCCAACATCACATGGTAACGAGTGGGTATAGCTGTACCCTTATGCGTATAATGACTGCAAAGATAAAAATCAAATTCCCTTGGATGAACAATCTCTGTATCTACTACTGTACCAGGAATAACGTTGCCAGATCTTGTGCGCGGCTGGTCCTCCAAAGGAAAAAGTCTAGTCTCTTTAGCTCTCCATGCAAAAATGAATGATATTGCTGGCCTGAAATGTACGTTTAATTGGTTTATGGCTTTCTTCAGATTTCTTAGCTCAAACTTGAAAAGCGTGCGGCATCCTTCACTTGCACCGCTTCTGAAAAGGAGGATCTTACTGGGAAGCTGTTTGTTTATGCGCAGGCAATCTCTCAGCAGCTCCTTGCACATTTCTCCTATTTGTTTAATCCTGCCCACTTGATGTACCGTGCTCCGCGTTTGAAATTTGATTTTGGCCAAATAGCGATTGCAATCTGGCCAGTTGATGCTACCAACCACTGCTGCGATAGAAGGCAAGTCTTCTGATCGCTGTCCATGGGATAGATGAGCACCAATAATCATCACGGGATCAGAATGCCCAGTTCCCGGCGATTTACAAATCGGGTTTTCATGAAGAGCAACGTTGCTCCCGCCTACTTTTGCATTTATCTTCATTACTAAACTGGCCAAGCATTGGGAAGCTTTCTTTTCATCAGGATAACTGCACCTAATCACGTTTTTTAATAAACAACATTGCGTTATCAATCCCATTTCGATGTCACAAATGAGTTTCAGGTAGTTGTATCCAACACGCAGCCCATTCTCTATGACGCATATCAAGATCTGTAGCTCACCTTTAGTTTGGCTCTGGATGTTGTCAAAGATTTCTCGAAGTCGGAAATGATCACAAAAGTTCTCCATGCTATCATACTCACATATGAGAGGCTTCTCGTTCATGTATACTCCCATATCTACACACTTCCGTACTAATAAATGGTAGAATTTCTCCACTCTACTTCGCTGCTTTGTATCATTCCCATTACTCCAACTGAAAGTGATGATACCCCAGTTTTCTATACGCTTTCCATCGAAAACCTGACTCTTGACAAGATTCCATTGTCGATCATCCCATCTAGGACGAACATGACGGCCATTTCCAAGCTTCAACAAGGGAGGTTCGAGTACCCTACCTGTTACCTCGGTCATATCGGCGGCCACAGTTATTTGAAACTGCTGTGCGAGATGGGTTCTGCGTAAACAATAACAAAACATGAAATTAAAATGAAATTTATAATAAGATTTTCTAATGGAGAAACATATTAAACATACCCTCTGGGACCATCTTGTTTAGCCATAATGTCATTGATCATTTCCACTCGTTTTGCCAATGGCCGGCATCTCTGCATCCTTGTAATTTCTGTAGAGCGAGACCTACTACAACGATATCTTTGACCATCGCAGATCTCACAAAATTCTAAAGGAACATAATATGTCTTTGCTAGATTTCTTCTCACAACAACACAAGGCCAGAGTTTGAAGCGGATATCAAGGTCATACTTTTGCTTGAAGTAATCTATGAAACCCACCATGGGAATTTCAGAAGACATATCTCTAGCTGCTTGTCGGTGAAGCCTCTTAACTCTGTATATATGACGAGTACGCCCATGGTTGGTTGTGATTTTCAATCCGCACAGATCTCTCTCCAGATCGTGGATGTCTTTCGCAGATAAAGGTTCAAACTCAGAGCAGGAAATGGTTTCTCGAATATAATCAACAAGCCCAATGTTCCGATACAAAGGTACAACAGAGATCCCAACATGCAAAGCCAATCCTCGAGCCGTTACCCTGAGGCTCGGGCAAAACCCACTGGATGCAAATATTCCTCCACCAGTCTTCAGCTCAATCATGTCTGCCTGCTTCGAATAAAACCCTTTGCCAGCTCTATAAAACCGTTGGCTACGCGGATTCTCTCTTAGGAAAAGGGCCAAGGCTCGCAGAAATGTTTGGTTATTCTCTTCCTCTGTAAAGCACCTTCCATCGAACTGACCGTCCAGTTTGATAACCACTGGGTGCTCCATCTCTAATTTCCTCTTGGGTTTTTCTAATAACTTGACTGTAAACTGCCCTTGGGGTAACGGCACGGAACTGTAAATGTACTTGCGGGAATCATGTACGGGCATGACATCTGGGTAATTTTCTTGAATTAGTTTGTCCATTATCTCGGCATTTGAAACCTTATGAGGTCCCCTTATGCGGAAGGTGTAGCGTAATATTTGCTTCAAGGGTTGAAATTCAACCAAGAAGCTATTCGCACGCAGGCGTACAGTCACAAGTCCGTTTGTTCCTCCTCTGTCGGGCCTTTTCACCCGACGAAAGCTCCTCAGAACTGGAACCAAAAGCCCAGTGTCAAGTTTGAATCCTGCTCGTTTGTTCCAATCCAGTTAACCTCAAAGTGCATAAAGCAAATTAAACCTTATAAAGCTTCACAAAGTCATAATAACCTTACCTGGAAGCACTTCATCATTGTCTTTTGGATGTGCTTCTTCCTCTGTGTCTACAGTTTGCCTATTAGATTTGCTCGCTCTGTCGTCAATCGAATCTTTGGAGGAAGATGTATCTGTTTTGGGGTCACTCGAATCTTTAGGGTAAGATGATACCATGGGGTCACTCGAATCTTTAGGGGAAGAGGAATCTTTAGGGGAAGATGATACCATGGGGTCACTCGAATCTTTAGGGGAAGATGATACCATGACTGCGTTGTAGCTGTGTATCGTTTGAGAGGAAGAAGAAGTGAATCCTGCCTGCCCATCTAAGCGTGCTCGTTTTCGAACCATGCCTACCAAAAGTTCGGATATCGCGTCCAAATACTCTAATGCTCTCTCGTCGATACTCTTCTGCAATCAGCTGCGTTTCCTCCCAATACTCCAGAAGTGAATTAATGAGATGTTAGCGCCACATGCTATAGATCGCCTGGCACTCTGATAAATTTGATTGTACTCTTTCAGATTTTCTGCGATATCATGCCACGTATTTGCCGTTTCCCAAAACAAATTTGACGGCGGCCAATATCCACGCTGCCGATGACTGCCACACTGCTACTCAGCATTTTAGCATTAACGCTGCGACATGTGGTACATACGTAGTGGGATTTTAAAAGTAGTCTAGCAAGGCTGTAAATTTGCCCGGAAATTGTTGTTGGTGGGAAAACACTTCGGAAATCGATGTCGAAGAATGGCGACGATACTCCAAACGGCATCGGTTTCCCCGTTTGAGTAATGAGTTGAGTTGATGTGACTACAGGGCCGATGGTGCAGAGTGGCTGCACCATGAGTCGGCCAGCATGCAGGAGGCACAGACCTAGAAGGAGGCATAAGGTTTAAAATTTGAAATTGAATCGATAGATATAACTTAAACCATAGATGCATTGCCTAGAGCTCCAGCGTTTATGGATTTCTGCAACTGCAAACAATTGTTCAATTTCTCAGCGAATTTCTCACTCACATATATGTATAGGAACTTTCGAGTTGTTGGAAAGGTGGAGACGAGAAATACAATTTAACACAAACAATAATATGATTTGACGCTTTTTATATTGATCACATAAACTTGATTGAGATTATTTGATTACAATGAATTCAGCGAAGTGTTTTAACATGAGCTGAGGCTCTTTTATATTGATAGCACTATCTGGATGAAGTGTATTTAAACTTTTTAGACTATGCTTTTATAGACATGCACATACTCTCTAAATTCATCTATCACTTAACTTGACTGGACTCAACACTCAGTTGACTACTCTATAAATATAGCAAACTATTCATGCTGGAGTAATTAACTTGCTTTAACAGTGTGACTCAACATAACTCAAACATAACTTAACTATGTCTTCTAGGCTTACAATGTATGACTCAACATAACTCAAACATAACTATGTCTTCTAGGCTTACAATAGAAATTAACTCAACTATTACTTAGACGTGCATGTTGGTCTATGTCTCACCTAGACTTACAATGCCTCAAAACTTTTCTTTTTATCTTCTTCCAAATTTTATATCTTCGAAATTGTTTCGTTCTTTGTTGTACTTTCTTGTTGTAGGCTTTCTTCACTTGTTGCTGCAATTTTTCTTGAATTTGCGCTGAAAAACAATATGATCTTGTCTTCTACACCTTTCTCTTCAAATATTTGTTCAACCGCAGACTATTGCCACAACATTGCAACTTCAAACCGTCTTCTTTTCTCTGCTTCTTGCACTTTATATTCCTAACTTTCTTTATGCCATATGTCTTGATAGCAAAATCTTATATCTTCTTGACTCCATTGCAGAAAAATAGCTTTAATGCATTCTTCCTTGTTTTCAGAAACTTCCATATCATTCTCTTCACATTCATCATCAGGTACTACTGCTTTCTTCCTGTAATCTGCACACTCAAGATCATTATTCATCATTTCATTCAATTCTTTTATTCCAGTTGTTGCTTTAAGACTTGCATCAATTTGTTCAATTGGTTTCTGAATCCATTCTTCAATGAGCTTCAAATTTGCATCGAACTTATTAACAACCCTTCTTTCAAATTCCGCTCTCATTCTATTTTGAGTCCGTGCATATTCAAAAGAATTGTTAAAAGCATCTTTATTATGCTCTTCAGTGAGAGCTTCTTCCTCTTTCTCTTCCTTATCTGCCTTCTTTTCAACTGTTTTACAAACCTCTGTTGCTGCAAACATGGTGTCTTCCACTTGGCTTCCAAACACAAGTGGGTTTCTCTCACCAAATAACAACATATCAATATCTTCTTTTTGTTGCATCATGTGCAACGAATCATCACCAGTTAATTATTCTTCATAAAATTTAACTTCAACAATTCCAATTGTTGGATCCACCAAACAACTTTTTGCTCTATTGATAGTTTTATCTAAGCCAAACTCAGTTGTTGCTTGTTCGCACACTGCTTCATATCTTGTTGCTACAAAGATAACTTCAACCTTCAATGATTCATCAGACATGGCGCTTACAATATTACCATAATCAAGCCTTGTTTCAAAAAGGAAACCACACATAACATCAAAATAATGTTCATCCACACTATGGTGGGATATCCGAGCATGCATGTGTTCATTGACAATTTCATCTTTACCAAATTCATCAGTTGCGTCTTGATTCACCAATGCACATATAACTTTGTAGTCATCATCCACATGTGTTTCATCACAGTGGGATTCACCATCTTTTGCACCATCCACGTTACGGTGGAGTGCTTGAGCATTGATATGCTCTTGCACTGCTTCACATACAAAGGCTTCAACATCTCTCTTTGAAATATCTAAAACATCTTCTTCATCCATATGCATGCTTGCATAATAGATTTCACCATCATCTACACCATCCATATTAAAGTGGAGTGTTTGAGCATTGATATGCTCTTGCTCTGCTTTACATACAGAGGCTTCAACTTTTCTTTTTGCAATCTTTGTTGGATCTTCTTCATGCATATGCATGCTTGCATAATGGGTTTCATCTTCCACTTTTGATTGGGGTTCTCGAAGCTATGTTGACCTCTCAGACTCTTTCTCATCTACTCTCATATTTGCGTCTGATTCAACAAACTGTGACACATATTGTTGTTTCATGTCACTCCCCCTTGCACCAAATTCTGCTTCCAGGATCTTCCATGATTCCTTGGAAATTGTAGCTTTTGCTACCTTGCACATAATTTTTTCATCCATTATTTTTTTGAATGAAACTCAAAGCTAGGGCATCATTAAACTTATGAGCTGGTAGCAGATCTATGTTGCAACAATCATCTTTGTTTTCTGCTAGACTTCTCAGTTCCTCGATTGCGGCCTGAACCTCTCTAAACAAGGGAACAATCTTTGCCTCTTCTTTTTATCCATTTTCTTAGTCTTCTTCAGTGGCGCTTTGCGACCCATGACTGTTTTCATTCCTCTGTCTTATAGCTACTTTTATGTTGCATGAGGCTATCCTCCATATCACCCCCGAAAAAAAAATATATATATAATTTTTAATATGTGCCCGTAAGGCACAATCTTCTCCCGAAAACCTATCATACTTGACAAAAACACCAAAACTTTTGTGAACTCAGAGACTTTGCAAAGCCCTTAAATACTTTCTAACTTAAAACCCTTTTTTTTTTCAAAACAAGACTCTAATACACTCTTTTTAGCCTATAAAAAAATACGTTTTTTATAAAAAGCCTTTTCCAAAAGCTTTATAAACTCCCTTGAACTTTTATAATATAACTTTATAATACCTCTCAAAAAGGAGCTCACTTGACCCTTTCTTTTTATATAAAGATCACCTTGTTGATTTTATGAGTAAACGTGCCCACTGGGCTTTGCTTTCTTTTGGACCACCTTTTTTGAAATATTTAAACTTTCTCTTGTTAATTGTCATGCGCATTAAAACCTTTTGAAAAAACACGTTTAATGGATGCAAACTAGGGTTTGTGGGTGGTTGACCTTTCACTATGGCGGGGGACTCCAAACAATCGACTGTTATCGCTGCGGCCCAAGTGCTCTCATTATGGCGGCTTGCCATGAAATAAAAAGAATGATGGCGTTGCAGACCGACACTACAAATCATTCAAATACACAGGATTTTTTATTAAACAATTTTGTATGCTCTATAACCGAGGTCTTCTTGAGGCCTGTGTGCTAACGCCCTTCTAGACCGGCCAGGCCGGCGTTAATACTATAACGCTACAAAACTTCAAATAACCCCAGTGTTGTTGAAGGACGGTAAGTTTACCACATGTAACGCAGCTGCTGCTACAGTGCGCTAGTGCGTTATAACGTTAGTGTAAGATTTTGAGATACAAAGATCTAGATTTGAAAATTAATGAACAAACTTTCAAGAGAAGGAAGGAGCGAGCAAGAATAGAGAAAAGAATGAAATTGATTCTACAATATTAGTTTTGGAATCAATACATAAAATCAACTAATTTAAGCTTAGTTGTACATGCAATAACTATGGATAGTTAAAGCTAACTGAAGCTAAGTGTGCTTTATGTTCTGCTAATGTGCATATGCACCACATGCAAGCAGTAAGTTAACTAACTAAGCAAGTGCACATCGCATGCAAGCAGTAAGTTAACTAACTAAGCTAAGTGCACATCACATGCAATACCTAGAGTTTAACTAAAGCTAATCTAGGTGCATGTACACCAACACCCCCCCTTAAGCATAACTTTGGTGAGTGTGATGGAAAATGAATGAGTCCTGGCAACACGACCATTTTAGGTACCCATATACAATGCATAAAAAGGAGGAAAGAGGAAAAACCCAATAGGAAGAAAACCCCCCCTGAAAATATAATGCAAAAGTAGAGAAAAGACAACTGCTAGGTAGTCATGTCCTTCACCCCGAGACGATCTCGCAAGAATCGAAACTTCTGCTCAGAGAAAGTCTTGGTGAAGATATCAACAGTTTGCTCAGAACTAGGACAGTACTGAAGATCGATGATCCCATCATGAATGAGTTCTCTAATTAAGTGCATGTGGATCTCGATGTGTTTGGTCCGTTGCCGCTGCACTGGATCTCTGCAAAACTTTAGAGTACTTTGATTATCGCACCAGATGATAGTTTTATGATGGACACTGATCCCAAGCTTAGATATGAAATGTTGTAGCCAAATGGCCTGAATAGTGGCATTAACTGCTCCTCTATACTCGGCCTCTGCTGATGATAAAGCAATGGCAGCCTGCTTCTTTCTTGACCAACAAATTGGGCCAGATCCCAAACTAAGGACATAATCGGAGGTAGACTTGCGATCAATTTTGTCGCTAGCCCAATCTGAATTTGTGAACCCAATGAGATTCAAAGAACAATTGGCTGCATAATGAATCACATAGGTGATTGTCCCCTGGACATATCGAAGGATGCGATTTGCATCATTCCAGTGTAACTCATGTGGCTCCTGCATGTATCTGGAAACTGCTCCTACGGAATATGAGAGATTAGGATGGGAGTGAGTGAGATAAAGAAGACTTCCCACAAGCTGACGGTACATTGTGCAATCAACCAATGGTGTGTCTTTGCCATTCTCAAGCTTTGTCCCTGATAAGAAAGGTGTGGTTGTTGGCTTGTAGTCATTCATGTGAAATCGTTCCAAAATATCTCTAGCATACTTTGGTTGAGAAATGGTAATCCCAGAATCACTCTGATTGATATCTATTCCAGGGAAGAAATGTAGCAAGCCCATGTCTGTCATAGAAAACCGTTTATGCAATGCAGTTTTAATCTTAGTGATGACAGAAGCTGAACTACCTGTTATCAAAGGATCATCTACGTAGAGTACTATGATTAACAATGAGTCAATTTTCTTCAAAAAATAAACATTGGAATCAGATTTGCAACGTACAAAATTTTGAGATAACAAATAAGAATCCATCTTTGCATACCATGCTCTAGGTGTCTGCTTGAGGCCATAGAGAGACTTCTTTATTTTGCATACCAGAGATGAATTGTGCATGTATCCTTGTGGCTGCTCCATGTAGATTTCCTCTTCGAGATCACCATGAAGAAAGGCATTCTTCACATCCATATGATGCACCTCCCATCCTCTTCCTGCTGTAATGGAGAGAGCTAGCCAAATGGAATCCATTTTTACTAGTGGAGCAAAAGTCTCATCATAGTCAACACCATGTACTTGCTGAAAACCTTTTGCTACCAACTGTACCTTATATCGACTAACTTGGCCATTTACTGCTTTCTTGTTTCGGTAAACCCACTTGCACCTCACAAGTTTACAATTGAAAGGTAGTGGAACCACATCCCAAGTCTGCTTCTCAATGAGAGAGTTATATTCCTCATCCATTGCAGCTTCCCATTCAGGATGCCTAGTTACTTCTCCATAAGTTTGTGGATCATATGCATGCCTCATATAAGCATGCATGGGCATGCATGGCTCTATAGCTAAGAGTGCTTGCGGATCTTCCTCAAACAGAGGTATAGAGGTAGGATCATCAAGGATATCACTCATGATGTGCCATTTTTGTGTTGAAGGTGGTCGAGAATCTTCCGAACTACATGCGGAAGTATGATCTCGATGTTCAACAACTGGTGGTCCAACAGGCGTCACAGGAAAAGACTCATCTTCATCAGAATTTTGATCTGAAGTTTCATCTGCATACTCATCAATGAGTGGTGATGGAAACTTGGTAACAAGGTCATCCTTTGGTGCATGCAAAATATCTTCGTCAAACTTTACACTCCTTTCAATAAAGAGCTCTTCAGTGTTGATATCAAGCAATCTGTACCCTTTGACTTCATCAGAATATCCAAAAAACATGCATGCTTTACTTTGAGGCTCCAAAGCCTTTCTCTTCTTTGTAGGAATGTGGGCCCATGCTCGAGATCCAAAAATGCGGAAATCACTGACTTCAGGTTGCATACTAGTCCAAGCCTCAAAAGGTGTTTTCCCAGTAACAGATTTATGAGGAGATCTGTTCTGGATGTATGAGGCACAATTGATAGCTTCAGCCCACAATTTCGACAGAAGATATCTTGCATGCAACATGCAATTGGCCATCTCTTTCAAAGATCGATTCTTCCTTTCAGCCACGCCATTTTGCTATGGAGTGTAAAGAACTGTATGCTGCAACAGTATGCCTGCTTCATTACAAAGATTATTTTTGTTGACATATTCCGTCCCATTATCTATGCGAAGTATCTTGATGCGTTTTCCAGACTGATTTTCTGCATGTGCTTTGAAAATATTTAGATGTTGAAAAACTTCAGACTTGAGTTTCAAGAAGTAAACCCAAGTGAATCTTGTGTAATCATCTATAAATGACAACACGTATCTTGCTTTGCTCATTGAAAACAATGGAAATGGACCCATGAGATCAATGTGTACAAGTTCCAAAGGTGAAGAGGCTCTCCATGCATGCCCCTTCTCGAATATGTCTTGTGGATGCTTTCTAAGAGCACCTCCATTACAAACATCATTTGAAAATTCAATGGTTGGCAATCCTTTGACCATCCCTTGCTTGCTAAGTTGTTTCATATATTTGAAATTCAAGTGCCCAAATCTCTCGTGCCAAATCCTACTTTCTTCATTTGCATGCGTAAGTAGCAAAATGGAATCTGATCGAGGAACAATATCATAAAATGTATACAAACGAGATTGATCATTTACCTTGCCAGATGCAATCTTCAAGTTGGTTTGCATGTCATAAATGCTCAGGGAATCTGGGGTTAATTCCATTTTCCTTCCGCTGCGTGTTGTAGGTTTTAACCCTGAACATAAATTATCTACACACGAATCTTATAACAGAAAATAAACAATAGTGAGAGCATAAAACATAAAACAGATAAACACAGAGATTTTCCCCTGGATCCCAAATCGGGACGACCAACTTGATTTTTCATTATATTCCTTTTAATGTTACAACACATATATATACATGCCAAAGCATACATAAACCCCAATCCATTAACCTTGGATTAGAACATAACCGTAGTTCCCTTGACCAGATCTACAAAATACCAGGGGTCGAAAACCATCGTACCCCAAAAACCATGTGCAAACTCATGGAAAAAACATGGGTGGGTCTGCCTATGAGTGGGACCACACACCAAAAAAAATTTCGCCAGGGCGCTGCCCCAGACCTCTACAGGGGGGGCTGTCGCCCCCCTTGTGACCCCCCTGTTATGCCTAGCGCAACATACAACGCGTGGGGCTAGTCGTGGAAAGAATATAACACACACCCAACACGTGTGTGTGTCATCTAATACATTGAGATAAGATTCACAAAAAGCCTTGGAATATGCAAGACATTCTCAAAACTTCCATCTTCGAATTGCACTCTTCCTTGTCCAATTGCTGCAACTACAGAATTATCCCCCATGAGAATAGGAGGTCCTGAGTATGCATGTAGAGAAGAAAATGATTCCTTTGAAGAAGCCATATGATGTGAAGCACCTGAATCGATGATCCATTCTTACAGTGCAGAATGAAGAGCAATCAAAGCATGCCCATTACCTCTTGGATCTGGTGCTTTTTCTCCATAATTCTTCTTGGCATTCTCAGGAATGTGGTCTCCAATATTGTGTTGCTCGAGTGTATGCGCCATAAGATCTATAGTCTTCTTCATGCATGCAAATTCAGGGTGAAAACCACAGTGGCAATAATTGCACATTGATTTCCCTTTCATTCCTTTCCTTTCCTTTGAGCCGGATGATCCATCAGGGGGTTTGGGATTTCCTCTCTTTCTTGGATTAGGATCCTTCTTCCCTTTTCCTTTCTGATGGTCTTTGGAATTTTCCTTTCCTTGTGCATGCACAGTAAGTGCATGCGCATTGGAATTTTTAAGTGTGCCCATTTTGATGAGCTTATCTTACTCATGCATCAAAGACTGAATAAAGAATCCAGTGAGGGCATCTTCCAAGTTGCACCGGTTGCAGATCTTACTCTGTGGAATGTAGAGACGAATACTGCATACTATGGACCAAGTTTTGATAAAATGGAAAGAATCAACTGATTTTCTTGCTTGGATTTGTCGATCCCGCATCCTTTCAGTTGAAGCAACAAGGCTTTATACCTTGTGAAAAAATCTTGAATGTTCTCAAAATTTCTCGGATCTAATGAGTTTAACTCACTTTCGAGAATGTGACCTTGCATTTCATCCTGTTTTCCAAACAATCCTTCCAAAGTTTTCCATACTTCATTTGGAGTTGAACATGATTCAACATGAAATAGAAATTCCGGAGAGATAGATAAACATAGGATGCCAAAGGCCTCGTCCATGTGATTGAATTATCTTGTTTTCTCCACTACCGATGTTGGTTCAACTTCTGTTTCCATGGTTACTAGAAATAAGCCTCTACTTCTGAGATGAAGTATAATATTTGGCTTCCATTCAAAGTAATTATATGGAGTAAGAATTTCCAATTGTGGAAACTTTAGACTCCATTCTTTGTTGTTGCTTCAATCTTCTGAATCTGCAAATAAAAATTGCTTGTTCACTGATTACAAATCCTTGAGATCTGATACCATGTAAGATTTTGAGATATAAAGATCTAGATTTGCAAAACAATGAACAAACTTGCAAGAGAAGGAAGGAGCAAGCAAGAATAGAGAAAAGAATGAAATTGATTCTACAATATTAGTTTTGGAATCAATACATAAAAGAAACTAAGTTAAGCTTAGCTGTACATGTAATAACTATGGATAGTTAAAGCTAACTGAAGCTAAGTGTGCTTTATGTTCTGCTAATGTGCGCATGCACCACATGCAAGCAGTGAGTTAACTAACTAAGCAAGTGCATATCGCATGCAAGCAGTGAGTTAACTAACTAAGCAAGTGCATATCGCATGCAAGCAATAAGTTAACCAAATAAACTAAGTGCACATCACATGCAATATCTAGAATTTAACTAAAGCTAATCCAAGTGCATGTACACCAACAGTTAGTTCGAATCAAGAGAAAAAATATTTCTCCTCTTACTCACAAATTGTTGCCAATCCATTCTCTCTCAACCCTGATCTTTATAACCTTGGCTCTTCGTTGGATCTTTACCAAAAACAAATCTTATACCGTGCTACCCTAGTTTTTTTTTATATAAGAAAAAACTTAAAAAAAAAATCTTTTTATTAATACCATACCAAATCAAATACCAGGTGACTCTTTTTATAACTTTGAAACAACAAGGCTTTTCATAAAAGAAATCTCCCTGAACTTTATTAAAGCCTTTTGTCTTCGCCTTTTTAAAAGAAATATTTTGGAATAACTTTACCTTGGAATCAACGTTGACCTGCGAATATATTTTTCAAAAGTTTAGGCTATAGATTACTAAGGAGGAGTGACTGTGGCTTAAGACGTTAGTCCACGATAACTTTACAGACTGCGGCTGTAAGTGGGTTGCAGATGTCAGTAACCGTTGACAGCGGTGGTTCTACGACTAACGACTGATCTACGATGCTTTTCAGTCTCTCTACCGAAACCATATGGGTCGTTTTGATTTCCAACGCTTTGTCTCCAACTTGCAGGAGGCGTTACTGTTTCAATAAAAAAGAATAAGAATTTTTCTTCTCTCACTGACAGTCGTTGTGGACATTAGCGTTAGCTTTCCTGTGGATGTTTCAATCAACTCTCCTACCATACTAATTTATTGAAAAGGCGGAGATGAGAAACACAATTTAACAAGAAAATAACACACAATAATATGAGTGGAGTCTCTTCTATATTGATCATATAAATTTGATTAAAATTACTTGATTATAATGAACATTGTGAAGGGTATTTAAAATTTTTCGACTAAAGACTAGCCTAATATAACTTGACATGTACATATTCTCTAAATGCATGTATCACTTAACTAGACTTGACTCAACACTCCCTAAGTAATTATCTTACTCTAAGTACACTAAGGGATAGTGGGCCTACTAGAAAGTTGGTGGTTTGATATTTGTTTTCCCAAATCTCTGTTTTTAACTTTTTTTGAAGTTATGATTTGAATTTGAGTTTATTGCATAATTTAATTCTTAAGAGGTGTTGCTAGATATGTAGCAAGTAATAGCAAGAAAATAGACATCAAGTGATGCGCAACCGAGTGAGTTTTAGCGAGAGATAGTTCAGTTGATGGCAGTTTGGAATGCATATCATTTGCTCAATAATTTAGGTCAATGAAGGTGAAGCAAATAGGGTTGTATGCGGAGAAGAGCATGGCATCCTTAAACATCAGATTCTGCGATATCAAACCTTCACTCGCATCCAAAAAGACCATTCCCCGATATGTAGTGTTGCTTTACCAAGGTATTGGAGTTGATTTTTTAACCCCTCCATGAAATTTTTTCTGCTCATATGTATGGCCTCCGTATTTTTAATATGATTTTAATAGGATTAAGGAGCGATTTCACAAACTTCCAAACCTAACCTGAAAACTTACAATAAAATTTATGTGATCCATTATTGGTTTGGAACCATTTTTTTGATCTAGAGTTTTATTTTAACGATTTTGATTATTTGATTATGTAAATGGCTGAATGGATTAGTTTAATAAATAAAATTATATTTTTTAAATAAAATTTAATTTTTAATATATATATATATATATATATGCTATTTTAGTATGATTAAGAGTGATTTCACAAGTGGATAAACCTAACATGAAAATTTATGCTAGTGATTATTAGTTTAGTAAAAAAAGATATTAGTGTTTTTTAACAATTTTAATTATTTGAATAGGTTAGTTTATTAAAAAAAATATTATTATTTTTAAATAAAATCTAATTTTTCATATTCTATATATAAATTTTAATATGCATATAATATGTTTATTTTTAATTGTAATATTTGATAACTATAAATTCTCACACATATATACATATATATATATGACAATTTATTAGTTGATAGGATTGGAATTATATTTCTTATTAAAAAATAATTTTAAGCTTTGAATATTAACAATTATGTGATGTTATATTATGTAAAATCTGTATTTATTGTTAAAATATATTTGCTATTAACATATCTTAATAGTAAAAAACATCTCTATAATTAATTTATTTTTATTTAGTGTGTATTGCAAATATTTCTTTTTTTTTCCCATAATACATATTAAATATATTTAAGTGCATTGCAATTTTTAATTTGTTAGGATTAGAATTAATGTCATAAATATCACTAGTAAAATAAAATTTATCAAATTTTAATTTAATAAAATTACTTTTCATAATAATTTAGTGTTATAAATATCATCAATAACATAAAATGTGTTATATTTTAAGATTGTAAAAGTACTTTACATCATAATTTGCATTACCAATGTTTCCCTTTGCATCACAAAAACATTTCTATAATTCCTATTGCATTGTAATTAGCATTGCCCTGGTGTAAATTATTTCATATTTGTTAATGCATTGTATACATTTTAGAACACTAAATTTGTGTAATTTGCATCACTCTTTGTAATTTTTCATTTTTGTGTTTCTTTTTTATCACAAACACATTTATATAATTTCTATTTCATTGTAATTTGCATCATTTCTATAATTCCTATTTCCTTGTAATTTTTATCACCCTTGACAAAATTATGTCATTTTTGTGAATGCATTGTATATATTTTGTAACATTACATTTGTGTAATTTGCATCACCCTTGACAAAATTATGTCGTTTTTGTGAATGCATTGTATATATTTTGTAACATAACATTTGTGTAATTTGCATCACCGTTTATAACTTTTCATTTTTGTGTTTGGATTGTAAACATTGCATTTTTCTCTTTGTATCAAAATGTTCATTGCTTAAATTATGTTAAAAAAGACATAGTATGCAACTTTAAAATTTATATTCTTTTTATATAAATTGCGTCAAAAGAATAAACACCATGCAACTTTGTATATTGATATTAGTGGCGCATAAAAATTAAAATAAAAGGTTGTTTCTCATTGGTAATGCAAAAAAATAAAAATAAACATTGGAATGATACTGTATGAGTAGTTTAATAACAATGCATCAAATGGTATGTATAATTAAAATATCTTATAAAAAAAATCAAGTGATATGTATTGTTAAAGTATCTTATAAAAAAAACAAGTGGTATGTATGGTTTAAGCATCTTATAAAAAAATAAGATTCATATTTGTAGTAAGTATTATATTATTAACTAACACAAATATATAAATTAAATGTCTAGTAGATATTAATTGTCATCAATTCATAATAAACATCAAATTCTTTATCTTACTACATGATATATTTTACATTGCTACAATTTAAAAAAAAAAATCATAAAAGCTAATTAAATTATAACTTTATTATTATTATTATTATATAAGTTAGACCTATATATATTGAATAAGAATCTTAACCATGGAGATTTATTCTCATTTTAATATGAAAATTCTTACAATGTCATGGGCCAATACCCTAGATTATCATTATCACATGCCAAAAAACTATAAGTCACTTCATATGATACTTATTTGTATGGAATTTTTTTAATTAACCAATTTAATAAAAAGCAAAAAAAAAGGCATAACTACTTTGGAGATACATCTCAACCTCTAATTTGGTATTTGTCGATCTATTATAAGTTTTGAAGCTTTTTGTGGCATATTTGCTAGTTGAATTTTCCCATAATCTGACAGATTGTTGGAATCAAGGGTTTGAGTTCCCGACAATCCAAGTGACCCAAGAGTTTCTAAGGGTGCTAACTCCATATATATAGTCAAAAACTCATTTTAAACAACAAAAATTAAAGATTTGACCAAATATTATTTCGTGGGATAGTGGCAAAAAAACATATAAATTATAGTTAGAGAATGCATTTGATTTGCATATACAATTGACTATTCGAAAATATTTCATGGAAGTTAAATCTCTACCATTCACCTAATAATGATTGACAATTAAATTAAAATTTTGAAAACCAACACATCTATTTTTTTATGTTAAGTAATGTGAGTTTTGAGATGATTGACACACGTAAGTTGTGTCTTGAGTAACCCAACATAGGGGCATCTAAGTTTTCAAAATCACTTGGAGATCACAGTGAAGCTTAGCATGGCTGAAATTTTTCCCATAAAATTTCGAACCAATAACTTTTTTCACCATAAAATATCATAACAAAACACCTTTTCACCTTCTATTGTACACTATTATTATTATTAAAATAATATATATATATATATTATCATTATTAATTGATTATTAATATTAATTAATATTTTTTAATAAAATATTATAAATATTGATAAAATAAATTATTAATATATATTTCATTTGTATATTAATATTCAATTCATTTAACAACCTTTAAATATAAAACCAAGTCTATATAAACATGATTACAAAATTTTAATTTAAATCAAAATATTAATCATATTTATTTAATTTTAACCAAATTAGATACTATATATATATATATTCTTCATGATGATGATGATGGTTAACGTCTATTGAGACCAAACTTTGGTTTATCGGACCTATAATTTTCTTAGTTCTTAATTGTGTGGCTTCTCGTCTTTCTTGGTGAGATTGGTGTTGTAGCTTTCTTTTTCTTCTCTATGGTCTTCCAACTTCCTTTATCTTGTAACTCATTTATCTCTTCGGATCCTTGGGACACTGGTGTCTTATCTTTGTGATCTGGGAGATATGCTTTGCTGCTAAATGAATATTTCCTTTGTGCGGTATTCGAATCCTCATAATTGTTGATTCTTGAAGGGATGTCGAGTTCGTATTTTTGCTGTTGGGTGGGGCTTTCCCCCTGCTTGTCTTGAGGGTTGTTTCTTTCTTGCCTGATTTCTTGCGATTCAGAGTTTTCTGGAGAGTATTCTTCCTTGATGACAGTGTAATGTTCCTTTTGTGCTCCTTCCCCCCATGTAGATCTATGGTGATTCTTTATAGCAGAATTTTTCTGGGAGACTTTTGCGCAATTTTTGGCTAGATGTCCTATCTCAAAGCAGGATCGACATCTGAAGAGGACACTTTCATAATTGAGTTTCTGGTTCCATACATAGTTTTTTCTTATTAGGATTATTTCAGCTGGGAATCCGGCGCTGAAGTCCATTTCTACACAGATGCATGCATAGGTGGTTCTGACATATTTCTCTATTTCTGGGCACCTGCAGTAAAATTTCTCAATTGCATTTCCAATGGCTTTTAGCGCGGAGAGATTCCAGAGATGCAAAGGTAGGTTTGACAGTCTGACCCAAACTGGTGTTGAGGTTATGATTGTTGTTGAGGGATCGAATGATGGGTTCCATGGCTTCATGAATAGGCCCGATTTTTTCCAAAACCAAGGGCCGGAATCTAAAATGCATTGTTTGCTTTCAGAGTTTTCAAAATATACTATAAAGAAACCCTTAACACAGAGGTAGATATTAATTCATCAAAAATGAGAGGCTTCCATACCTCCGAGATCCAAATGTGGAGAGCTGTCAGCCATGGCAAAAAGCCATTAAACCGACAGATTAAGGCACTTTCAGGAAACTTCAAGGCCTCACCCAGTGAGGCCTTGACCACCTGCATATTTGGAGCTGGGGCTTCACTGACAATATGGGCAGGAGCTTGACTCTCAGATGCGGACATAATTGGGCCAACAATTATCTCTGCGAAGCTGGGAGCCATGCTGCCGAAGAGATGCTATCAAACCCTACGGAAGAGATGTGAAACCCTTTTGATGAACCTGAAACTTAGAACCACAGACCTACTTCCACTGTTATTGCAGAACCACTGACCCGAACTTAGAACCAAAATATTCTAATTATTGCAGAATCGCAAACCCAATGAAAACCGCAAACAGAAAAGATGTTAAACGGTGGGAACCGCAGAACCGTAGACCCGATGAAAGCCGCAAACGGATTAATGTTCCGAAGAACCGCAGGCAGATTAATGCAAACCATCAATCTTAGTTTGATGAACTCGAAACTTAGAACTGCAAACAGCAGACTCAGACTCGCACTTTTGGTTGCAGGTCAAACTCTCTAGATATCATTGTAGGCTCGCAATAATATTTCTAATAAATAAATATTGCGGAGGTCAAGTATATCCGAGACCGCAGAAGGGTTTGAGGCATATCATCGTAGGGCCACAGTTCCTCGCATATACATAATGTATATATGCTAACTCGAGAGAACAAAAATGAAAAAAGCCGCGCGTGAACCATTCCTGGATCATCCAACAGCTGTGGAGCTTTTCCTTCGTAGAAAATGAAAGAATTTACAGGTGAACGACTGCATAATAAAAAACAAATAGATTTTCGAGTGGCAAGTAAATTTTAGATCTGAAGAGTGGCGCAGGTAAATTGTATATCATTAATGTATCAAGCCTTCGGTAAATTTTTACCCGAAACTCATAACCCAAAAACTCAATCCTAATTATCGTAGAACCGCAGGGAAATTGGTAATTATCGCAGAACTGCAGAACTACGAGCAATTTATCACAGAACCGTAGATATATATATATATATATATATATACTTACTTCTTTATATCCTATGGATTAATATGTTGGAATTCTTACTGTATTCACAGATGAGAACATAACGATTATGTACTGCTTTATATCCTAATATAAAACAACGTTTTTTTTCCTCTGAAAAAAAAAAATATATATATATATATACTTACTTCATCTTTAAAACCCTTTAATGTGACTTTTTAAACACACAATTAAAAAAGCACGCATTTTCAATGAAATAAAAGATTCTCATATTTCATAGATGTGTTAAGTATCCATAATTTGAAAACGGGTAAATACGTTTTAAATTTAACCAATTTCATTATCATAAGAATAGAATAATATAATAATAAGTTAATTAATTAAAATATAATAACTTCAATAATATGAAAGTTTTAAAAATATATATAATCAATTATTAATTTGAGTGACTAGGCTCATAGAATTTTACCATTTTTTCATTATCCATTTTTTTAAAGCATGTATCATTTTATCTTTACTTTATGTTTAAAATAATTTAATTGCATGTGATAAGAGATAAGAATGATTTATATTGAATTAAAATAAAATAATTAATAACTAATTATTTAACATTATATTTATTACCTAGTAAGGCGTTTTTCTTTGAAAACAATTCATCTGCTACCTTGGTGTCCATTGATTTGAATTACGAACTACTTTGGCGAGGTGGCAACAAACCCTACATGGGATCCAACAATCCAATGACCCTCATCAAAAAAGGTTTGTTATGGCATAAGCAATCCTTACTCAGCCACACTCATCCACCCCACTCACATTCGATGTTCATCCCACTGAGCTCAACTCTGGTGATTCTCTCTGACATTCATGAAGAAACCAAGTTTTTTATAATTTAGTAGGCTAATTTATATATGACACCGATGAGGAACCGTCGATGAGTAGTTGTAACCCTAACTCACTATTTCGCTTCCACAGTTATGCCTCACCATCCATTCAGGGTCTACAACATGGTGTTAATGCTTTATCAGTTGCAAAATCTTCCAAAGAATACTTGTTCTGCTATCAATTTGCTACTCCCATAACTAGAGGTAACTTCCTGTTGTTTTTCAACATAGGTGTTTTTTTTTCAACCCTTACGGTCTAGATCTTGATTCATTCCAAGAACTCGCGATGAAAACGGTTGTAAATGGTTGTCATTTTTCTCATGAGAATTTTCCCATGTTTGAATATGTTCTTGCATGTTTGATGGGTTTCATTTTTATCCACCATTCAACTATTTTTTTGCAAATTGCCTTCCATTTTATCCCTCTTCCTGTATGATCCAACGCCTAACTTGCAGCTCCCAGGGTGAAAATTAAAGGAAAGCGACACCCTATTTATGGAGGTGTGAGAATGAGAACTTGGTGAAGATGGGTTATAGAAATTCGAGAGCCCAAGAAGAATTCTAGAACCACTTCGTCCACCGAGTGAGTGGGCCAGAACTTCCTTTATTTTCCATAGGACATGAATATTCATACGTTCCCTTTCTCAATTCGCCATCTTATTTCTTCTATATGAATGAAGAAACCAATTGGAACCTTGGATTTACTCTGTGTTCTATTCATCAAATTAACCCTCTACTCGGCGAAATCAATATATGATCCGGATTTATGCAGGAACGCAACATAATAAACATATAAACATAAATACAGAGATGCAGCGGAAATAACACTTCATTTCATTAATATCAAAGAACTGAAATTTGCTTACAGACATAATGGAAATAAAACTAGCTAGGGCACTGGTAGCTATCTCCGAGAAGAGATGTGGCGGCTACAGGCCTCTGAACTGAGTTACAATGAGGCTCGAGGGCCTATTTATCATTTATAAACAATGGGAAATCCTAAACAGCCAAAACCCTAACCCTAGGAGATGAAGCGCCAAAACTATGGGCCCCGTTTGGGTAAATTGGTGTTTCAACTTCCTAGGGGCGTAACTTTGGCATACGATCTCCGTTTGACGCGTACCATACCTCATTAGAAAGATCTATCCGAGGACTACAAATTTGGAACGGGCAACATCGGTCCATGGACCCATGTTGCCCTCCGTTTTCCCAAAAAACGTCGTTTAGGGCCTCAAAACGGCTCCGGAAGTTTAGGACTCGAAAAACTGCTAAAAATAGTAAACTGTGCCGAAACTGAAAAACTGAAATAGACAATGGTGGAGCCCCAAGTGGAATAGGTGGGTGACCACCAATATCCACCTGGATCATTCCTCTCCCCTTAGGAAGCAATGGTCCCCATTGCGTTAAGTTCCTCCATGAGATGAGGAAATTTCTGCTGAACTTGGTCCCTGGTGAACCACTTTCCTTGGTGCAGGAGTTGGCCAGCTTTGACAACTCGATATAGTTGGATCTTCTGCTGGCGAGTGTTCTTGATTTTCATGTCCATGATGCAATCTGTGGTGGCCTATTCCATGCAGTCTGGATTTAACTCAGTTGGTGTGAGTTGTTCTGCAATGTTCGAGGTGTCCAGTAGAGGTGGGAAGTAAGGACGAAGGCGATCCACATTGAAGACTGGGTGCAGACCAAGGAATGGTGGAATACTAAGCTCGAATGCATTGTTCCCTACAACCTTGGTGATGGTGTACGGCCCATATCGGAGTGGGCGAAGCTTGCGGTGGGGTCCAGTGAGGCGCTCCTTCTGCAAATGTAGCCATACTTTGTCACCCACCTGGAAGTTGTGTGGCACCCGGTGTTGATCATGGCGTTGCTTGTACTTGGCATTGGCTCTGTCCAATATATCATGAACTTGTTGGCGGATGTGTTGAATGTGCTCGATGAAGCTACTTGCTTTGTCAACTTCAGACTGGACATGAGCTGAATTGGCCTGAGCAGCTGCAAATGGCATGGCTACGTCGATGGGACATAGTGGCTGGAATCCCAAGCCCACCTGAAAGGGGCTATGGCCGATTGAATTGTGGAGAGCCCGGTTATAACTATGTTGTACATAGGGGAGGCTCTCATCCCATGTGCGTGGATGCTTTGAATTGTACATGCGCGGAATGTGTACAATCATTCTGTTGACGACCTCTGTCTGGCCATCTGTTTGGGGATGGAAAGCTGTGGACTTGGTGAGCTTGGTATCCAACATCGACCAGAGGCTGGACCAAAATGTGCTGAGGAACCTGCTATCCCGATCTGATATGATAGACTGTGGGATCCCAAAGTGCACCCACACTCGTTCAAAAAAGAGTTTAGCAGTGGCTTCTGCTGTGATATTCTTCTTGCAGGCCGCCATAATGGCCATCTTCGAGAATCTGTCGACGACCACAAAAACACAGTCATTTCCCTGCTTAGTAGAAGGCAGGCCTGACATGTAATCCATGGAGATGGATTCCCAAGGT
Organism: Pinus albicaulis; assembly: GCA_034641835.2. Classification (NCBI taxonomy): domain Eukaryota; kingdom Viridiplantae; phylum Streptophyta; class Pinopsida; order Pinales; family Pinaceae; genus Pinus; species Pinus albicaulis. The sequence continues at coordinate 19,676,831 of CM076575.1, forward strand.
CGGCTAGGGGTAGGTAGAGGAGTATATAGGCCTTGCTTCTTGATGGTCGGTTTGGCAATGGCACAAGCAGTGCAGGATTTGATGTGCTTCTCGACATCCTTTCGAAGGTTCGACCAATAGAAATACTTCTGCAGGATTGCTACTGTTTTCTCGACCCCGAAATGCCCAGCGACTCGACTGTAGTGTGCTTCCCATATCATCTTGGCACGCTCGCTTGAAGGAACACAAAGGTGTCCCATGTGACATAAAAGTGCATCTTGGAGGTGAAAATTTGGAACTTGCGTACCCCCTAAGAGTGCCTTGTAAGTGTGGCCGAATTCTGGGTCACTCTCATAGAGAAGCGGCCAATCAGAAGTCTCGTGCCCACAAGAGTTGAGCACGGTGGTGAGCGCCACAATCGGTGGTCGGCTGAGGCAGTCTGCAACATTATTGGTGCTACCCTTCTTGTACTTGATGTTCAAATGAAACTGTTGCAGATATGTGGACCACTTCTGATGGCGATCATTCTGCAACTTCCTTGTGTCTGTATGAACTGCAGGGGCCGGTGGTTTGTGTGGATGATTTTTTCCTTCCCCAAAATGTAATGCTTCCATTCTCGACAGGCTTGCACAATGGAATACATTTCTTTGTCATAGGTGGGATACTTGAGCGTAATGGAACAATGTCTCTCAGCATGAAATGCCCTTTGGATGTCACAGTGATGAGCGCTAATAGCATAGTCGAGACGCTCTGTCTCGATCTCAAATGGTTGTTGCAAGTCTGGTAAAGTGAGCAGGGGGGGGAGATAGGGCGGTTTTCCAGTTAAACGTGAACGCCTTCGTGAGGTTTCGTCTGCTCCTCCTTTGGTGACTTGACTCAAGGGCCAGGTGATATGAGAGAATCCCAACACGAATCTACCATAGAAATTGGCAAGACCCAGAAATCTGCGAAGCTCTGTTATAGTGGTTGGGGCTAGCCAATCCCGAATGACTTGGATCTTGGCTGGATCCACATGCACCCCCTTTTCATCAATAATGTATCCCAGATATTGAACCTGGGTCATGCCAAAAGTGCACTTCTCCAAATTGGCACACAACTTGTGTTGCCGCGGTGTTTGGAGGACTTGTCGGATGTGGTGAAGGTGCTCTTCCCAAGTCTGGCTGAAGATCAGAATATCATCCAAGTACACCACTACAAATGAGTTGGTGAATGGCCGCAAGATGTCATCCATCATCCTCATGAAGGTGGCGGGAGCATTCGTCAACCCAAAAGGCATGACCAACCATTCGAAAAGGCCTTCCTTGGCTTTGAAGGCAGTCTTCCACACATCGGAGGGTTCAATTGGTACCTGGTGATACCCAGACTTCAGGTCAATCTTGCTGAAATATTTTGCACCTTTGAGTTGGTCCAGAAGGTCATCAATCCGTGGGATTGGGTACCTATTCAGGACAGTGATCTTGTTCAGCGCCCGATAGTCAATACAGAGTCTCCACGTCCCATCCTTCTTCTGTACCAACACGATCGGGCTCCCACAGGGCGATGAACTTGGTCTGATGTGACCTTTCTGCAACAGCTCCTGAATCTGCCTCTTGGTTTCATCATTCTCCAGAACAGAGCGCCGATAGATCGGTCCATTAGGTAGCGGCGCACCGGGGGTCAGATCAATCGGGTGCTTGACCTGACAGTGCAGAGGAACCCCTGTGGGTGAGGTGAATATGTCCTCGTACTCCTCCACAACCTTATCCATTTTTTGTTGTTGTGCAGAGGAGCCCTGTCTGGAGGTCGTGGCCACAGTCTTCTTCTTGCCCTGGGGGCGGATCATCAGGAAAACGAATTTCCTGGTTTGGGAAATGAGCTTACTACATTGTTTTGCGGTAACCAAAGAGATAGCGGCAGGAGGTGGTACCTCTGGTATCCTGTACAACTTATTTCCCAAAGTAACAATAACAGCACGAGGTCGAGACTCATACACAGCATGACGCTTCCACAAGTATGGTTGTCCTAATAATACATCAGAAACATCAATAAGAGCAACGTCACATAATACCTCATCCGTGAAGGGCTTGATGCTATAGGGAAGGCGACACTGCCAGCTGACGCGGAGATCTCGTCCTTGGTGAAGCCACCCGATGGTGTATGGATGTGGGTGAGCTGTGGTCGGCAAGCCCAACCGCTTCATGGCGTCTACTGAAATGAGGTTCTTTTGGCTCCCATTGTCGACAATGAACTGTACTGGGGAGCCCTTTACCCACATCTGGGAGTGGAAGAGACGTTCCTCCTCCTCTGGATCTTCCGGTTCCTCCTTTTGGATCTTTGCAGTGGCAACAGTGGCGTTGGGCTCCGCATCAATAATCTGTTTCCCTTTTTCATTCGCCTTTTCAGGTTCTAATTCGGAGTTAGAGCATGCATCTGACTCAGAAGCCCTCATCTCGGCCACTAGCGACTGCTTGGCCCGACACTCACTTGTGTTGTGAGTGGAGCTCTTATGGAACTCACACCACTTTCCCGTGTCCTTCTTTGGCTTTGCGGTGCTATTCTTTTCTTGTGGCCTCGATGAGTTGTCTTTAGCCACCATGCCTTGGTTATGTCCTTTGTTCTGTAGTTTGGAAGCACCTTTCCCTTGCTTTTGATTCGCAGATCCAAAGTCTCGCTTCTTCTGCTTGAATTTCTGCTCAATCTTGGCGGCATACCGGTATGCCGTACCAAGCGAGGAGATGTCAAGGAACTCCATTTCCTCCTGAATGTATTTGTGCAGACAGCTGCGATACTTTAGCACCAGATGTTTCTTTGAATCTTTGATACCCAACTTTGTGCGCAGGGTATGGAATAGATTCGTCAGCTCATGCACATCTTGATCCCTTTGTTGTCGCAGCGTGGTCCATTGTATGTACTTGTCCTCATAGCTCCCCACGGGATAGTATTGTTCCTTGACGGCGTCTCGGAAAGAATTCCAAGTTGGTATGGCCGAGAACAGAGAGGGTTCTGTCTGGTCCTTGTTCTCACAGTAGGTTTCCCACCAGTCCTTAACATGGGGGTTAGCTTTGAGGAGTGCAAAAATAATCTTCTCCCGGTCTGAAAAGTCATGAACCGAGAAATATCCTTCTAACAGATTCAACCATCTATCTACGGCATCTGCTTCTATTTGACCCTCAAATATGGGAATGTCAAAATTTACTTGTACCTTAAAAGGAGTCGCGCCTCCAGAGTGGCTGCTGGATGCAGATGCGCCGCCGGTGGGTAGCCGTTGAAGGATTTGAGCAAATTTATCCATCATCACGTTCCTTTGTCTTTCGAGGGCCTCCTCGAGCAATATTTTGATAGGATCTCCTGCTCCCTCATCTTTCTTTTCGTCCCCCATGGGCGTCCGTCGAGGTTTGCGAGGATGATCTTGCAAAGGTTCCACCAGATCGAGCCCTAGCTCCTTATACCTCGACCTCGTTGGGGACATGCAAAGAAGGATCGAGAAAAAGCAGACCGCTCTGATACCACTGATCCGGATTTATGCAGGAACGCAACAGAATAAACATATAACCATAAATACAGAGATGCAGCGGAAATAACACTTCATTTCATTAATATCGAAGAACTGAAATTTGCTTACAGACAGAATGGAAATAAAACTAGCTAGGGCGCTGGTAGCTATCTCTGAGAAGAGATGTGGCGGCTACAGGCCTCTGAACTCAGTTACAATGAGGCTCGAGGGCCTATTTATCATTTAGAAACAATGGTAAATCCTAAACAGCCAAAACCCTAACCCTAGGAGATGAAGCGCCAAAACTATGGGCCACGTTTGGGTAAATTGGTGTTTCAACTTCCCAGGGGCGTAACTTTGGCATACGATCTCCGTTTGACGCGTACCATACCTCGTTAGAAAGATCTATCCGAGGACTACAAATTTGGAACGAGCAACATCAATCCATGGATCCATGTTGCTCTCCGTTTTCCCAAAAAACGTCGTTTAGGGCCTCAAAACGGCTCCGAAAGTTTAGGACCCGAAAAACTGCTAAAAATAGTAAACTGTGCCGAAACTGAAAAACTGAAATAGACAATGGTGGAACCCCAAGTGGAATAGGCGGGTGACCACCAATATCCACCTGGATCAATATATATTTTTATTTCCCCAACTCCACCGTAATGATGTTATTCCAAGAGTTGTTGTCCACTGCACCAGATCAATCGATGCATTATTAAATCGTCCACTACACTGGATCAAAAATTCATCAAAAGCTCCATAAGATATTGTAGAGTAAAAGGAATAGCAATATTAATGATGGGAAATGGATGGATTGTCAAACTGGTAAATTGGATGGATGGACATAATAACTTTCTACATTTTCCCCTATTGCTATGCATATTTTTGCTTTTTTATTTTTTTGTGATTCATTATGAGTAAAATTTTAAGATGTTTGTTTTCTCCCAACAGAGGGATTCGACTCTTCAAATATGTGTTCTATATTTGGATTCGACAATGTAGGGCATCTGTCATATATTTTTGTCATTCTCCATCCTAAAAGAAATGAAATGTTCTTGCGATATTTGTGTTCTAGAGAATCCTGTATTTCAGACAAAACATTTGCAGTAGGTTTTCATATATGGCCTTGTTGTTTTGATTTTGGATATGCCCAGATGCATGACCTAGTATATGATCATCTATTTGCAGGAATTTCTAGAGATTCAGGCAAGTCTTGTGGAGGTAATCAAGAAGGTTTATATAGTTATCTCGTTATCTTGGCTATAAAGAGACTGTGGCTGATGGATCAGCTCAATATTATCAAGGAAATTTAAGGAGGTTGGAACCATCAAGGTATATAGTATTGTTGATGAGGATTGATAATTTCGTATATATACTATACGTAGATGGAAATTCTGAATTTTTTCATAATCATTAGTACGTTGATGAAATTTACATAGGTTTTTTCCATCTAAGTTTAGGGATGATGTTAATAAAACCCATGCGGTGGACCCTACATAGACCATGTTTGTTACCGTAGTGAAAATTCTCCAAGCCACGACAGAAGGCATACCTTACGCATCTCTGGACCTTGTTTTTTGGGGCTATTTTTTCCAAATTTGGGGCATCCAGACCTTAATGCCAGTCGTAGGGATAAATTTTTCATATCTGGAGATCGAAATGTTAGAAATATTAAAGGACTGAGGGAGTGAATGCTTTTCCCTCAACACACAGAGTTCACACAGAGTTGCAGAAGTTACTTTAACCTAGACAACACATTTATTGAAGTTTACACAGAGTTGCAGAATTCACTTAATCCATACCATACAGTTGTGGAAATCAAATAATATGAATCCTCCTTTTAATACAGAGTGGTGAAGACTAAAATTGCAACTATGGAGAGGAGAAAATATTCTCAACTAATTTTACTCATGATGAAATAGAGTAAAACAGAGTGTTGCGGTAAAACACATACGTGAAAATTCCAGAACAATATCACAACTAACCAAACTTTATATTAAAACTTCAACACATGAAATACATCAACATATGGAGATTGTGACTCCTTCACAAGTAAAACAAGACTTATTACTTGGATTTACATTCACCAAGGTTGCACAGTAACACAGTAAAAACTGTTTTCATGCACCCACCAAAATTCGCTCCATGATTTTCTCCTCTTGTCTTTCTAGACTTACTTCCACCACGTTACACAACACTCACTATCTTTTTTCTCACACTCTCTACTCACTCTAACATTACATGTAAAACTAAACACATATATATCTAACACATTTAATTCATGACAGACCAAAATTAATACAAATTATGGGCGGACATCATTTATTGGACATTACAAAACTTGGTTGAACTAAACATAACTTGTGGATTAAATATTTGCCCATGCCCTTTTAATAACCATGCATTAACTTCTATTTGACTTTGAATTTTTTAATCTTTTGCGGAATCGGTAATTATCCTTTGCTCAGAACTTGTCTTTCTCTGCACATGCAATCCGCAACCTGCAAAACATTCACTGAGGTATGGCTGCTACTAGTTCATTTACTGCGGTGGTTGAGATTAATTTCCAACACTCCCCCTTAATCGCAACTGCCGCCATTGACCATTCCTAGGAAATCTCTGAGATAATCAAAATTTTCACGTGGCAATGGCTTTGTGAAGATGTATGCAAATTGTTCTTCTGACCTGCAATGCTGCAACGCAATCTCACTGTTATTAACCAATTCTCTTAAGAAATGATATTTGGCATCAATATGCTTTGTCCTTTTGTGAAAGACAGAATTATTTGATAGTACAATTGCTATACTGTTATCATAGAAAATAGTGGTTGCTCCATCTTGTTCATGACATAAATCGCACAACATCCTTCTCATCCAAACTTCTTGACACGCTGTTGTTGTTGCGATGACATACTCAGCTTCTGCTGTTGATAATGACACTATCGGTTGCTTCTTGGAAGCCCATGAAATGGCTCCCGAACCCAAATGAAAAACATATCCTGACGTGCTCTTTCTGTCATCAACACTTCCTACCCAATCACTGTTAGTGTAACCACTAAGCCTAAAATCATCAGTTGCAGAGTACAAAACACCATATTCCTTTGTTCCATTGACATAATTTAAAATTCTTTTCGTTGCTTTCCAATGTGTCTCCTTAGGTGTCTCCATGAACCTTGACACCAAACTCACTGCATACATTATATCAACCCAAGTTGCGGTCAAATACATTAGGCTACCCACCATGCTCTTGTATAATGTCAGATTGACATTGCTGTTGCAATATTTCTTGCTCAACTTCAACCCCATGATGGTTGGAGTTGGTGATGGCTTGCTATTCTACATATTAAACCTCTCCAAAATTTTTGCTACATACTTTGCTTGAGAAACAAAAATTCCCTCTTCATTTTTCTTTACTTCTATGCCCAAGAAGTATCTCAATAAACCCAAATTAGTCATTTCAAACTCACATTTCATGACTGCTTTGAAATCAACGATGAGAAAATCATCATTGCCTGTAAAAATCAAATCATCTACATACAAAACGACAATAAGAATCTTACCATCACTTTGTTTGATGTAGAGAGTAGGTTCACCATCACATTTGTCGAACCCATTGTCCAGCAAGTAAGCATCTATCCTTATGTACCATGCACGTGGTGCTTGCTTCAACCCATAGAGAGCTTTCTGCAACCTAAACACCTTGTGTTCTTGGCCTTCTATTTCATAGCCAGGAGGTTGCGCAACATACACCTCCTCTTTTAGCACTCCATTTAAGAACGCTGAATTTACGTCCATATAATAGACTTTCCATTTCTGTTGTGATGCAATTGACAACACTGTACGCACTGTCTCCATCCTTGCAACTAGCGCAAATGTTTCCGCATAGTCTCTTCCATGTTGCTGCTTGTAACCTTTCACGACAAGTCTTGCTTTGTGCCTTTCGATATTTCCTTCAGCATTGCTCTTGGTATTATAGACCCACTTCACTCCAATGACTTCTTTACCTTGCGGGAGGTCCACTAACTCCCATGTGTCATTCTTTACTATTGCTTCTATCTCTTCATTCATTGCTGCAACCCATTTATCTTCCTTAACTGCATCTTCAAAATGGATTGGGTCATCTACATGACAAAATAATGCAAATAATGAATTTATACCAGCGCTGCTATCAGCTTCATCTTGCTGATATATTTCACTTATATTTCTGAATTTTGGTCTTCTTGGTGTGCTTGAAGTTCTGCTTAAACTCGAGGGAGTTTCTGATCCCTGGGGTGTGCTTGGAGAAGCACTTCCTTGATTTCTCAAGGCTGTTTTGTTTCCAGCTTGCGGTGTGCATTTCTGTGCTTGTGTAGGTGGACGAGGAACCACCGTGGAGGAATTATTTTCTGTTGTGCATTCCTCTTGCTCTTCATGAGACACACATGTCTTCACATTCACCATTTTCTCTAAGCTTCCATCCCAAGCTTCTTCTTCAATGAACTGCACATCTCTGCTAATTATAACTTTCTTGGTGGATGGATTATAGAGTTTATATGCCTTGGACTCATCACTGTATCCAAAAAAGATACACTTCTCCCCCTTGCTGTCCAATTTCCTCCTTAGTTGATCCGGGACTTGTGCATATGCCACACATCCAAATACTTTCATGTGAGTGACAAACTGCTTTGCTCCACTATATGCTTCTTTCGGAATTCTGTTCATAACAGATTTGGTTGGGCATCTATTCAAAATATAGGCTGCACAATTGACATATTCAACCCAATACTCATTTGGCAAATGCTTTTCCTTCAACATACTTCTGACCATGTCCATGATGGTCCTATTTTTCCTTTCCATAACATCGTTTTTCTGTGGTGTGTACCTTGTGGTAAACTCCTTGTGTATGCCATTATCCCTATAGAAACGTAGGAAATCTTTGGAGATATATTCTCCACCTCTATCAGTTGTCAACACTTTGATGTAGTGCCCACTCTGCTTCTCAACAAGAGCTTTGTAGTGACAGAACTTTCCAAACACTTCACTTTTCTATTTTAGAAAATAGACCCATGTCTCCCTTGTGTAGTCATCTATGAATGTCAAAACATAATGACTGCCAGCTAAAGAAGGCGTTTTCATTGGTCCACATAAATCTGAGTGGACAATCTCCAAGGGTGATTTTGCCCTTATACTCTTCTCTGTGTTGTTTGCCCAAGATGCATCCTTCACATTGGCTGTCCGGTTTTTCTATGAGTGGTAATCCCTTTACCATGCCTTTTCTATGCAAGAGGTTCAAACCTCCAAAATTGAGATGTCCAAATCTCAAATTCCATAACCAATTTTCTTCTTTCACTTCTTCTTGAAAGACCTCTTGTGTGATTGCTTCTACCACACCTCCTTCCTTCAAGTTTGTTCTAAGCTTGAGAGGAAACATCCTATTCTTTGTCATATGCACTTCAACAATGACTCTTTTACTTGGATGTGTATCCATGATAGTACACACATCATTTTTAAAAAACACATTGTAGCCCTTGTTCACGAGCTTTCCAATGCTTAGAAGGTTACATTTCAGGCCTGGTACATAATATACATCTGGCACAAATTTATTTTCTCCCTTCCTTGTCAATATTGACACTCTTCCTTTTCCCATGACCGAGACTTCGCTATCAGTCCCTATTGTCACTTTAGACTTCACATTCTCATCAAGATTGGCAAACATTGCTATGTTTCCAGCCATGTGGTTACTACAACCTGATTCTAAAACCATACATCATCTCCTTTTTCTTGTGCTACATTACATGTTAGAAGCACATTACTCTGGTTCTTATATTCTTTTGCAAAATTTGCATTCTGCCTATTATTCATGTCATTTTGTTTCTTTCTACATTCATTTGCATAATGTCCATACATTTTACAATAATGACATTGGACTTGGGATTTTTCATACCTTTGTCCTTGTGCTTGGTGTTGGCTTGAGCCTTCACTTTGATTCTAATTGTTGCCCCTTCCACTTGTGCTTGCAGGGCTGCTTCTTCCACCTCTATGTGGCCTTCTTCCTGTTCCTCGGTAGTTCGATCTTCCTCGACCTCTACCTCAACCAAAAGACATCTGTGTCTTGAATGCATGATCTAATGAGGAGTCCAATGTTCTCTTTAGTCTATGTTCATGAGACATCAAGGATGAAAAAAGCTCATCCACTGAAAATTGTGAGAGATCTTTTGTCTTTTCTATTTCCACTACTACGGCATCATATCTTGAGGGTAGACTTCTCAATATTTTCTCCACTATTCTTATTTTCTCAAGCGCCTCTCCATGAGACCTTATCTGGGTGACCAACCTAATCACATGTGTGAAGAATGAGTCTATGTTATCAGACTCTTTCATATAGAGAGTTTCAAAGTCTCTCCTCAGCATTTGTAGCTTTGCTGTCTTCACCTTCTCCATGCCTTGATAGGTTGTCTTGAGAATATCCCATGCCTCCTTAGACCTTTTTGCTGCTGCAATCCTTGGAAATATACTCTCATGCACTGATTGAAAGAGATAGAAGAGGGATTTGTTGTCCTTCTTCTTGTTAAGTCTCAAGACATCTCTCTCTGCTGCTATCAAAGCAGCCAATGTTGTTGCATCTGCTGGTTCTTGGAAACCTTGTTCCACTAGCTCCCATATATCTTGTGAAGCAAACAGGGCTCTTATCGTAATGGCCCAATAATCATAATTTTTTCCATTTAGCTATGGTATTTGTAGATCAGTCAATCTTGTGCTTGTTGCTGCCATTTTTACTGTGTAAAAAAATTTCTCACCGTGTAAAACTTTTCTTACTACGTGAAAACTTTCTCATTTCTGGAGAATACGTTCCACACACAATTTCAGAACTCCTTTTAGCTCTTCAGTAAAAAAACTATCTTTTATTGAGATTTTAAACCTGCTCTGATACCATGTTAGAAATATTAAAGGACAGAGGGATTGAATTCTTTTCCCTCAACACACGGAGTTCACACAGAGTTGTGGAAGTTACTTTAACCCAGACAACACATTTACTGAAGTTTACACAGAGTTGCAGAATTCACTTAATCCATACCATACAGTTGCAGAAATCAAATAATATGAATCCTCGTTTTAATAAAAAGTGGCGGAGACTAAAATCGCAACTATGGAGAGGAGAAAATATTCTCAACTAATTTTACTCCCGGTGAAACAGAGTAAAATAGAGTGTTGCGGTAAAACACATACGTGAAAATTCCAGAACAATATCGTAACTAACCAAACTTTATATTAAAACTTCAACACATGAAATACATCAACATATGGAGATTGCGACTCCTTCACAAGCACCCACCAAAATTCGCTCCACGATTTTCTCTTCTTGTCTTTCCAGACTTACTTCCGCCACATTACACAACACTCGCTATCTTTTTTCTCACACTCTCTACTCACTCTAACATTACATGTAAAAACTAAACAAATATATATCTAACACATTTAATTCATGACAGACCAAATTTAATACAAAGTATGGGTGGACATCATTTACTGGACATTACAGAACTTGCATGAACTAAACATAACTTGCGGATTAAGTATTTGCCCATGCTCTTTTAATAACCATGCATTAACTTCTATTTGACTTTGACTTATTTAATCTATTGCAGAATGGGTAATTTTCCTTTACTTAGAACTTTTCTTTCTCTGCACATGCAATCCGCAACCTGCAAAACATTAACTAAGGTATGGCTCCTGCCAGTTAATTTACTGCGGTGGTTGAGATTAATTTCCAACACAAAATGCTAAAGGTGTTTACAATGTTCATGCCAGAAAAAAAATATTTGTGTTCTATGGCTAGCATTTTATCGTGTACTCTTTGATCAGCTAATAATCTACTAGCCTACATTGTCCATATGCAGTCGTTTTTGTAAAGAAGGAGGATATGGGGTCATATACCATCAAGGTAGTAGATGACCCTATAACTCTAAATAACATCATGGATTTGAGGCTTTTTTCCAACACCTACTTCATTAATGAGCTTGTAGTTCCGTGACAGAAGTAAATTGGAAACACTTTGGAGAAGAACTTTATACCAGAAAAAGAGGTGCTAGAAAACTTGTATAATAGAATTTGGAATATTTTTCCTTATTCCCCTGACATTTTCAGACTTGTGAGATCCTGTATTTGAGGCTTTCTGCCAACACCTACTCCATTAATGAGCTTGTATCTCTATGGGAGAAGAAAATTGGCAAGACTCTGGAGAATACCTATATTCAGAGGAAGAGGTGTTGAAAATATTGTAGGTTAATATTTGGAATATTTTTCCTTGTTCCCGTGGCATTTCTAGACTTAATGAAGATCTAAAGAAATTTATGCATATTTTTGCTTTCATTATGTGTTGAGCATAACTTTTTTTGTTATGTGGAAATGTGGGAAGAGTTTTTTGTTTGTTGATTTGTTTAGAGTTAATAAATGACATCACTTGTAAAATTCTCTGGGGTTTGACAAGACTCTACCATTCCTCGTCAATGTTATGTTTTCAACCAATCACCATTTCCATTCAATGGTATGTGTCAAATAGTCACTTTATTTTTGTTTAAATATTTAACTGTTATCATTAATGGTGAAGAGCAGTTGGTCTAAGCACTTAAGTACCAACATTTAGAGTGTTTTGGATGACAAATTCATTTTGACTAAGAAATTAAACAACTCATTTATTATAACTCCACTTTATATAATTTGAATTGCAGCTTAATTTTGATTAATAAATGCAATAGAGTTTCAAATGATTTGGATTGCAATTTTATTTTCAATGTTTTGGTTTACAAATTTGTTTTGTTTAATAAATAAAATAGTGCTTTTGCCATTTTGTGTACTAATGGATTACAATTCTATATTTTTGTGATTTGGTTTACAATATCATCCTATTAAGAAATGCAATATATCTTTTATTACAATTTCATTTTTAGGTAATAGTTAATAATAATTCTCCGAGAATTGGGTTATATAAATTATAATTGATTTATTCAAGGGAAAGCATGTTTTGAACCCCTAATTTCTTGGTTGATTCCTAGAACTTGCAATGAAAACAGTGGTAGATGGTTGTCATTTTTCCCAATCGTGGAGTTCTCTAAGAATTAGGTTATATAAATCATAATTTATTTATACCAGGGAAAGTCTGATTTGAAGCCTTAAGTTTTTCAGTGCAATTTTGTTTGCATTTCACATATTTTAGGTAAACCTTGGTTGGAATCCCTAAATTTTAAACTCTAATTTTTGGAAAAAGGAGGTTGAAGTTAACTCAAAATTAAGAAAAAAATTTAGACGATATGTCTATGGATGAGAAGCCATGGAAGGATGTTTTGATAAGTATGCTTCCCCTTGGAGCCTAAATCCCTAGTTAGTACGAGCTTGATTATTCCTTTGCAATGGAGTATTAAGGTCTGACTATTTCTTACCAGGTCCCGAAAGTGGATCCGGTTGATGCAAGCCAAATTCCGATTGCAAATGCCGCACAATCATTAATTTCTTTACCTTCGTTGCGAGTTATCCAATTGATTTCGTCTACAACCCTTTTGAAATCAATTCCACAACAACTTTCTTTCACCATAATAAGAGTAATCTCACTACTGGGAAGGATATGTCTAAAACAAGATTCAAACATAAGCTTCGTGGTGTAGAAAGTCCTAAAACTGACTCCATCGAAATTGTGCACTTTACAGTTGCACTGAACTCTTCGAAGGTTGCTTTCATACAAGTAAGAGCACAAAGAGAGTATAGATCGTGCTCACTTAGAATTAGAAATTGAAAATTATGTATATTCATAATTTAAAGATGCTAGAGAAAGCGAGTCTGTATCTTTTATACAAAATTTTAATCTATGGATAAATCAAATTCCCTGAGTGTGGTGTTTATCACTTAGAACAACAGGTGAAATATAACTACTATTTTCTCTAAAACAAGAAGATATATAGAAATGAGAAAGAGCCTACTTGTGATTATTTCACTCTCCTTCTCCTTCTGTCCTTGTTGTCGTCGCTCTCAATCCAACTCAAGCAGCTAGATAGACTCCTGCAAACACAAAAAGAGAATAGAAAACAACATACAATATACAAATATCTACTTATCTTACTCGAATCAAACTGATTAGATATTAAATACATACATCATTCAAGAATACACTGCACAAGAAATAGACATATGTATGGGAAAATGAACAACAATATTTATTAAAGAGTAGGAGGAGAAGATTACAACCAATGGATCGATTTGTCGTAAACCTGCTCCAACTTCATTCCAGCCTCATCACATCCAACATCATCTCAACAACATGTTAGTACTTTCACTCTCTTATCAAAGGATAATCCAACAACATAACCTTGCACAAAATTATTTCTCCCTTGCACTAGAATGAGTGCTCAATTTATAGGGAAACTGATGGTAGTTTATAAATGAATGACTTTATAATAATAGGAAAGACATGTTTCCAAGTTCAGAGGTGTTAGATGGAAACTTGGATTTGAAGTATGAAACCTATGGACTCTTCTAGAAGGCACTGACCATGTGGAGATTCTTGGAACATTGAGAATTCCGCTCCCAGATGACCAACGCACTCTTGAATGTCGGGAAGTGCATTGTAGTGCACCCTTGCATGGAGGAATTGGCACTACAACGCAGTTAGTCCCTTGTAGATGAGCGTTGGTGAGTCAGTGGGTCATATAACATATACTTCAAATCTTGGAAACTCACAATAGAAGCTGTGAATGAAATGTCTTCACTTAGGTCATATAGAATCTGAAATATAAAGGGATGATAGACCCTGTTGAATTTTGCAACAAGAAACAGTGAAATTGGCATCTAGAAACAACATCCTTGGTCCTAGTGAAAATTAAGCACCTACACTAGGTGGGGCCCACATAGGCTATTTTTAGGTGGAAGTCTATTTTTAGATGCATGAGAAAATTATATTTATAAGTGATGTCTATTCATAGATGATGAAAAAATTATATTTATAGATGATGTTATATTTATAGATGTATGTGTGAGTTCTATTTATAGATCAGATGTCTATTTATAGATAGATGTCAACTATTATTATCCCTTAATAATAGTTGGACAATAAACAATAATATATTCTCAATGTGGACTTGAAAATAGTTAACTGAAGTGGAAAAATAGTTAGCTAAGTGAATTTCGAGTTAAGAGGTTGGTTGGTGGGACATGCAAGTGGACTTCGTTGTAAATGAGTGATTCATAGTTGTAACAGAGTTGGATGTATAGTTATATGAGTTGTAAAGTAGTTTAACTCAGTTAAGTGAGTTAAAATCAGTTGTGCAAGTTGTAACTGAAGATACACTAGTGAGTGATCAGTGAATTAATTATTAATTAATTCACAATCAGTGGTCTCACATGCAACTGAAGATTTAATACTGTTAACTACATGCATGTCAAATCCAGTGGAGACCCAGTTGAAATGTAGGTGAAAGGGACAGATGAGTATCAGTTGTACTATATTGGGTTGCACTCTTGCAAGCCAAATACACATTGGATATGCTCATGAGGATTGCGCAGCTGAGGAGGGTATGATTGCATTGAATTGGTATTTTTAATCAACTTGGATTGCGCAGTGGAGGCAGGCCATTGTGAGGCAAAAAATTGGCTAAGGCATTTGCCAAATTTCTGCATGACAGTGTGAGACGATTGTATGTTTTACTGAGAGCTATTGGAGTAGATTTTTGTATGAGATATTTTCATGATCCATGATATATACATAATATATGATAGTGGGGTTTTTAGCTTTATGCTTTCCTGGTAAACATCTGTGTTATGTGTGAATGATCTTTCTTCATGTGTTTTCAGTTGGCGATTTTGTTTTAAATTTCTGCAAGAATTTTTGTAGAAGCGATTCTGTATTTAACAGTGGCATATAATTGTTAGATCAGGAAAATCCACGCAATACATATTTGTATTAAAATTTCTACAGACCCTATTCATTGGTCCTGGGGATGATGTTCAGTTTGAATAGGTCTTGGGGGATGATGCCCAAATTGACTTATAACAGCTGCCCCCCTAAAGCATGAAGTCAAAATAATAATAGTATTTGGATGAGATTCTTTACAATGTGATGAGTTGAAACTGAAGCGGACAGTGACCTACATCAATCATGTAATAAATTACATCATGACATATTTCATCTTGATCACAAATTGTTGAGGGAGGCATTCCCATGCTCAGCACGTAAACTATCTAATAACATGTACATAATTCAAGCATTCATATAAATTAGAATGTTTCCCAATATAGACATGAATACAGATATAGGCCCATGTTCGGATGTCGATATGTATGTAAGGCCATCGTACAAATGATGTGTACAACAATCTTGAAATCGCAGCCCGGATTTACGAAACTAGATCCGAGGTCTTCTTATCTCATTCACTCGATCATTCAGGTACAAGTCTAACCATGCGAATATATGATTTGAAGTCGAACATGCGAAGACATTGGCTAATTACCAGCCAATGATGTGAGCTGTTAATAAACCCGAGAGAACCACCATTGATGTTAATGGATCTCAAGGTACTGCAATACAATTTTCAAGGTGTGAATAGATGATTTGATGTCAAACGTCAAACAAAATATTTTGGTCAAAGGCCTAAAAGCGAGAAACCTGTCGATGATGTAACAAGCCTTAGGGTACTGGAAGATGTTTCTACGTAAACTTCTTGGATGATGAGCTGATGTGGACAGGAATACAATTTATCGCAAAACGGGAGTTACTAATTTCGGAGACAAAATGTGACTTGATATCACAATTTTCAAGGACGACTGTCATGAAAATGAAGGCTTATGAGTATTGCAGAAGGATGAGGATTTACTTGATGACTTCTCTTGAACATATCAGCGACACTGAGATGAGTTGGAAGCATTGACCCAAAACTGAAGTGAAGGTATGATGAACCATTGATCTAAAAATGGGTTGGATAACTTGTTATGATTTTCAAGGACCTCCCACTCAGTTAAACAAATAAAAGATCTAGATTATACTTGAAAATTTGCGGAATTTGTGCTTGAAAGAGGTGTATGATTTTTAACTGTTTAAGTGATTTTAAGACCATTTTTTTTTGCTGATATTAAACATGTGCAAAATCAATATAATGCAACAATAAAAAATCCACACATAACAACAAAATTAACCTAGGAGTTCACCCGAATATAGTGGGCTATGTCTCCTTGAGCTCTTGTCATCTTGACTTAGCCCTTTGGGATCACGATAAAGTTTATTTTACAAGTTCCAAAATTAACTCCAATGGTTTTTGAATTGAACCAAAGGGATTAGAATACATCTATATCACTGTCATGGCTGTCATCACTCTGCAAACAAATATATGCTCCCTTAGACTTGATTCCTTCTTTCGATGGTTTGAGCTACCCTGAGCTTCCCCATCGCACTAACTCCTTAAAAATTATTTTTCTGTCCCTGAAAAATCACCTAATATCTCCAGCACACATCAAGCACCAAAAATTGACTGATAATTTTCTCAAAACGAGCACTGCATCGCCAAACTAGGCCTTCCTCCACGATTTTCCCTAGGCTGCCCAAAACTTCCCTTCAACTTCTCAAGCTCTAGAATTCTTAAAATGGCTCTGAAAATCCCTTAATTGGATTCATTATGCCAAAATTAGTCAGGATAGACTATTTTTTCACTGAAAATGGCCTCTGGCTGCTCCGGTTTCGCCTCCAACACCTATCGACACCCCTTGGCACTAGGGTCAATGAAAAATTCTCTGATGGTTTCTCGACCTCTAGAAGTCCTCAAAATATTCCGCAACCTCCATCAATGGATTCAAAATTTTTATTATAGTCATAAATGATTATTGGTTCGCCGCATAAGGCCTCTAGCTGCCCTGGCTAGGCCTTGAACTGCTGCTGGAAAAAGCTGGCACGGATGGCCCTTGTAATTTCACTAAAGCTTCTCGGCCTTCAGAAGTCCTCTATAGGCTCTGAAAACCACACCATTAGTTCTATAACATCTGAAAAACCAAAATTGACTATTGTATTTCTGAATAAGGCCTCTAGCTCCCCTAGCTAGGCCTCAAACTGCTGCTGGCCCATGGTGGCCCTAGTGGCCCCTAGAATTTCACTGAAGCAAAAACATACTCAAAATTTCTTTAATGGCTCTACAAGCCTCTCCAACAGCTCTTTAATAGCCAATATAGTCAAAATTGACTATTCACACTTTCAAAATGGTCGAAAATTGAGTGAGTTATGACCGAAACAACTTTGTCCAATTTCCCCCACTAAATTTGGGAACTCTGCCAGTTAACTCGACTAAAAGTGGAAGTCCACCTAAATTTGAGGGCGCCTCCAGAATATCTGCCATATTAAACTCCACTTAACTGAAGTTTAATTAAATTTTAAACCCGGGATTAGGCTCCTTAAGCGGGCTTAACATTAAGCTCCCACACTGCTCACGTGATGAGGTTCTATGGGAGGAGGGTTGGCCCCTCTGCGCTCCGTCGAACCCACTTGGCATTCAAAGTGCAATAAATTCTTCATACGGTATCCATTTTTTGAACCGTTCACAGTGCCAAAATCAAGAAGAAGAGATCTACGCAACAATACTGGTTTCAAGTATTTTTGAGAATTTTGAATTTTTAGCTCTTTTTAGGCCCTGATCCAAATTTGATCACACCTGCCTGTTGGGGATATTTTGGACCCAAAAATACTGATTATCTAATCTGTTTAGTAGATGAGAGTACCACACCCTCACTTTTCCAGCCTTTTTCCACTTTTCCTTGCATGGCTTAGTGCCTTTGAACCCAACTTGAAGGTAGTCAACGCTTCCCCTTCTTGGATGCTCTTGTCCTCCTGTCAAGAATTTTCTTCCTTGAACTCACTCAGAAATTTCTGGTGAGAAATTTATAGAAGGTAGTTGAAAATCATGTTCCGAATGGACTGCAATTTTCCTGCAACATCCTGTCACAAGAACGCACATCAATCTTGAAAAGAAAATCTCATGCAAGATTTGAAATCAATATCACCTCTTTTTGCTCCTTCAAAGCATTGACTGTCACCTTCCCGTAACATCAAATATATGGTAATTCTCTTTGCACATTGGTGTATCCATATATCAATCCACAATCAACAAACACCTTTGACTCAAACATAAGTTGTGCAACATGCAACATCAACAACAAGTCGACATGAAATGTGTTATACAATTGACACAAAATCAATGTAAAAAGTGTGCAACACAATCGACAAAAGTCGACAAACATGTGTGACACAATCAACAAAAGTCGATAAATAACATGATACATATTGAAAAACAATTTTTCATGTATCAATGTACAATGAACTTATTTAAAGTTTATTATTTACACATACAACTTCCATGCACATGTACACCTTCAACTCTTCCTTTCAAGTACAAACAAGTACATAATCCAAAAAACATGTGGGTGAATATAAGAGCTGAAATAAAAGATATTGCTGCAATATAAGTGAGTATCATACTCATCTTTTACACCTCCACGGCGAAATTTTGCAACAACAAATAAATGCCTTCAACTGAACCACATTTACATGCAATCTTGCATCAAAATTTTGAATAGAAATACATGTATGCATTACTGAAATTTTCATATGTACAAATGAGTGTATGTCTTACTGTGTTAAGAAGTCAAACCACTTCTTACCAAGCCACTTCCACGACGACTTTTGCTCCTGAAAATCTTCTTCATGCGAAACAACCATTCTCACATCAACGATGGAATCTTTGGTTCCAATTTTGCTAGTCTTGTTATCCTCTTGCCTTATGTGCTTGGGATGATTAGTTAGATGTAGTGTCCAACATTGGGAAACAAAATGTCCCTTCTTCTCGCAATGTGTGCAAGTATTGTGTAATTTCTTTTCAAGTTGCCTTTGCTTCACCTGCTTCCTGTATGCCTTCTTCCTCATCCAACATCTCAAAACATCATGGTTAAACTGACCACAATATGCACAACAAATTTTTCTTCCATTTAAGCATGAAGAATTGTCATGCCTTGTAGAAACATAATCAACTTGACTATGTGATGAATTATACCTCATGTTTTGCTTTTCATGTCCATCCTTTTTGCCTTCTTGAGGAGATGAAATAGTAGAGATTCCAGCTTTCTCTTACAGACTAACATCATCGGTCTTGTCTTGAAAACTATCCAAACTCGTATGCTCTCCATAAGCTGCATGTATACAGTCTTCTTGTTGTGTAACCAACTTCAAAAATAGAAGAAAAGAGATATCAACGCCTTAGAAATAAGCCACTTCGAGGGGGAAACCTCCAATACATTACATAAATGAACAATTCTTGGATGATACAATTTACAAAACCTCCTTTCTATATATAGGAGTCCATGGGGCCATAATGTAATCCTAGTGAGGCCACAATGTAATCCTAGCCGACCTAACAATAATAATTTAAGGGCACAATAATAACAATATGGGGGTTACAAGGTACAATAATAACAATAAGGGGGTTACACTAACAACAATAAGGGACTATACTAGTAATATAGGGACCTAACATGCCCCTCTCTTTCAAAAAAGTGTTGTCCTCAACACTTGAGTAGCTCTCGGTGCTTCTGTATAAACTTCTCATCCTCCCATGTAGAATCTTCAGTGGGTAAGTTTTTCCACTTGATGAGATACTCTGAAATTGATCGATTCCGTAGTTGTCGAGTTCTTTTTTCCATGACTGCTTCAGGTTCCAATATGATTTTCCCTTCCCCATCAATTTCTGGCAATACTGTTTGAACTGGAAGATTTTCACCTATAACCTTATTTAAGCATGAAACATGGAAAACTGGATGTACTCGCGAAGAAGCAGGAAGCTCCAATTTGTATGCCATAGTACCAATATTTTGCAACAACTTGTAAGGACCATAGTACTTTGGCGATAATTTATTATCCTTCTTAGCTTGCTTGAGGGACATTTGTTTATATGGTTGTAGCCGTAAAATACCCAATCTCCTACATCAAAACTTCTCTCGCTGCGATGTTGATCTGCCTGTTGTTTCATTCGATTTTGTGCCAAATTCAGGTTATCCTTTAAGAGTTGGAGAACTTCTTGCTGATGCTCGATGTGATCTTCCACTGCTTGAACCTTCGAAATTTCCCTTAAAGATGATGTGATGGATGGTGGATGATATCCATAAAGTGCCATAAATGGGGTCATTTTTGCTGCAGTATGGAAGGAAGTGTTATACCACCATTCGGCAAGAGGTAACCACTTGACCCATTGTGTTTGTTTATCAGATACAAAACAACGAAGATATCCTTCCAAACATTTATTTACGATCTCAGTTTGACCATCAGATTGAGGATGATAAGATGAGATATGAGATAATTGAGTACCCAAACAAGAAAATAACTCCGTCCAAAAATTTCCAGTAAAAATGGGATCTCTGTCGCTCACAATAACCCTTGGGCTTCCATGTAGCTTTTGAATTTTGTCCATAAATGTAGTAGCAACTGTACTTGCTTTAAATGGATGAGATAATGCACAAAAGTGTGCATACTTGGTAAGTCTATCAACTACCACCATGATGACATTCTTTCCTTCGGACTTAGGTAAACCTATGATAAAATCAATTGAAATCTCCTCCCAACGTTGACTTGGAATGGATAAAGGTTGTAGAAGTCCCGGGGTCTTAATTGTCTCAACTTTATTCTGCTGGCAAACCAAACATTTCGTCACAAACTTTTGAATATCAGATTTAAGGCCATCCCAAAAAAATTCTTTCTTCACCCTGTGGTAAGTTTTTAAAAATCCCGAGTGTCCTCCTAAAGGAGAAATGTGCAATTCCAGAAGAATATTTTGTTTTAGTTGGGAATTCTTACAAAGATATAAGCGATCTTTGTACCATAAGGAATCATTTTCCAACTAAATGTATCAGATGTACTAGGATCTTGCTGCAACTTTTGAATGAGTGTCCATACATCTTTGTCCTTCTTCCATTCATCTCTTGCTTCAGTTATCCAATCTGGTTGGATAATAGAAATGGCACAAGGCAATGCTTCCACCTCTTCATTCTTTCTTGAGAGTGCATCTGCAACAACATTCAACTTTCCTTTTTTGTAGATTATTTCAAAGTCATAACCCAACATCTTTGTGACCCATTTTCGCTGCTCTTCTGAAGATATTCTTTGTTCCAAAAAGTGTTTAAGACTATCATGATCAGTTTTTACCTTGAAGTGTCTTCCCATTAGGTAAGTTCGCCATTTCTTTAGTGCATGTAGTATTGCTAACATTTCCTTCTCATAAATAGGTTTCTGTAAATACTTTCCTTTGATTGGACGACTTTCAAAAGCAATGGGTCTTCCTTCCTGCATTAAAACAGCACCAATTCCATTTCCTGAGGCATCACATTCCACAATAAAGGTTTTTGTGAAGTCTGGCATAGCTAAGACCGGTGCTAGGCACATTTCCTCTTTAAGATGTTCAGAGGCCTTAGTTGCTTCAGGAGTCCAAGAAAATGCATCTTTCTTAAATAATGTTGTTAGAGGTGCTGATATTCTCCCATAATTCTTAACAAACTTGCGATAATACCCTGTTAACCTGAGAAATCCTCGCAACTTCTTTATGGTTGTGGGCACTTTCCATTCCTTAATGGCTTTAATTTTGTTAGGGTCTACTTTAGCACCCTCGTGAGATACAATATGACCCAGATATTCCACCTCTTGTAATCCAAAGAAACATTTGGATGTTTTTGCATATAATTGTTTCTCCTGCAATAGTTTAAGCACCCTCTCAACATGTTCAACATGATCCTTCCAAGACCTGTTGTAGATTAGTATATCATCAAAAAATACTAGCACAAATTTTCTAAGGAAGGGTTTGAAAATGGAATTCATCAACCCTTGAAATGTAGAAGGTGCATTGGTAAGGCCAAAAGTCATGACCAAAAATTCATAATGACCCTCTTGAGTTCGAAATGCTGTTTTTGGAATATCTTCAGTCTTCATTCTAATTTGATGATATCCTGAACGAAGATCCAACTTGGTAAAATAAATTGCTCCATGTAATTCATCAATCACAGGAATGGGAAATTTATCTTTAATGGTGAGCTTATTGAGCTCCCTATAATGCGGACACATTCGCCATGATCCATCCTTCTTGTGTACCAATACTACAGGAGCAGAGAAAGAACTTTGACTAGGTTGAATTATACCCGCCTCTAACATTTCTGCAATCATATGTTCAATTTCGCTCTTTTGGATGTAAGGATATATATAAGGCCTATGTTTGGAGGAACACTTCCTGGAATCAAATGAATAGCATGATCATGATCACGAATAGGTGGGAGTCCTTTGGGAGTTTCAAACACCTTGGAATGATTGTCCAAGACTTGTTGGAGATCTGCAGAAATAGATGATTTTGATGTTGGAACTTCTAGTGAGCATAATTGTGCAATGACGCCTCGTTGTTCTTTCTTTAGAAGCTTTTTTATGACATTAGAGCTTATTATCCTTCCTGGATTCCCCGCAATACCTCGTAATTCGACTTCCTTTCCTTCTGAAAAAAGTTTCAAGAAAAGTTCTTGAAAATTAAAACCTACCGTCCCCAAAGATTGTAACCATTGTACTCCTAGTACAACATCAACACCTCCCATAGGAATGGAAAGCATTGGACGAGTCAATACATATTCCCCCATGGTTAGCTTGATATTATGGCATTTTCCAGAGCAATTTATAGTTCCTCCATTTGCAACCATCACTTGACATTCTGGTGCTGGGTATAGGAAACAATTTAATTCCTTGGCTACCTTACAATGGATAAAATTATGGGTGCTACCTGAATCAATCAACACTATTACCTTTTTCTTCTTGATTTGTCCTTGTATCTTGAGAGTTTGAGGAGTGGTAATTCCTGCCAGTGCATTACACGATATGGTCGGATTCATTTCTTCCTCTTCTATGGTTGGTTCCTGGTGTATATCCTCTTCTTGTTCATTTTCTTCTTCCTCTTCACAATCTATGTAAAATAATTTCTTCTCAGCACACTTATGAAATTTAGTGTATTTGCTATCACAACTGTAGCAAAGCCCTTTTGCTCTTTTTTCTTCCAATTTTTGTGGTGTCAACCTTGTAGGTTGTGGAAATCTAGGCGTAGCAACACTTCCTTCTTTATAGAATTGAGTGGTAGGCTTCCTTGTCGCCATAATTTTACATTCAACTTTTCTTGCCAACCTGAATGCCTTCTCCAATGAATCAGGTTCCAGAATTCGAACTTCATGTTGGATGTTATCCTTTAAAGTGCCTATGAAGAGATCAATCCTGTGTTCCTCTGGAATATCAGTTACCCTTATATTCAATTTTTGGAAGTCCTCAATGTGCTGCCCCACTAAACCCTTTTTTTTGAGATTTATCAATTGGCTAAAGAAGGCGTTGCTCTTTGTATCCTCATAATGTGCTATCATTTCCTCCGTAAAAATTGACCAAGTGACAATTTTTTTACGGGAGCAAAGCCATTGATACCATACAAATGTATTTTGTTCTAAATGTAAAGTTGCAATGCGTACATTTTGTGTGTTTTGTACGTTATGGAGATCAAAATATTGCTCCATCTGTAGTATCCATGTTACAGGATCCTTTCCATCAAACTTCCTCATATCCATCTTTGGAATATGGTGGTTCTTCCCGCCAACATTAGAGTTTATGAAATCACGATTAACATTTATTTTTTTCTCATCATGAGGTTCTTATACTATCTTTTCACCATTATGAAACATTTCTTGTATCAACTTTGTCAAACCTTCCATGTCTTCTTTTAGAACATTCTTCATGTTTTCCATTTTCTCATCGATCTTAGCTTCCATGTCATCCATCTTAGATTCCATGCCAGCCTCCATGCCATATATCTTAGATTCCATGCCATCTATCTTAGATTCCACGCCTTTCTTCAAACCATCCATCTTAGTTTCCAATCCTTTCTTCAAAACTTCCATGTCATTTTTTGTTGCTCTTTGCGAGAGCGAAATTTGTTGCACTTGCTCTTGTAATTTTGATATGTCATGTTGCCATTCTTCGTCTTCATGAGTCATAGTAGAGATTTCCAAAGGCTTAATGGGTGTTGAATTCTTTTTAGGGGCCATTTTATAATCCAATACTGATATCTATTCTACAATATTCCCTTGCAATCAATTCAACTTGATTCTTCAAACAAGACTTATGCAATTTGGAAAAAAAATACACACCTTTTACTTGAAATTGAATTATCTCTATAATTGCAGAACTTCAATATATGAAATTCAGCCCTGTAGTAGCCCTCTGAAGCTTCTTTCCAATGCCATAGGTCTGATATGATTTGGATTATTCAAGACAAAGTTATGTCCAATCTCCCACAATGACCCAATTTTGGATTGGTTCAGTAGAGCGAACTTGTATGACTTGCCACGTATCACTGTTTCATCCTTTGGCTCTGAAATTTATAGAGAAGAAACTACAGTCCATGTAATTGCGACAACTTTTTATGGCACTCCAATCCAATGCTCAGAGAGAGAGTTACGAAGATTATCCCATGATCACCTCTTTGAGATGAAATTCAGGAGCCTGAAAAATCATTACCTTCCACAGATCATATCTCCGAAAATATTGTGAACCAAGATCTGAATTTTTTTGAAAATGTTCCTTAGGATTTCGGCTTCACACCATAAAAATTGCAACTTCTGCAACTTCGTAGAAACAAAGTTATAGCGCAAATTACACGATGACCTGTTTAGGAGCTTGAAACAAGACCTAACTTCCATAGATCATATCTCCAAAAATATTATGAAACAAGCTCTGAAATGTTTTGACGATGTTCCTCAGGATTTCAGCTTCGCACCCTAAAAATTTCAGCTTCTGAAACTTCGTAGAAAAAACGTTATAGTGAAAATTCCACAATTACCTGTTTGGAGCAGCGAAACCCTAGAATCCAAAGCTCTGATACCAAATGTTGTGTAACCAGCTTCAAAAATAGAAGAAAAGAGATATCAATGCCTTAGAAATAAGCCATAGAAACCTCTAATACATTACATAAATGAACAATTCTTGGATGATACAATTTACAAAACCTCCTTTCTATATATAAGAGTCCATGGGGCCATAATGTAATCCTCGTGGGCCACAATGTAATCCTAGCCGGCCTAACAATAATAATTTAAGGGCACAATAATAACAAAATGGGGGTTACAAGGGTACAATAATAACATTAAGGGGGTTACACTAACAACAATAAGGGACTATACTAGTGATATAGGGACCTAACACTTCTTGCTGCAACATAGGCTTCAAAAAATGGCAATCAACTTGAAAACAAACTTGACATGTTTGTGTATTAGAAATTGGAACATAATTTCTCTTTGAATTTGCCTCACATGCCTTCATGGCTTTGGAGTCTTCATAATAATATTGAACATAACCAAGGCCAAATTTCTTAGGTCATTCCTCAACCAAAATAGGATCAATCATGCCTTGTGCATGCTTTCCTAAACCCTTGCCTTCATAGCCCATTTTAAACATTAACTTGGACCCTATACCTCTAATGTGCTCTTCAAATGAACCAACACATCTATCTGATGAGGAAATTGAAGACAAATTTGAGTGAATTACCTTTGCTTCACGCGTGTTTTTCGTCAAAGCCTCTTGGGTTTGATGGAGCCGCATCTCCATCTCATGCATTCTTTGGAAAATTTCTTCCTTCTCTTTCTTCATAGCAAACAATTTCTCACGAAGTTTAGTGCTTTCTCTTCTATCTTCAAACAGAATCCGCACCATGTCCTTCAAGATGTAGAAGTCTCGCTTCATATCTTGATCGAATAATCTTGTGAAGGAGGAGGATTTTGAAACCTCACTTGAAGAATTTGTCATCATGAATATGAAATAAATAACTTCAACAAAGTTCACAAAGCTTTCAAAACAAATGACAAAGCTTTTGAACAAAATTGTTGTAGAGACAAACTCTTATTCAAACAGCCTTTTGCAAACAAACCCTTTTGTGTTTCAAGGGTTTCCTTAAGGTCCTTTGGGTAAGGAAGATGCCTTCCACCCTTTCTTCCTTCATGTCCTCACCTGGACTTAGCTATTAGTAGCTTTCCCTTCACCTCTAGCAAACTCAAGTAACAGTCAGTTTGCAAACAGTCAAATAAGCAAATCTTTTGCACTGTTTAAACACGTTTCAAGTCAAACAAGCAAGTTATTGCTCTGTCAATAAAGTAACCAAGTGCTATGATACTAACCTAATCTAAAAATGGGTTGGATAACTTGTTATGCTTTTCAAGAACCTCCCACTCAGTTAAATAGATAAAATATCTAGCTTATACTTGACAATTTGCGGAATTTATGCTAAAAAGAGGTGTATCATTTTTAACTATTTAAGTGCTTTTAAGACCATTTATTTTTTCTGATATTAAACATGTGAAAAAACAACATAATGCACCAATAAAACATCCACACATAACAACAAAATTAATCTAGGATTTTACCGAATATCGTGGGCTATGTCTCCTTGAGCTCTTGTCATCTTGACTTGGCTTTTTGGGATTATAGTAAAGTTTATTTTACAAGTTCCACACTTAACTCCAATGGTTACTGAACTTAACCAAAGGGATTATAACACCATCTATATCCT
Source organism: Pinus albicaulis (assembly GCA_034641835.2). NCBI lineage: Eukaryota > Viridiplantae > Streptophyta > Pinopsida > Pinales > Pinaceae > Pinus > Pinus albicaulis. Next base: position 19,703,893 of record CM076575.1, read on the forward strand.
TGTCATGGCTGTCATCACTCTGCAAACAGATCTATGCTCCCTTAGACTTGATTCCTTCTGTCGGTGCTCTGAGCTACCTTAAGATTATCCATGGAACTAACTCCTTCAGAATAATTTTTCTATCCTTGAAACATCACCTACTATCTCCATCACACATTATACACCAAAAATCGACTGATAATTTTCTCAAAACAAGCACTGCATCCCCAAACTTGGCCTTCCTCCACGGTTTGCCCTAGGCTGCCAAAAATTCCTTTCAGCTTCTCGAGCTCTAGAAGTATTAAAATGGCTCTAAAAATCCCTTCATTGGGTTCATAATGCCAAAATTAGTTAGCATAGACTACTTGTTCACTAAAAATAGCCTCCAGTTGCTCCAGTTTCACCTCCAACACCTGCCAGCACCCCCTGGCACTAGGGTCACTGAAAACTTCTCTGATGGGTTCTTGACCTCTAGAATTACTCAAAAGCTTCTACAACCTCTATCAATGGATTCAAAATACTATTGGTTCACTGCATAAGGCTTCTAGCTGCCCTGGCTAGGCCCTGAACTACTGATGGAAAAAAATGGCACTAATGGCCCCTAGAACTTAACTGAAGCTTATCGGCCTTCAAAATTCCTCTACGGGCTCTAAAAACCACCCATTAGTTCTAAAACATATGAAACATTCAAAATTGACAATTGGATTTCTGAATAAGGCCTCTAGCTCCCCTAGCTAGGCCTCAAGCTTTTGCTGGACCATGGTGGCCCTAGTGGCTCCTAGAACTTCATTGAAGCAAAAACCTACTCAAAAGTTCTCTGATGGCTGTGCAAACCTCTCCAATAGTTCAGGAATGTCCAAGATAGTCAAACTTAAGTATTCACACTCAAAATGGTCGAAAATTGAGTGAGTTATGACCAAAACAACTTTTCCCCAATTTACTCCATTGAATTTGGGAACTTTGCCAGTTAACTCCACTAAAAGTGGAAGTCCGCCTAAATTTGAGGGCGCCTCCAGAATCTCTGCCATATTAAACTCCACTTAAATGAAGTTTAATTAAATATTAAACCTTATATTAGGCTCCTTAAGCGAGCTTAACATTAAGGTCCCACACTGGTCACGTGATGAGGTTCCATGGGAGGAGGGTTAGCCCCTCCGCACTCCGCTGAACCCACTAGGCATTCAAAGTGAAATAAATTCTTCATACGGTGTCCATTTTTCAAACCTTTCGTGGCGACGGAATCAGGAAGATGAGATCTACGCAACAATACTGGTTTCACGTATTTTTGAGAACTTTGAATTTTTAGCTATTTTTAGGCCCTAATCCAAATTTGATCAACCATAGGTATGATGAACCGTAAAGAAGATTACCCAACCAAAATTCAAAATGATGGAGTGAAGTTTCATGTTCAAGAGCAACCTGCTACCATAAAGTGTTCTATTCTTTTTCCCAAATTTTCCCTAGTCATTTGTCGACCAACACCTCTTTATTTTTTAACAAGATTGTGGAGGGTAACATATGCTTGATCTATAATTCAACCCTTCAGGTGAATCCATTGCTATTTAATAATTTAACGAGTCTAGATATAAATGAAACTTGATTCTTGTCATGATCGACAAGTCTGTCACTATTTTATGTTTTAACGAGCCTAATGACATTGACGGCCTGATCCTTTTTCATATTTAGAGAGTTTGAAAAAGAGGAAAAAAGAAAACTCCATGAGTCATTTTTCGTAAATTTTCCGCTCAGGTTCGAAAAAGTGTAAAATGATACTTGAGAAAACCTCTTAGACATGTTCGACTAAGGTTTTCTTTTTTCGTAAATAATCTATCTCAGTCAGGAAAAGGGTTAAACTTATACTGAGTAGATGTCATTTCATTTACTTTTACAAGCTTGAAAAGACAAGTGCTCAGCAATATTTTCACATTATCATAGTCTAAAAAGAGCTAAAAGAAGACTCTAGGGGGTTCCTTTTTTGCATTTATCAAAGCTCGAAAAAGAGATAAAAGTGTGCTTTAATTCCTTTTTCATTTTTATCAAATCTCGAAAAAAGAGGATAAAAGTATGCTTTGTCCAACTTCACATGCCCCCAAAGCTTCATTTCATTCATCTAAGTAGACTAACGGTTACTAATAGCTGGATGGAATGAAGGTTCATTTATGAGATCAAATGGAATACTCGTCTTAGTTAGGAGAGGATTTTTTATACAGAATTTTAATCTACGAGATAAATCAAATTCCCTAAGTGTGGTGTTTATCACTTAGGAAAATAGGTGAAAGATAACTACTATTTTCTCTAAACCAAGCAGATATACAGAAATGAGAAAGATCCTACTTGTGATTCTTTCACTCTCCTTCTCCTTCTGTCGTTTTTGTCATCGCTCTCAATCCAACTCAAGCAGCTAGATTGATTCCTGTAAACACAAACAGAGAACACCAAAAAACATACAATATACAAATATCTACTTATCTTACCTAAATCAAACCGATTAGATATGAAATACATACATCATTCAAGAATACATTGCACAAGAAATAGACATATGTATGGGAAAATGAACAAAAATCTTCATTAAAGAGTAGGAGAAGAAGATTATGTTAGGGTCCTATAATAATAGGGTTCATAATTTTTGAATTGACTTTGATTATTCTTGTAATATGTACATACATTGCTTTCTACAAGTTGTTTTCCCATATTAGAAAATAAAAAATGAAAATAGGGTAAAAGTCCTAAAATAAAAATCGAAGGACTTGAAAAGAAAAATATCAAAAAGAATAGAAAAAATGGACCCCAAACAAAAAAGAGATAAGAATAAGACATGAAAGTGATGCAGGTCAAAATGCCACTACTAGTTACTTTTTATTGCAAATAAATGATTATGTGCAACTTGTTCAAAATGCCATAATCCATGATGAGTTAAATAGTTTAATATTAGACTTTTTCATGCTTTAAATTTCATTTTTATAGATAGCGAATAAAGATATTGTCAAAAAAATTTAAACTTTACAAATCAGTAGATAGTTAGAGAATAAAGGAAGAGCTCAACAGTTTAATCTGAGTCCTCGGATGAAATAAGGTTAGAATTAGATGGTTTCCTATTTTAAAAAGAAAAATGGATTAGGGTTTACAAGCTCAAATGCACCCATGCAAATAAAGGAAAAAATGGTAGAATAAATGATGGGTAGGTAGAAAGAAGTTACACAAAGCATGGATAAACATCATCTGGCATATTACTAATTTCCCTCCCCACAATGTGTTCCAGTACTAAAAATCTTCAATTATAAAGACTCAGAGCATTTCTCTGACTTCTGGTGGGACCAGACCCATGTCTAAATGACTGATTGGCACTAAGTATTGGATCCTAACTCCTTAAAACCCTTCCCCTTCATAAAAACCCTTTTCTTTAATATCCCTTATTTTACCCTAATAAACCCCTTTTCCTAAGTCAAAATGCATATTCACCTAGGAAAATTAAAATCCCCTTGATTAATTCCCTTTTTCATACAAAAATACTCAAAAACCCACAAATTTTTTATATCCTAAGTATAAGTGTTAAATGATTATGTTGGGCATTACAATGAAGAAATCCCGCCTAAAAATCATATTTTACACTATGCCTAGTGTATTTGATATTCTCGAATTCATTTCATATTAACAAGTTAAACCTAATATATTAACTCCCTATAAACCTTCCATCCCATATTATATTAATTAAATCCCTTATATTATATAAACCCGACCCATATTTTATGTTTATCCTATGGTTTAATTTCCCCATGTGATATATTCCCTGATCCCCATAGGTTTAAACCATCTCTATTATATTTTAAACCCGCCGAATATTTATATTCCACCTGTATACGTTACATTGGTTGAATTACATTGATATCTGCCTATCCCGACTATCCCTTTAACATTAAAATTTTATGTTATAACTATGTTTTAACGTATAAAATTTCAAACCCATCGCATAATGGAACTCCTGGGCCCCACGCCTAATACCCAGCAACTAAGCCATTTAATCCTGACCATTTGCATCCACCCGAAATATCTAATGGCCTAGATTTCATATCGCAAATATCATAGCGCGATTTTTAAACAAATTGAGATTTGCGATAAAAGCATTTTTGCCCCACTCTCTCTCCTCCACGTGTTCGTTTTATATTGGATCGCATCCCTCTAAGATATACCACATACCATCCTCTAACGGTGCGATAAACTGCTTAGAGGTAAATTCTTCCCTCGCGCCTAAAACCACTCTAATTTGAATTGACAGGTAATAAATGCCAACACTGTTTAAACCAAATTCTTTATAAAACACCATATTATATGCGTTTAAGCCTTCTGTTGCTTTTCTACTCATAATCCGTTCCCGACTGAGAAAAATTTGTTGCCGCCCTTGTTTGAAAGAAAAAAACAATAGAATTCAATCAAATTTACTATTGTGGCCGCTCCAAGCCTCCAATCTGCATTTAAAATACCTCAACAAACTTTTGAAAGCGTCTAAACTCCCAACAAACCTCTTTCTGCATCCAAATTCCTAAATTCACGGGTATTTTTCCAGAAAAAGACTTATCCCTTCATCTGAAAAGAAGTATACTTTTGAATTTAAGCCTTCTTGAAGCCTATTTTCCTAAGGAATAACCTTTTTGCCTCCAAAATTCATATTTTCTCCAAACCCTGAGAATTTCACAGTTTCTGAACACTATAATCTATTTTTGAAGAAAATTGAAGAGAAGTTAGGTATCTACAGACCTTTATAAACACTCTGAATGATTCAAAACCTTTTTATAGTGCTCAAAAGCCCTTTGTGCATAAATTTTATTGTTTTAGGATTGTTTCATTAAAGAAGTTTGTAGTAAAACCTTGCTAGATATTCCTGAGTCTGTAAAAGGTTAAAAAAATGATTTTAAAGAAAAATTGATAGTTTGAGGTAGATAAACCCAGATTTTACCTGTTATAGTCCAAGAGAAGCCTCTGTTTTGCTAAAAAGACCTTCTGTAAACAGTTTAATCTTATAGAAGTGTATTAAAAACCTAAAAACAGAGTTTTTACGATCAAGAGGGTTAAATTGTTAAAAACCAACCTATCAATGGCATCTAAAAGTACAATTGTCATGAATCCACTACAACCTCCTATTGTAGATGTTGAACATACCCCATTGGTTGATGTAGACTATAAAATCACTGATTCGATAACTGAATTTAACCTTCTTTAGCTAAGAGAAATCTTTGGACCAAGTAGATGAAGTACTTGTTTGGGAGTCTAATTTGACCAAATATGTAGTTCCCCATACACATCAATGCCCTGAGGTCATCAAATTGTGTCAAACCCACTATTCCCCAGATCAAAGAGAAATTGTCAATGTTGAGAAAGAAGTATTATTTACTATCACTGCTGAATCCGTAAACCAAATGCTTCAGTTGCAACCAGAGCCCAATGCATTCCCTTTGTATATTGAGACTCTTACAAAGTTTTATCTGGATTTAGACTTTCCTAAAAGATTTCAAATCTTTCAAACATTCATGCCCTCTTATGTTGAAATCCCCAAGCTCAACCCTCCATATTCATCCTCCAAATTCCCAAAAGGAACTAGATACATTATCTCAATGCTGTCTTTTATCCTTGGTTACTTCACTGATGAACATACTGATGAATCTATAGTTGGCTTCCTGTCTATTTTTGTGCTTGGTGAGCCCCCTGCAGTCATCTATAATTTTGCTGAATATATTGCTGATAGTATTCATGAACAACATGTAAAACTTCCTATTGAAGTTGTTTTTAGGTATACCTCATTCCTCTTTCATATGTTCCTCTACTTTTAGTCAGATAAATTTCCCATAACCCTTCAAAATATGGATGTAGAGGGTAATGCACAGTCTATCATTTTTTGGACTTCCTTAATCAGAAAGGAGTCAACTGAATTCACATATGCAGACTTCACAGACTGTTTTATTCACCCATTGGTAAATATTCTAAAAAATAGTGTGCAACCTAGGATCAATGATAAAATTAGGAAAATTTTATAGTTGTCAGAGCAGAGCAGGACAAGTGATTGGTATTTATACCAAAATCACACCAAAGTAAGAGTTTATGGGTCAAACCTCTTGCCCTACAAATTGCCAAAGTATTTACCAATGAGATTGTTTGCCTTAGAATATATAAGGAAAATTCTGAACTTAGATTCTGTAAATTTTTTGGTTGCTAAAAAGAAAACCCAGTTTAAATTGAAAAATCAAGTGGGTCCCTTCATATGCAACAATAGAGAAGCAGGTGAAAAGGTAGCAAAGCAGTTGTTAGAGTATAAGTTCAGTGAAAGTTTCCTTTGGTACTATGATCCATATGGTATAATCAGCAAGATGAGGGTAAAATGTAAATTAACCCCATATGTTCATGATAAGAAGCCTGACATTGAAAAGTTTTCAAACAAAACAAAATGGTTGGAAAATAAATTGATAGAATTTGTCAAGTAAGGTGATACTAGTCACACTTTGTAGAATCCAGTTCAGGAGGACAGAAGTACAAAAAATAAAAAGGGAATAAGACTCATATACTGCTGAAACTACCATAGAAACAAAGTTTAAGCTCAGGCACACCAAGAAAACAAAGACAAATCTAGCAGATAAAGAAAAGGAAACAATTAAGGTTATAGATACAGAGGTTCCAGATAAAGACACTGTGCCACCCACAAAGATTGAAAATGAACAGCAACCTGCTACTTACAATACAAAAATGATTCAGAAACAACAAAGTGTGGAAGTATCTTCATCAAAACAGGCATAGGATAAAGATATAGATATAAAAGAAAAGTATAAAGATATTAAAGCCAAGAATGAGGAAATCAAGAATGAAATCTATTCTCAATATTTGAAGCAGACTCCAGGAATTCAAAATAGGCTACTTTCAACCTTTGATTATACAAATAAGAAATTATTAATGTCATTACTTCAACCTACAGTGCAAACACCTAAAACAACAACTGACTATAAAAAGGTGGATTTTGAAGTAAGAGTCCCAGACATTCATCCCTTTGACCCGATTGAATTCCACAAGAAAAGCTTGGAAATGTTTTATTCTACAATGACCACAAAGCAACGAGTGTTCAAAAGCTTCAGAATACTTTGAAAAATATGAAATATCAACTTAAGGTTGAAAAAGCTTCTTCATATGCTAAAGACACCGTAATCAAATATTTAGAGGAGTTAGTGATTGAAGTGGGTTATGACCATTCTAATGTGAAAGTTGCAGAAGAATTAGTAAAGAAGAAAAATGCTGATATTGCAGCACTCAGAAAAAAATTGAAATTACCCCCTACAGAGCATCCACAGGCTAAGGAGATTGTACAAGAAGCAAACCAAAAGGATGAGATGATGAATCTCATATTATAGATGAAACCACAAATCAAGGAAATGGAAATTGAGATGGAGAAGCTAGTCCAAGAAAAAGAAGCTACAAAGACCCAAAATTTCCCTCATACAGTAATTCCTATGGTGACCACAACAATGCCATCCACTTTAGCGGAAGAATTGGCTCCAAAGGTTCCATTGGCCATAGCAGTGCTAGTCATTTCATCCACCACTTCTGCCACCGAGTCTTCTACTTCAACAGTTCAACAGTCATATGAGGCCAACAAATTGATAAAGGAAATGAAAGAAATTTCCATTCAAACTAATGAAATCAACAGATTGAAAGAGAAAATCAAGAATCTTGAAGATGCCAAGAAGTTAGCATAGATAAATGCTAAAACAGAAGAACAAAAGGCTAAAAGGTTAAGTGAACAACTCAAAAAGGTAGAAACAAAGTTGACCTTGAAATAACCCATGGCATACATCAAAAATAAACTATGGTCCAATATCATTGAATCAATCAATGATACATGGCCATCAATACAAGTGATCTATTGACAGAAAGACTTGCTAAAAGTAGCTAGAGAAGAAATACAAAAGACCAAAGATGAATTGGGCACCAAACCTGAAGAAGCATTGGAAATTATTAAGTTCCTCAATACTAAAAATAAGTAAGAATTGGATGAAATAGGAATAACAGATAGGACAGAAAAAATTCTTGAGGTAAGAAAAGTAATTTCCAAGAAAAACCTAATGAAACAATTGCAAGAAAAGTGCCAAAATATGGATGTAGCAATCACAAGATTCATGGTGAAATTTGACACTTTGAGGCAAAAAGGACTTCCTAATATTCTAGTAATCAATAATAAATTGATGAAACAAGAAGATTATGACAAAAATATAAGGTAATTTTCCAAAGAATAGGTGAAAAAATTAGATTGGCAAGGGATTCCAACACGTAAAGTTTTGCACAAAAGCATTGAAAATCTGTTTTATTTACAACATGAAATTAAACACCTTTTTTTTGTCAAGCCAAATTTTGTAAGATACATAGAAGCAAATGAAAACTTCAGAAAACTCAGGAAGATAAAATTACTAGAGGAAAATTTTTGGGAGAAGCTTATAGATTTGCTGTAAAAAATCAGTTTGTAGTGAGAAAGGATACAAACAGAGTTGTTGTAGATTTTAGGCAGTAAAGCAGTCAAAATCAACAGGTTAAAGTGTATCATATTAAAGAGTATCAGTTGAAAAATAATATCAAATGAAAGAGGAAGACTAAAACAGAGTAAAGTTCAGATTGCCAGCGTGAGGGACACTTCAACTGTCCAACTGCAACCCAAACCCAAACAACATGCTATTTATTTGCAATAATAGGACATCTAGCAATTTGTTAAGCAACTGTCACTATATTTTTGCAAAAATATATTTTATTTTCCAAGAAACACTCCTAAGACTGTTTTAGGATATTTTGTAATAATTTTTGTATAAATACTTCATAATTTAAAGTATTAGTGTGGATTAATTGTTGAATATTTCTATAGCTATTATATTCTGAACCTAAGGGTTTTTGTAATCAAGTTCAAGTCAGAAGACTGGATCTCAAGCAATAAAGCATCATATTACTAGATTCATGTGTTGGGCCACTGAAGTGAAGTATTTTCTTGTCTTTCATTCATTCATAAATGTGTTCTAAATTTTAATGTGAAATCAGGAATTATTATATCATAATTTGTTAAAAACACTCTGTTATTAACTGGTTTTCATTTAAATGTTTTTTGCTGATATCTAGACTAGGGAACCCTTAATTTCTCCCTAACTTCGATTGAACTCTCTCTTTTCACTTCTTATCTGGATCAAGGAATTCTTAATTTCTCTTTATCCTGATTAAAACCATTTCACCATCAGCCTTTGAAGATCTGAAGTGACTCTACTATCTTGCCCAGTGAAAATTTGACTTTAGACCTTGATCCTGATCTATCTGCTTGACACATTGACTACATCTGCCCAATGGATTACATATCCATATTTATCCATCTCATTAAGTGATTTTCCACCAAAAAGAATCAAAACCCCAAAACCAATTTTCCCTATATAACTAGCATAAAATCAGATATAAAAACAAAGTTAAATCTTATAGAGAGAGCCCTCTCTGAGCCTTAGGAAGGCTAGATCCTAAAGCTTAAAAGTAGGTTTGTGGTTACCTCTAATATTCTTTAAACTATAAATCAAAATCTCACAACTTTGGAAATTATTAGAGTGATAACAGATTACAACCAATGGATCGATTTGTCATCAACCTGCTCGAACTTCATTCCAGCCTCATCACATCCAACATCATCTCAGCAACATATTAGTACTTTAACTCTCTTATGAAATGAGAATGCAACAACATAACCTTGCACAAATTCTTCCTCCCTAACACTAGGATGAGTGCTCAATTTATAGGGAAACTTATGGTAGTTTCTAAATGAATGATTTTATAATAATAGGCAATACATGTTTTGAAGTTCAGAGGTGTTAGATGGACACTTGAATTCAAAGTATGAAACCTATGGACTCTTCTATAAGGCACTGGCCATGTGGATATTCCTGAAACAATTAGAATTCTTCTCCTAGGTGACCAACGCACTCTTGAATGTCGAGAAGTGCACTGCAGTGCACCCTTGCATGAAGGAATTGACACTACAATGCAGTTAGTCCCTTGTGGATAAGCATTGGTGAATCAGTGGGTCATATAAAATATACTTCAAACCTTGGATATCTCACAATAGAAGCCATGAATGAAATGTCTTCACTTAGGGCATATAGCAACTGAAATATAAAGGGATGATAGACCCTATTCATTGGTCCTGGGGATGATGTCTAGTTTGACCAGGTCTTGGGGGATGATGCCAAAATTGACTTATAACAATATCGATGGAGGAATTTCATCTCCAATCATAATTTGGGAAGGATGAGGACAATTCAAATTTCTTGAATCCAGTCTTTCTGGAGGCATAAGCAACATCAAATTTAAGAGCATCATAAATTTTGGAACTTGGACTCCACCACTCCACCAAGGCATCTTCATCCACGTTTGATGAATCCACTCCTGCTTGAGTCTCGCTCTCATTTCATTATTCACCTCATGGGATGGTTGACTTACATAACAGTGACACAAAACAATTAACAGTTGTAAAAAAACATAATGTGGAACAGATGGATGATGAGGAAGTTGGTGCTTCACATTTTAATTCTCTAGATCCTTCATTGAGACCTATTGCATCAAATGGTTTGGTCTGAAGAAATTCATTCTCCTTTGCTCTAAGACAAAAAGTATTCAACACACCAAACCTTCTATTGAAATATCTCATTGGAAATTAAAAATGCATATGTGTAATTCAAAATAAACTCTACAAGAATACATTAATCTAATTATAGAAACAATGCGTGACTAGAGTTGTTTGAATTTTCATAAGGATTTCTCGAAAATATCAGAAATACATTAAAACTGTGAAATATATGCACTCTGATTCTATTCTATTTGCATATGCTTGTATTTTTTACATGCAATGTTTCGTGGTTTTAGGATTTAATGCCCAGAGGCCTGCAAGACACTAATGAATGCTTCCCTGATACACTACTCGAATACGTGGAAGATATTTTGGATAATTATCTAAAACTTTAATGCAAGGTGCATTAAGAATATAAAACCCTGGCATCCTTCTGTGATTCTTGGTTTCGACACTCGAACACGTGGAAGATATTTCAGATAATTATCCAAAAATTGAATGAAAGGTGTGTTAAGAATATAAAACCATAACATCCTTCTATGATTCTTGGTTCCGACAAAATTGAAAACAATAAATTTTACTCAGGTAACGTGGGAGAAATTATAAAGTTTCCTGAGAAATAATCAATAGATCTACGACCAGAATCAAATAGTGTTGAAGAAGAGAAAAGGTTTTCCAGGAAGATTTACTTGGAGAAATTTCACCCACAGTTGGAATCTGATCATGCTGGAGAAAGTAATATTTTTCATGACAAACTGCCATAAAACGTCTCCTCACAATCAGAATTTGGAAATGTTGGAGAACTTTTAATGTCACTCCAAAAACAATCCCTAAAGAGGGATCAGTTTCAACCAGAAAATAATAATGTAGGAGAGAGTATGGACCGTGCTCACTTAGAATTAGAAATTGATAATTATGTACAATCAGAATCTAAAGATGTTGGAGAAATTGAGTTGCTAATCCCGAGCTTCTTGTACTATTTGTATTTTTGCTTATAAAATAAGAATCACGTTGTTATGATGCATGGATGCATTGTGGCCATTTTAATGTTTGTTTGGTTGTTACTTAAATGTTTACATGAATATATATTGTACAATTATTAAACTTGTTACACACTGGTATGTATCTGTGGTTAGTCTCATCATTTATATTTTTTATTTAGGAAAATAATTACCGCTTTTTGCAGCGTTTTGTATAAATGAATGGTTGTGTAGGCTGAAAAATTACAAGTATACAATTGAACCTCTGGAAACCCCCCAATGCAATGGTTTTCTAAGAGGATTGCAAATTAAAGCGAATTGTCGAAGTTGTACAATTGAGGTGTGATGCTATAAAATACAGAAAAAAGTGAATCAATGGGGACATCAGAGAAATTCCAATGTTGTAAAACATATTTTGTATTTGAAACCTCTCCGCGACTTCAAATCTCTGGGTGATCTTTAATCTTTTATGTTTTGGCCCCGTCCCACCTTGCCAACTTTAGTGTTTTTCATTGTTTTCCAGAGAAGCATTGTTGCATTTACCTTCTCATCATCCTCAGCCATGCTAGAAATTTGGTATTCCTGAAATTGGTTTATATTGGTACGATGTATAGGTTGAAAAAATATTTGATCTAGGAGAAAATTACTCTATATTACTGTGGGAGCTCTGTGAGCTATAGTGATCACTATACATCCATGACACTGTAATATTCCAAAATTTTGTGGAATATTAAATTTTGACATTTGCACTTAGGATATGAATAAAATGGGTAGGAGACCCATTCATTTTATCTATAGGGAATAAAAATCCTCTTAGCATGAAGGGGGATCACTTTTGGAGCTTTATTTCACACCTCCATGTGTGAAAGGGGGCTTTTGCAAGAAGGCTAGGTTAAGTTTAACTAAGTCAAACTGCACAGTAGCATGAGGTGGAGAGCACATTGTGGGCCAGCGCAGTGGGATAAGGAGGGAAGATTCTAGAGGAAGGAAACCCTAATGAGTGGGGTCCATTGAGAGGGAGCTGATATATTTTAAAAGGAGGGAAAGGTAGCCATTGCAAACCATCTTGAGTATTATTCATCTTTGGTCTGGTGGACTTGTTGCAACTTCTTGCTAGTTAGCAAGAATTGTTGAGGGAATTCCTGTTTAGGATTTCATCTCCTTGTTGAGTAGCTCTTGGAGATTGCACTCTATTCCCCATATTCAGAGATTGAGGTCAAGTATCATCCATCTTCATCAGCGCAGTTCCAGGCGGAGGTTGTGCAGTGTTGCTGGGGAGGTTTTCCACAACACCATCCTTGGCTAGTTTTTCAGAGGAGGGAGCTTCCATCTCTTTGGGAGATCAGCAAAGGAGGTTCATGAGTTTATTCCACCATCCTTAGCACTAGGCCAACCACTTGCCATCATATGTAGCGCAATCCCTCTCTTAGACAACGTTATTCTTGGAGAGCATTTGTTGTGAGGGATTAACAGAAATTTGGAGGGTGAGATCTTAGGTGAAAGAATCAGTCTTTCACTTGAGATTTCCCATTGGAGGAGGCCATTTCAGGCTATAGGTCAGATTTAGCCATCTCCTCCTATTTTTGTTTATGAGTTCCTGTTACCCAACAACTCCAGCATTATTGTATTTTCATATTTTGTACATGTATTGTAGCCAATCCTTCTAAGGATTGTTGTATGAGTGTTTTCAGGGGTTGAGAGCTTGCTCCCCCTCATTTCTTGAGCTATTAGTGTCATATCATTATATTTCCATTTTATATGATGTAGTCTCTCCATATGTCTGCACAATTTTAGCCATGGCTCTCTTTATGTAGCAGTGTGCCTTCACTTTCATGTACAAGACTCATTGAGGCTTTCATTCCCTAACTTGAGTGATTGAATCCTCAAGCATTGTACTCTTTTTCTGCTACAATACACATCTATTGGCTATTTGTATCTTCATATATGCAGGCTCATGAAAATAATGGAGTGAATCCATTGTATGTTTACAAATTGTTGCAGCCCCATTCTTTGGGAAATTTCTGAAGGGAACTAGGTGTGAGTGGCTTGTCTCACTACCCTAGGAGGATTTCTTGATCCCAATCCTTGGATTTTGGTCTTAGACACATTGGTCTAAGGGGATCTAGGTCTTGGTATCAAATCCTGCAGCCTCCATTTCTGGAAAATTAGTTTTCTAGCCATGGATTGCTAGCATTCCCAAAAAGGGATATTACAGTGGCATCGAAGCATCGAACTTGGCACAACCTGTGAGTTAGATATCATAAGGAGATGATGTAGAAGATGAGCTTGATATCATCTATTTTTAGGACAAATAAGAGCCTCCCCAAGGAGGAAAAGCAAAGAGAAGAAGAGGAAGGTCCATGCATTTCCTATTCTCAAAAAGAAAGCAAGCATAAGAGATGCTTGGATCATCAGGTTCTAAATCAATACCTGGATGAGTATAAATCCCATTCTGTAGCATTTAGGGGAGCTACAATGTTCCCACAGTTTCTTCAGTAGAAGGAGGAGAGAAGGCCCTGCAGTAGAAGAGAAATCAAAGGCAATAGGTTTCTATTGTCTACATTTGATGGGGACACTTCAGTTAGAGCTTGGGTGAAAAAGCTAGAGACAATTTTCTTGCTACATCCAGTAGCAGAGAAAGAAGCAGTGGAGATTGCAGCACTGCACATGGAGGATGAAGCCTCTGTTTGGTGATTCAAACCCTTGGTCCATTCAAGGGTGAGTTCTTTTGCAAAATTTTCTCAAAGGTTGATCCAAACCTTTGATGGAGAAAGGGAAAAGGAAGAGAAGGCCATACCACCATGGGAGGAGGATTGCACCAACACTGTTACAACTTTGGAGGAGCAGCCTTCTACATCTATGGATGAGGCAACCATAGCATTGGAGGATACAACTACTACAGCCACAAAAGCAGATCCCAAGATCCACCAAGGTATGTGTGAAGTACCACTTTTCATTTCAACAAATAATTTAAAGGAATGTGGGAACTCACATGTAGAGGTCCAAGGATCTACACACTTTGCTATTTTAGAGCACCATGATTGCACTGCGCTGTGCAACGGGTTCAAAGAGGAGATGAACCCTCATCCTGATACATTTTGGTTAAGTTTCATTCAGACCTTGAGGTTGGAGAGTGAACTATTGAAGGATGAAACAAACCATGGCACCTTCATGATAAACATGGAAACATACTTTGAACTGGAGGTTGAAACAACTGCTACACCTTTGGAGGGATTAACAACGTTGTCAAACTATGATGGAGAGGAGATGCTACCTTCATCACATTTGGATTCTCATGGATTCAATACAGTCATGGGTGAGAGATCTCTTCTAAGAGGTCTCCAAGGAGCTACATTTCAAACTCTCATGAAATGCAAAGAGAGAGATATGGCTTGGGAGAATGGTAGCCCTCATGGGAGAAATAAAAAAGGAGGAAAAGGGAGAAGACATCCACAAGGAGCTGAGTGGGTGTGGATGAGAAGCAAGGGGCTGATTTTCCACTTGCAAATATATGATACCGGGCAGCAAGAGGCTTGGCTGCGTTGGCTCCTCTTGAAGGAGTTTGGCCATCACTTGGTGTACTCTTTTCCCAGGAGGAGGGGAGTAGAGGAGAGGTGGCAGGATGTTTGCATCATTGAGAAAAAGAGAGTAGGGATGGATGGAGATGATATGGCATATATATCAGTCATGATAGCTTCATCACATGAGTTACATGATGTGAGCATAAGGAGGCAACAAGCACTTGGGTTGCTTGGACTATCTTGGAGAGAGCATAGGCATATTTGCTCTCATATGATGTATGGTGTTGCAGGAGTAGAGGAGAGCACTCTCATAGTGAAAAGGGATTAATACATAGCTCGGATTTATCGAGAGGCATTTCCATCTAGGGAAAGTCTTCACATTTGCAGCAGCATCATCAGAGGTGTTCTTGACAAGGAGCATGTCAAGAAACAAAGATTGGCATGGGCAAGAAACTTTTTGCATGAGCTCACAGCGCTGTCACTTGGGAGTAGGATCACACACATGGGTCCATCTATCATTTTATCTCCAGCCTATGGTAAGAGAATTGTATTTTCATTTTCTGAATTGCATCATCTTATCATTATGTTGCAGTGCATGGCTCCTCAAAGGGGCAGATTTTTCATGTTGCTCCATGAGCAAAGTTGGGCCAAACCATATGACGGAGTCAGCCATATTCCACATGGCCTTGGGAAATTTTTTTTCCACTCTACACATGCTCAGCTAATTCATATTATTAGCATTTTACTTCAAAACATTTTTCCTTGTACATTTCTTAAGCAACAGTTTTCAAAACTGCGTTATGCACTCTTGGGAGACTGTTGGTACTTTCTGGTGGCACCATATGAAACCATCAGTACTTCCTCTATTTTTATGATGAGCATGTTTCCCTCTATTGATATTGTCCATATTATTGTTGGGAGCATGATTTATGGATTGACACATGAGCTAAAAGTGTCTTTGAGGGGAAATGATTCCCACAGTTTATGCATGGCATGTTCTAATGGGAACATGAGGAGAGTCATGGTCACCATAGCCACTTATTTGCTTTCTTCGGAGGTGAACCATGAACCTGATAATGCTATCCATCCATTGTATGTATATGGGCATGTATTTGATTTTGTATTGTTGATTCACTCATCTATTTACTATTCAGTAGTAGAGGTGAAATTTTCTGTACAATACTTGCCATGTTATTTTCTGCAGTTGCAGTGGGTGAGATTGTGTTGTAGCCCTATGAGACATTGTTTGTACCTTGATGCACATGGTATAACCTACATAAAACATTTCATTGGGGTATTCTATGATGATCATGTCCTACTCATCATGGATGGGGTGCCTTGGGCCAGCTTGTTTTTCATTGATGGAGGAGAGATCCTTGGAGAATTTCTCTTCATTTTGCCACTAGAGGGCCATACTTTTGCAGCCCATGACAAGCACACACTCTACACTTGTCATAAGTGGAGAGGAGGATAGGATGGGGCAAGCTATGAAGCTTTCCATATTCAGATTTTCAGCCCACCTTCATTTCCGGAGCTCAAGGTGGAGGGAGATTTCTATAAGTTGCCATGTTGGGGGGCAACTTATGATGTATGGATGATTTCTTGGGGATGGGAGAATCATATGGGGATGATGAGTCCCATTATATATTAGATTTCATGCCTCAAGGAGGCCCTTATACAGCCCATTGTTTCCTTCATGGATATTTGTTTCTACATGACATCTATTTGGGGATGTTCACCAAAGGCTAGATTGCATATGTTGGAGGGACAACTTGGACACTTGATTGATGATATGGCATCCTTTTCTTGGAGGATTTTATCATGCATGGATGCTACAGGGAAAGTAAGGGGAAATAAATCAGTCTATCCTTGTACTTTCTTGAGGACAAGCAATCTTTGAGAGAGGACTATAATATTCCAAAATTTTGTGGAATATTAAGTTTTGACATTTGCACTTAGGGGATGAATAAAATGGGTAGGAGACCCATTCATTTTATCTATAGGGAATAAAAAACCTCTTAGCATGAAGGGGGATCACTTTTGGAGCTTTATTTCACACCTCCATGTGTGAAAGGGGGCTTTTGTAAGAAGGCTAGGTTAAGTTTGACCAAGTCAAACTATGCAGTAGCATGAGGTGGAGAGCACATTGTGGGCCAGCGCAGTGGGATAAGGAGGGAAGATTCTAGAGGAAGGAAACCCTAATGAGTGGGCTCCACTGAGAGGGATTTGATATTGTTTAAAAGGAGGGCAAGGTAGCCATTGCAAATCATTTGGAGTATTATTCATATTTGGTCCGGTGGACTTGCTGCAACTTCTTGCTGGTTAGCAAGAATTGTTGAGGGAATTCCTGTTTAGGATTTCCTCTCCTTCTTGAGTAGCTCTTGGAGGATTGCACTTGATTCCCCTTATTCAGAAATTTAGGTCAAGTATCATCCATCTTCATCAGCGTAGTTCCAGGTGGAGGCTGTGCAGTGTTGCTGGGGAGGTTTTCCACAACACCATCCTTGGCTATTTTTTCAGAGGAGGGAGCTTCCATCTCTTTGGGAGATTAGAAAAGGAGGTTCATGAGCTTATTCCACCATCCTTGGCTCCAAGCCAACCACTTTCCATCATATTCAGCGCAGTCCCTCTCTTAGACAACGTTATTCTTGGAGAGCATTTGCTGTGAGGGATTAGCAGACATTTAAAGGGTGACATCTTAGGTGAAAGAATCAGTCTTTCACTTGAGATTTCCCATTGGAGGAGACCATTTTAGGCTGCAGATCAGATTCAAACATCTCCTCCTATTTTTTTTTATGAGTTGCTGCTACCCAGCAACTCTAGCATTATTGTATTTTCATATTTTGTACATGTATTGTAGCCAATCCTTCTATGGATTGATGTATGAGTGTTTTCAGGGGTTGAGAGCTTGCTCCCCCTCATTTCTTGAACTATTAGTTTCATATCATTATATTTCCATTTTATATGATGCAGTCTCTCCATATGACTATGCAGTTTTAGCCATGGCTCTCTTTATGTAGCAGTGTTCCTTCACTTTCATGTACAAGACTCATTGAGGCTTTCATTTCCTAACTTGAGTGATTGAATCCTCAAGAATTGTACTCTTTTGCTACTACAATACAAATATATTCACTATTTGTATCTTCATATATGTAGGCTCATGAAAATAACACAGTGAATCCATTGTATGTTCACAAATTGTTGCAACCCCATTCTTTGGGCAATTTCTGAAGGGAACTAGGTGTGAGTGGCTTGTCTCACCACCCTAGGAGGATTTATTGATCCCAATCCTTGGATTTTGGTCTTAGACACATTGGTCTAAGGGGATCTAGGTCTTGGTATCAAATCCTGCTGCCTCCATTTCTGGAAAATGAGTTTTCCAGCCATGGAATGCTGGCATTCCCAAAAAGGGATATTACAAAGACTCTTCTTGTACTTATTTGTAGGATAATGGTGTCAGTTGTTGTATCCACTAAGTTTGTGGCCTCATCCATTACTAGGACGTGGCTATGCTTTAACAAGGCATGTCCTAAACAAAGAAGTTGGCATTGGCCCACACTCGAATTCTCTCCATTTCTTGTCACTAAATCGAGCACCACGTGTTAAAAAAATTATTCATGTACACATCCATACATAAATGATAAAAGGGAAGAGGCATACCAAAACTGATCTAATTTATGAAGCCATAACTGATAAGAAGCATATAGAAACTAACCTAATGTATGAAGCTTATCTCTATGAGAGCAGAAGGTTTTTCCAATATTACATTTTTTCAAAGCCTAAAAAATCCAAAATAGCAGTTGTTGTCTGTTACACAGTAATTTTTCACCATGCTCATTTTCCCATCCATGATCCTAGAATTCCCCGTGATGAATCCTATGCTATGTTTCCATTATCAAGAAATATGATGACATATCCTCTTGAAGATCCAAAGAAGAATTTGTTGAAAGACTACTAAAGAAACTTGGTCAATTTCCTAGTTTCCTCAGTCAATGCCCTTCATGGTGCCATGACCACATTGATGTCCTTATCCCAGTTCTATCCCAACGCTGTCAACACCCTAATTTGTTGGGAAATTGCACTGATCCCCTTTTTGGTAGTGCTTCCTAAATGAAGGAGAAGCTTCGACCTCTAGAATCTCAAGGGCAGTGAGTTGGTTGTTGAACATAGATGATAAGGTCAACCTCTCACATTTTGGAGCTTCGATCTCATCCATGGGGGATCATCCCTTAGAAAGTGGGCCTTCATCCTTCTTTCATGGGATCCCAACCTCCTTCTCCTTGCTATAAATTCGCATCCCTCATTCCCCCAAGTTTAGAGCTTGGTCGATCATTGTCAGACTTGTCTGAACTCTCATCTCTTCGCATGCTTGCATCGTGATTAAGCCTAAGTGCATGTGATAAGGCCTAGTTGTAAGCTCTCCTTTTGTACTTTATCAATAATAATATCTATGTTGATTTCTATATTTGTCTACTTGATTATGAAAATATTTTGGTACTCCTTGATCTACTAGATAGCTAGTGTTTACATTTATTATATATTGTATCACGTTTTTTGTTGTCTACCAATCATCCACAGGTATTCACACGCCATCAGTAGTAGGAAGTGGGCCTACAAGTATCGTGGATTGAGGTCACCGTCAACAGATAAAAGGATAGCGATTTGGAAAAGGTGCTTATGTCTCTTTCCTCTTTGCATTGTAAACATTAGTTAAGAAAGCTTATGTTAGAAATAATCTCATGTTGCTAGACCCACTCTAGGGCTAGAGATATTTCCTCTGTTCGCAGAGGGGATTTATCTTAATAACAGAACTGGCGACTCGTCTGGGGATCTTTAGCCTTTTAAGTCCTCCTTCCCTGAACTGATCTTTGATCAGTTTCTCCGATTTATGAAATTTAAATCTGCCTAGGTCTCTGTCAGCTTGTGTAAAGGTTGTTTGTCACTTAATTATGTTAGGTATGGTGTGTTTATGAGAATATTTTTGTTTTCCTTGTTTTTAACGACCAACACCTTTTCTACCCTCACAGTAGCGCTGACACTGTTGTTCTATATAGTACAGCTGTGCTGATTGGCCTTTCAACACTCTTCTGCTCAGTACAAAACCGCTAATATCAACCTTTGGAAAATTTGAGTTTCCTTCCTGATTATCTAGTGTGTCCTATCCCTTGAAGGATTCTGTGAGATCTCAGTGATCTCCTTATTGTGTGTTTGGCTTACCTATCCCCTTTGAGCGAGTCGGTTTCATCTCTTTGAGTTGTTGTAAGTTTGGGAACTTGTTTCCATTTCAAACACTCTTCGTCGCATTTTTGTTATGCAGATAAGAGCATGGCACGTAGCATGCTTATAAATGGAAGCACATTGAGACACCTTAAACCTCTGTAAGGCCATCGAATTCTGCGATATGAAACCTTCGCTCGCATTCAAAAAGACCATTCCCTAATATGTTTGCCTTACCCATGTATTAGTGTTGGTATTTCTTTTGCTAAGATGTATGGCCCCTGTATTTTTAATATGATTTTGTTAAACTATGCGTTTTTAATAGGGTTAAAGAGATATTTCACAAACTTACAAACCTAACATGAAAATTTGTGTGAGCCATTATTGGTTTGGAATTTTTTTTTGATTTAGAGTACTATTTTAACGATTTTGATTATTTGATTATCTAAATGGCTGAATGGGTTGGTTTAATAAAGAAGATTATTTTTTTAAATAATATATATATATATATATATATATATATATATATATATATATATATATATATATATATATATATATATATATATCGTGTGTGTGTGTGTGTGTGTGTGTGTGATTAAAGAGTGATTGAACAAGTGGGAAAACACAACATGAAAATTTATGCGGCTCATTACTAGTTTGGCATTTTTTTTTTGGTTTTGAGTTTTTTTAATGATTTTGATTATTTGAATGGGTTAGTTTAATAAAGAAAATTATTATTATTTTTAAATAAAATATAATTTTTCATATTATATATATAAATTTTAAATGTATATAATATGTTTTTTTAAATGTAATATTTGATAACTATATATATGTATGAGACAATTTATTAGTTGATAGGATTGATATTATATTTTTTATTAAAAAATAATTTTAAGCTTTGAATATGTGATGTTATATTATGTAACACATTTTCTATTGACATATCTTAATAGTAAAAACATCTCTATAATTAATTTATATTTATTTAGTGTGTATTGAAAATATTTCTTTTTTTTCCCATAATACAAATTAAACATATCTAAGTGCATTGTATTTTGTAATTTGTTAGGATTATAATTAATGTCACAAATATCACCAATAAAACAAAATTTATCATATTTTAATTTAATAAAATTACTGTGTAATAATTTTAGTGTTATAAATATCAACAATAACATAAGATGTGTTATGTTTTAAGCTCATAAAATTACTTTTCATCATAATTTGTATTACCAAAATTTTATTTTGCATCACAAAAACATTTCTATAATTCCTATTGCATTGTAATTTGCATCACCCTTGTGTAAATTATCTCATGTTTGTTAATGCATTGTATACATTTTATAACATTACATTTTTTTAGATCTAAGACTTTTGTGATCCATAATGTAGATAAATGTCTTTCGGATTAATCATATCATTAGGATTTGGTCGACGTTTCGAACCATCATTAGATGGTTCAAAACGTCGACCAAATCCTTATGATGTGATTAATTCGAAATACATCTATTTAACATTACATTTGTGTAATTTGCATCACCCTTTGTAATTTTTCATTTTTGTGTTTCTTATTGCATCACAAACACATTTCTATAATTCCTATTTCATTGTAATTTGCATCACCCTTAACAAAATTATGTCATGCTTGTGAATGCATTGTATATATTTTGTAACATTACATTTGTGTAATTTGCATCACCCTTTATAACTTTTCATTTTTGTGTTTGCATTGTAAATATTGTGTCAAAACAATAAACACCATGCAACTTTGTATATTGATATTACTGGTGCATAAAAAAAAAGTTTGTTTCTCATTGGTAATGCAAAAAAAAAAAGTTTCATGAGTAACACATTAGCAACATTGGAATGGTACTGTATGAGCAGTTTAATAACAATGCATCAAATGGTATGTATGGTTAAAGTATCTTATAAAAAAATCAAGTGGTATCTATGGTGAAAGTATCTTATAAAAAACCCAAGTGGTATGTATGGTTAAAGTAACTTATAAAAAAACTAGGATTCATATTTGTAATAAGTATTATATTATTAACTAACACAAATATATAAATTAAATGTCTAGTAGATGCTAATTATCATCAATTCATAATAAACATCAAATTCCTTATCTTACTACATGATACATTTTACATTGTTAAAACTTTAAAAAAATCATAAAATCTAATTAAATTATAACTTTATTTTTATTATTATGATTATTATATAAGTTAGACATATATATATATTGAATACAAACCTTAACCATGGAGATTTACTTTCATTTTAACATGGAGAGTCTTACAACATCATGTTGGAAATATTGTCATTGATGGCAAAGGAACACAAAGGAGCAACACCAAGACAAGGGAGCAGATCAGATTCATATGGAATTGTTGCAGAGAAAGAAAGTAAAGTGGTAGAGGCTACAAGAGGAGGGTTTAGGTAGGAAGAAGTTTTTTTTGAACAGTTAGCGGTTTGTTTTGCAAGCCTACGTGAAAATTAGACAGAAAGGCCACTGATTAGAATATCAGGCCATAAAAGAACTCCTACGTAAATATTTACTGTTAATATAGAGAACAGGTTCCAAATTCATTGATTGAATGCTTGATTCAGTTTTAACTCGAGTGAAAATCAGGGTTTGGCGCAATATATATGTATGCAGATGAATAGGGAAAATTCAAAGGGAAGTTATGAGACTGTGTGTTTAACATTCAATGAAATAGTGGCAGAAGCAGAAATCTCTGGTTATCGGCATAACTTAAGGAAATATGGAGCGGAATGAAATGAGAGCACAACAATCATTATATATGAAGGATCAACGAACGAAATCGAAAGGCGAAATGCAGAATGTATGAAGAAATGAGTGGATATGATTGAAACATGTGTTTGTAAACAATGTGAGTGGTTTCACGAACTGACGGTTGTATTCGCGTGCATCAAAAGTGGTAAGTGGTAAAAGATGAAATGAACGCGATAGACCTCCTGAAGTGACACGTCACAAATAAATACCACCTATTTCACGTAAGTTCTAAATTTTTACCCATCGTGCTATTTTGAGCGCGATATCAAGCGATGTTCATCAGATCTGGAGCAGTTAAACGGACGACGGAGATTGGACTGCACAAATGAATATGTAAGTAGTATATGCTGTGGGACCCGAATATAATATTACTTTGGTGCTTTGGGTTTTAACCAAAGTAAACTCGTAAATATGATTAAACCAAGGTGTGATAGTTGACAGATGTGGGCCAATGTAAATACATGTTGGTACTTTGGTATATTTATCCAAAGTAGATTTGGTATAGTCGGAAGATAAATGAACGAGTTTTTATTATGGTTTGTTTAAAAAAAATTGATATAAAAGCTTCCACATATGAAGTTATTACCATTGGGTTTATAACCATACTTTTTGAAAAGTGAGATTGATCGTCAGGAAATCTGTGGGCCCGGATATATATTGTAATGTTGATATCTTGTGTTTAAACCAAAGTATGGAAGGGAAAGTTATATTGTATTTATGACTTATGTTAAGTCGGGTAATAAACCTTCAGAATTTGTGATGCGATGGATAGACACGATGTGATGGATGCGATGCGATGCTATCCCATATCGCAATCGACGATGCTTATGAGATAAGAATTCGTAAGTTATAGAAGTTGTGATGCGAAGTAGCGATACAGTCATGTGGGACCCGAGTTTATTTATATGATGGCACTGTGGTACTTTTAACCAAAGTATGGAAAGGTAATAAACTTTGAGATTTTCAATATGATGAATATCGTCGGATTGCGAATAGGATCAACGGCAGTCATTTAATCGGGGATGCGACATCAGTATACGTGCAAGAATGGCGGAAAGATAAACCTTTACAAATATTATTGTGATTGCTAATATTGCGATGCGATATTACAATCACATATTGCAGATCGAAAAGCTCAGAAGAGATAGCACTCATAAACCATGTTGAAAGTCTGACCTGCCGAAGTGCAATAAAGGGGCCGGATGCGATGTAGCTCAGAGCTATTTTTTAAAAGATTTAAAATCTGGATGTAAGGCCTTTTTTTTCACATCGGAGAATGGAAGAGCTGAATATAATGTAGAACCACGCCGAAAACGCCGAAATACAATAAAGGAGGTCGAATGTGATTTCATGCAGAAGTTCCATTATAATACATTTCAGATCCAGGGTTCTTTGTGGATATGTCTGTTTACAAAGAAGTAAAGCTAAAAAAAGAGTTGAATCAAGTGTAAAAAAGGAAAGATTGAATGTAAGAAAAGACTCGGGTAAGTAATAAGACCCGACACTCGTGTAGAATAGTGGTTGATGCGGCAACAACAGTTCAAGAAGAAAAGGTTAAACACGGCAAGGAAAGGTTTGCACAATTAAAATGACCTATTCCTGTGCAGAACAGCTAGAAATACAACAACAGGTAGAGATGATAAAGGTACAGCAGGCAAAGAAGAAAAATTAAATGAAAAGCAAGAGGCTAAAAGGGTTGAATTGAAATGTTTGATTGTAACTATAAATGTATTATTGAATTTATATTGTTTTTGATGTAAAGGCAAGTCTCCGTAGGCAAAGCAAAACTTCAATGTAATACTAAAATGTATACATATTTTTATATTATTCTGAATGTGTTGGACAAGAAAATGAGAAGGGGGAAGGCAAAGAGTCATACCTTTTCATTTCAAATTCCCTGTGGAATGCAAACAGTTGTGAGGTGATCTCTATAAATAATGTTACCAGTATATGCATAAAAGAAGAGAGAATGAAGAAAGAAGTGAGAAAGAGTAAGAAGAAGAAGGAGCAAACAAAGAAGTTGTGAGGATCCAGAGATAATATAAGGCATATATGAAGGGTGGAGGACAACAGTGAAGAATGAATATAATAGAGTTGATATCCAGGTAAATCAACATGTGTTTTCATAGTAGTGTGAGGAAGTTGGTGCTTCCATATCAAGTTGTAGCTTGATAGATGTCGAGTTGTAGCTGGCTGAGGTAGGAGCCTCCTGTAGGTTGTAGCCTGTAGAAAATAGATGGGAGTTGGAGCTTCCTTGCAGGTTGTAGCTTGCAGAATTGAAGTAGTAGCCTCCTGTAGGTTGGAGCCTACAGAAAATCATTGGTGAGAGGGAGGTGGAGCTTGCCTTTGCATCACAACAATAATAAGATGTGGTTTTCTCCCTTATGGGCTTCCACTTATATATGTTGTCTATGTGGATGATGATTATATGTTGATATTCTGTATTTAATATTCTTAATACCTGCTGCTCACTTATTAAGATTTTTGTTCCATTGTATACTAAGTTGTTCACTAAATGAAGATGTAAATAAGTGTAAAAGAAAGTTTCACAAGACAATGACTGCATTAAACTGATTCATCCCCCCCCCCCCCTCTGAGTTTAACCAAGGGTTCAACAATTGGTATCAGAGTCAGTTTCTTCTGTATCAATTTAACAACTAGAAGGAGATCTTAGGTCCCCAAGATGGCTAGTCTAGAAGGATGCTCAACAAATAAAGCCCCTTTGTTTACTGGTACAAATTATGCCTTCTGGAAAATAACAATGAGGACTTACTTAATGTCTTTAGGAATATAAGTTTGGGCTGCTGTGGAATTAGGATATGCCCCAAAGAATTTTGACATAGAGAAAGAGGCCAAACAAGATTTTATAGCTAATGCAAAAGCCATGAATGCTCTCCTAAGTGGTTTGTGTGAGGCACAATTTATCAAACTAATGCACAACAAGACTTCCAAAGAAATATGGGATACATTAGAAAGTATCCATGAGGGAGATAAAAAGGTAAAGGCTGCCAAGCTGCAAGTCTATAGAGCCTAGTTTCAAAATATAAAAATGAATGAAGAAGAAGATGTTGCTAGCTTCTTCTTAAAGGTTGTAAAAATTGTGAATAACATGAAAGCTCTAGGGTAAACCATTAGAGAATGTGTAATTTTTCAAAATATATTGAGATCTTTACCATCCAGTTTTAACCCCAAGGTTTCTGCCATAGAAGAAACAACTGACTGGGAAACATTGACCATGAACCAATTACTTGGAAAATTAACAGCCTATGAGATGAGACTTCCACAGAGGAAGTCAAATGTGAGGGAGGAAACCTTTAAGATAGAGAACAACAAAGAAGAAAAAGAAGATACATGCTCCTGCTCTGATGAAGAAGAGGCCAAATTTGTCAGAAGATTGGATAGAGGCTTAGGCAAGTATAAAGGTAAACTTCCATTTAAATTCTTTAACTGTGGAAGAGTTGGGCACTATGCATCTAAGTGTCCTCATAAGAAAACAAAGAATCAGACTCAAGAGACAGAGAAAACCAAAATAAATAATTGGCAGAAAGGGAAGAGATTCAATAGAATATCATTTTATGCTCAGCAAGATAGCAGTGCATCTGAAAAATCAAATGAATTCTCAAATGAAGAAGGAACCTCTGAATTTGTGTTGATGGCCAAAGAAGAATCAAAAGGATTCCTTTTAGAAGAGGAGGAAGAATGTGAGGTCGATCTTGAGGAGGAACTAAGAAGTGCCCTGGAAGAAATTGATAGACTTAAATTGAAGTGCAGAAAACAGAAAGATATTCTCCTCAAATATGTAAAAGAAGAACCAACTTCAGAAGACCTCTGTCAATTGAAAGCAAAACTTGAAGAACCTAAGAAGGTGGAAGACACTCTACTAAAGCAAATTGAGGATAAAATTCAGAAGCAAGAGAAATTGGAAGAAGAAGTAGTATGCTTGAGAAAGAAATTAGAAAACACCGAAAGGAAATTGTCAATGAACACTCATCTAATGAAAAGCACTAAAAAATTGGAAAAGATCCTAAATGCTCAAAGGTCTCCCCTGATAAAGGCTAGGATAGGATATGAAGGAGAAACCAGTAAGTCCAAGGTAGAAGGTAACAAGAATATCATTTTTGTAAAAGCTGTAAAGGATAAGGAAGCATCTAAAAAAGGAACGACAGAAGAAGAAGCCAATAAGAACTTGATGTGTAATGAAACAAACATAAACAAGCAACAACATCAAGAGACAAAGAACGAAATGAAGAAACAGTCAGCTGAAAAAGGCTCTTACAATCCTGAATATGAATTGAATAAATTCAGAAGTTGTCAAAAGAGATTCTTTCCTCCTATGAGAAATATCACTTGTTTTGTTTGTCATAAACTGGGACATATTGTTGCATAATTTCAGACAAAGATAATCGATTTCAACCAGCAAAAGATGTAGAAATGAAAAAGACTACCTCAAGCAAACAAATAGAGAGGACAACCCTTCACTAGGTACACTAATCGTTTCCATGGGTATTGTTTTTGTTGTAAGGGGTTCGGCCATAAAGCCATGGAGTGCAGAACATATGGACAAAGACTGATGTTCAAAACCCCAAGGAGATTTATGAACAATGGAGAGTTCACTCATACACATAATCCTTTTAAAAATATAATCAAATGCTTTGTATGCTATAAAATTGGACACATGTCTTCCAAATGTCCTCTCAAAGAATGTGATCCATCTTCTCAGAAAATGTGCCAAACAAATAGCTGCCTGTAGTGGAAAAATAAGTTGAATAAGTGTGACCTGGATCTAATAGCTCAAGATCATAAAAGCCAATGGTATGTGGACAATGGATGCTCAAAGCATATGACTAGAGATCGAAGCAAGTTTGTAACCTTTGATGAAAATAAATTAGGAAATGTAACATTTGGCAATGATAAAGCAGGGAAAATCAAAGGAAAAGGCTCTGTCAGTCTAAATAATGGAAGAGGAAAGGCTCAAGATGTAGTATTTGTGGATGGGCTAAAAGCCAATCTGCTAAGTGTTAGCCAAATGTGTGATAAAGTTTGTGAGGTCCTTTTCAGAGCCCAAGATTGTGAGGTAAGATCAAGCACCACAAGAAATACCTTGATCAAATGTGTTAGAACAGAAAGTAATGTCTATATAGTGGAAGAAGAGAATGAAGCATGCCACATAAGAAAACTTGATGAATCATGGTTATGGCATAGAATACTGGGACACCTAAACTTTGACCACATCATCAGTATGAGCAAGAAGAATGCAGTCAGAGATATGCCAGCAATAAAGAAGCCTTCAAATACCATATGTACATCTTGCCAATTGGGAAAAAAGACCCGCACATCTTTCAAGACCAAAGATGAACTATCTAGAAGTAGGCCACTTCAGCTTGTACACATGGACTTGTGTGGACCTTCAAGAACTAAAGAACCATGTGGAGAATCTTATTTCTTGCTAATAATAGATGATTTTACTAGATTGACGTGGGTGGCATTTCTCAAATATAAATTTGAAGCAATTGAGAAATTCAAGATATTCAAGGCATTGGCAGAAAATCAAACAGGATGCAAGCTAAAATGCATCAGATCAAACAGAGGAGGTGAATTCATAGACTATGACTTTGCAGACCTATTCAATGAACATGGGATAAAACAACAGTTTACAATTGCAGGTACACCTCAACAGAATGGAGTGGAAGAGAGGCAAAATAGGTCAGTAAAACATATTTCTAGAGCTATGATGCAAGAAAGTAACATTCCCCAAACCTACTGGGCAGAAGCAGTACACACAGCTATTCACATTCTCAACAAAGCTCATCTAAGACCAAATTGTGACAAGACTCCTTACGAATTATGGCATGGTAAACCAACATCAATCAAGCACTTTAGAGTCTTTGGAAGAAAATGTTTCATAAAAAAATAATGATGAAAAATTGGAGAAGTTTGATGCAAGAGCTGGTGAAGGAATATTTTTAGGATATGCATCTAAGAGTAAGGGTTACAGGTGCTACAACAAAATACTACACAAAATTGTGGAAAGCATTAATGTAATATTTGACGAAGATCTACCAAATAGAACAAGAAGCACAAGCTGTGCCAGTCCTCCAGATGATCATGAAGCTGAGAACCAAGATAATGATGAACATATAAAGACAACATAAGATACAAAATTAAAATCAAAAGGTCCCTCAATTCACACTCAAAAGAACCATTCAGAAGATCAAATCATTGGGGATAAGAGTGTGGGGGTCCAAACAAGAAGACAACTTGCTGAATAGATAGAAGAAGTATATCTAGCCATGCTATCTCAAAAAGAGCCTAAGAAGTTAGAAGAAGCCAGCAAAAACAAAAACTAGGTAGATGCTATGAATGAAGAACTAGACCAAATTGAGAAGAACAATACCTAGGAATTAATTCCAAGACCCACTGGGAAAAATGTCATTGGCACAGAATGGATATTCAAGAAGAAGATGAATGAGCAAGGTCAGGTAATTAGAAATAAAGCCAGACTTGTATGCAAGGGATACTCTCAAATCAAAGGACTTGATTATGATGAAACCTTGAACCCTGTAGCCAGAATGGAAGCAATCAGAATGTTTTCGGCCTTTGCATGCTATCATGATTTCAAGGTATATCATATGGATGTGAAGTCTGCCTTCTTGAATGGAGATCTAAAGGAAGAAGTCGACATGGAACAACTTAAAGGTTTCTCATTAACAGATAAACATGACTATGTGTGCAGATTAAAGAAAGCCTTATATGGTCTGAAACAAGCTCCTTGTGCATGGTATTCAAGGCTGGACAAATACTTGCAAAAACAAGGGTTCAAGAAAGGAGGAGTAGACAACAATTTGTACATAAAGGCTAATGAAAATGAACTCTTAACTGTAGTAGTGTATGTAGATGACATCATGTTTGGAAGCAACAAAGATGAGTTAGCAAAAGGATTTGCTGAAGAAATGAAATCAGAGTTTGAGATGTCAATGATTGGAGAGCTCACCTTCTATTTAGGACTTCAAATTCAACAAAAGAACACAGAAATATTCATTTCGCAAGAAAATTACTTAAGAGAAATGTTGAAAAAGTTTCAAATGGAAGACTGAAAACCTGTGTCAACTCCCATGATCACTGGATGAAAACTATGTGCTAATGATGGATCAACAGATGTAGATCAAAAAATTTACAGATCCATGATAGGAAGTCTGCTATACCTAACTGATTTTAGATCAGACATTATGTTGGCAGTAGGACTTGTGGAAAGATACCAAGCAACACCAAAACAAAATCATTTACTTGCAATCAAGAGAATATATAGATATATACATGGAACTTCACATTATGGCCTATGGTATCCAAAAGGAAAAAGCTTGACATTGACAACATACACAGATGCAAATTGGGTCAGTTGTGTTGATGACAAGAAAAGTACAAGTGGAGGTGCATTTTATTTGGGAAAAATTCTGGTGGCATGGCTAAGCAAGAAGCAAACTTCTATCTCTCTATCTATAGCAAAAGTAGAATACATAGCAGCAGCAACATGTTGCACACAAGTAATGTGGATGAAACAAACTCTCCAAGACATGAAGGTAAGCATTGATGAACCTATTTCTATCAAATGTGACAATACAAGTGCAATAAGTATATCAAAAAATCTTGTACTTCATTCAAAAACAAAGCACATCCCAATAAAGTACCACTTCCTCAGAGAACAAGTAGCACATAAATTAGTGAAGTTGGAATTTGCACCAACTAAGGAACAAACAAAAGACATATTCACAAAACCTCTTGCTAAAGAACCATTCAAAAATCTAAGAGACAAACTAGGGGTAGTGTCTGCAGATGTTACTCTTTGATATGATTAGAAATTCATATATATATATATATATATATATATATATATATATATATATATATATATATATATATATATATATATATATATATATATAAGTAAAGACTACATACAAAGAATGGGATCATAACAGAAGTCAAGTGATAGTCTGTATCAGTCAAGAAAGCATCATTCTAGGGGGAGAGCAGTCAATAAAATTGTCACAAAAGAGCTAGAGCAATGGAGAAATGCATAGAACAGGTCCTCAAGATTAGAGTATTATGTAAAGATAGAAACCACACTAGGAAAAGTGCAACCCTTTGCCATTGATGTCAAAGGGGGAGGAAAAGCAAGCAAAAGAAGAAGCAGCATTGGAGTTTTGCCATCAATGCCAAAGGGGGAGACTGTTGGAAATATTGTCATTGATGGCAAAGGAACACAAAGGAGCAGCACCAAGACAAGGGAGCAGATCAGATTCAGATGGAATTGTTGTAGAGAAAGAAAGTAAAGTGGCAGAGGCTACAAGAGGAGGGTTTAGGCAGGAAGAAGTTTTTTTTGAACAGTTAGGGGTTTGTTTTGTAAGCATGAGAAAATTAGACAGAAAGGCTACTAATTAGAATATTAGGCCAGGAAAGAACTCCTATGTAAATATTTACTGTTAATACAAAGAACAGGTTCCAAATTCATTGATTGAATGCTTGATTCAGTTTTAACTCGAGTGAAAATCAGGGTTTGACACAATATATATGTATGCAGATGACTAGGGAAAATTCAAAGGGAAGTTATGAGACTGTGTGTTTAACATTCAATGAAATAGTGGCAGAAGCAGAAATCTCTGGTTATCGACATAACTTAGGGAAAAATGGAGCGGAATGAAATGAGAGCACAACAATCATTAGATCTGAAGGATCAACGAACGAAATCGAAAGGCGAAATGCGGAATGTATGAAGAAATGAGTGGATACGATTGAAACATGTGTTTGTAAACAATGTGAGTGGTTTCACGAACTGACAGTGCTATTCGCGTGCATCCAAAGTGGTAAGTGGTAAAAGATGAAATGAACGCGATAGACCTCCTGAAGTGACACGTCGCAAAGAAATACCACCTATTTCGCGTAAGTTCTAAAGTTTTACCCATCGTGCTATTTTGAGCGCGATATAAAGCGATGTTCATTAGATCTGGAGCAGTTAAATGGACGACAGAGATTGGACTGCACAAATGAATATGTAAGTTGTATATGCTGTGGGACTCGAATATAATATTACTTTGGTGCTTTGGGTTTTAACCAAAGTAAACTCATAAATACGATTAAACCAAAGTGTGATAGTTGACAGATGTGGGTCAATGTAAGTACATGTTGGTACTTTGGTATATTTATCCAAAGTCGATTTGGTATAGTTGGAAGATAAATTGATGGGTTTTTATTATGGTTTAAAAAAAAAAAAAATTTATATAAAAGCTCTCGCATATGAAGTTATTACCATTGGGTTTATAACCATACTTTTTGAAAAGTGAGATTGACCGTAAGGAAATCTGTGGGCACGGATATATATTGTAATGTTGATATCTTGTGTTTAAACCAAAGTATGGAAGGGCAAGTTATATTGTATTTATGACTTATGTTAAGTCGGGTAATAAACCTTGAGAATTTGCAATGCGATGGAAATATGTGATGCGATGCTATCACATATCGCAATCGGTGATGCTTATGAGATAAGAATTTGTAAGTTATAGAAGTTGCGATGCGAAGTAGCGATACAGTCATGTGGGACCTGAGTGTATTTATATGATGGCATTGTGGTACTTTTAGCCAAAGTATGGAAGGGTAATAAACTTTGAGATTTGCAATATGATGAGGACTGTCGGATTGCAAACAGGATCAACGTCAGTTGTTTAATCGGGGATGCGGCATCGGTATACGTGTAAGACTGGAAGAAAGATAAACCTTTACAAATGTTATTGCGATAGCCGATATTGCGATGCAATATTACAATCAGATATCGCAGATCGAAAATCTCAGAAGAGATAGCACTCATAAACCATGTTGAAAGTGCGACCTGCCGAAGTGCAATAAAGGGGCCGGATGCGATGCAGCTCAAAGCTATTATTTAAAAGATTTAAAATCTGGATGTAAGGCCTTTTTTTTCACATCGGAGAATGGAAGATCTGAATATAATGTATAATCACGCCGAAAACGCCGAAATACGATAAAGGAGGTCAGATGCAATTTCATGCAGAAGTTCCATTATAATACATTTCAGATCCAGGGTTCTCTATGGATACTCCTGTTTACAAAGAAGTAAAGCAAAACAGAGAGTTGACTCAAGTGTACAAATAGGAAAGCTTGAATGCAAGAAAAGACTCAGGTAAGTAATAAGACTCGACACTCATGCAGAATAGTGGTTGATGCGGCAACGACAGTTTAAGAAGAAAAGGTTAAACACGGAAAGGAAAGGCTCGCACAGTTAAAATGACCTGTTCTTGTGCAGAACAGTTAGAAATACAACAACTAGAGAAGATAAAGGGACAGTAGGCAGAGAAGACAAAATAAACGAAAAGCAAGAGGCTGAAAGGGTTGAATTGAAATGTTTGATTGTGACTGTAAATGTATTATTGAATTTATATTGTTTGTGATGTAAAGGAAAGTCTCCGTAGGAAAATAAAAAATTCCACTGTAATACTAAAATGTATACATACTGTTATATTATTCTGAATGTGTTGGAAAAGAAAATGAGAAGGGGGAAGGCAAAGAGTCATACCTGTTCATTTCGAATTCCCTGTGGAATGCAAATAGATATGAGGTGATCTCTATAAATAATGTTACCAGTATATGCATAAAAGAAGAGAGAATGAAGAAAGAAGTGAGAACGAGTAAGAAGAAGAAGGAGCATACAGAGAAGTTGTGAGGATCCAGAGATAATATAAGGCAGATATGAAGGGTGGAGGACATCAGTGAAGAAGGAATGTAACAGAGTTGATATCCAGGTAAATCAGCATGCGTTTTCATAATAGTGTGAGGAAGTTGGTGCTTCCATATCAAGTTGTAGCTTGATAGATGTCAAGTTGTAGCTAGCTGAGGTAGGAGCCTCCTGTAGGTTGTAGCCTGCAGAAAATAGATGGGAGTTGGAGCTTCCTTGCAAGTTGTAGCTTGTAGAATTGAGGAAGTAGCCTCCTGTAGGTTGGAGCCTATAGAAAATCAGTGGTGAGAGGGAGGTGGAGCTTTCCTTTGCATCACAATAATAATAATATGTGGTTTTCTCCCTTATGGGTTTCCACTTATATCTGTTGTCTATGTGCATGATGATTATATGTTGATATTCTGCATTTAATCTGCTTAATACCTGCTTCTCACTTATTAATATTGTTGTTCCATTGCATACTAAGTTGTTCACTAAATGAAGATGTAAATAAGTGTAAAAGAAAGTTTTACAAGACCATGACTGCATTAAACTGATTCACCCCCCCTCTCAGTTTAACCAAGGGTTCAACACATCATGGGCCAATACCCTATGTTATCATTATCACATGCCAAAAAAAATTTAACTCACTTCATATGACACTTATTCATATGGAATTTTTTTAATTAACCAATTTAATTATATAAAAAAAGGCATAACTACTTTGGAGATATATCTCAACCTTTTATTTGGTAGTTGTCGATTTATTATAAGTTTTGAAGCTTTTTGGGGCATATTTCCTAGTTGGATTTTCCTATAATCTGACAAGGATTGTTGGAATCAAAGATTTGAAATCTCCACAATCCAAGTGACGCAAGAGTTTCTAAGGGTGCTAACTCCATATACGTAGTCAAAAACTTATTTTAAACAACAAAAATTGAAGATTTGACCAAAACTTATTTCGTGGGATATTGGAAAAAAACATATAAATTATAGTTAGAGAATGCCTTTGATTTGCATATACAACTTACTATTCTAAAATATTTCATGGATGTTAAATATCTACCATCCACCTAATAATGATTGACAATTAAAATAAAATTTTGAAAACAAACACATCTATTTTTTTTGCTCAGTAATGTGAGTTTTGAGATGATTGGCACACCTAAGTTGTGACTTGAGTAACCCAACATAGGGGCATCTAAGTCGTCAAAATCACCTGGGGATCACACCCAAGCTTAGCATGGCTAAGATTTTTCCCATAAAATTTCGAACCAATGAATTTTTCCACCATAAAATATCTTAACAAAACACCTTTTCACCTTGTATTCTACACTATTATTATTATTTAAATAATAATTAATTAATTGTATTTATTTTATCATTGTTAATTGATTATTAGTATTAATTAATATTTTTTTAGTAAAATATTATAAATATTGATAAATTAAATTATTAATATATATTTCATTTATATATTAATATTCAATTCATTTCACAACCTTTAAATATAAAGCCAAGTCTATATAATTATGATTATGAAATTTTAATTTAAATCAAAATATTAAAAATATTTATTTAATTTTAACCAATTTATATACAATAATATAAGAAAAAAATTACACATATCACAAAATAAATATCATAATCATCTTCAAACAAATTCTTCATCTTCAAAAACTTTTAATGTGGCTTTGTAAACACACAATAAAAAAGCAGGCATTTTCAATGAAATAAAAGATTATGATATTTCATAGATGTGTGTTTTCAATGGAATAAAAGATTATGATATTTCATAGATGTGTTAAGTATAGGGGAGAGGCTTCTATTGTTGTGCAAGGACTAGTAGTAGTTATAGTACTGGTCCCACACATCCATCAAAAGAAAATCATAAAATCACTAAAATATGCACATAAATACTTTATATTAAATTATATAAGTTATATAAATATGTCCAAAATGGGCTCAGATTTTGATTGGACCAACAACTTTCAAACACCAAGCCTTAACATCACAAGTTGACAAGACCTATTGTCTCAAGTACCTCTAGTTCTGAATTACCAACTAAGTCAAAATGCACTACAAAACATTACAATGCTTTCCATCCAAAAGTACATCTATCCCATCAAATATTCACCCATTGATTTTGCATTGGGGCAGCACATCCCATTGCTGGGTAACACCTGCACAAGAATAGGTGAAATGTGTGTCATCCATATGTACATGTCTGTTTAACCATTCAACCTACTGAAGACATTAAATGACACCATTCAATTTAGGAAATAGTTCACCCAACCTTTCAATTCAAGAATTAAACACAACAACCCTTTCAATTCAAGAATTAAATTTAGGAAAGCATTGCAATTCAGGATTTAAATTCAGGAAAGCACAAGGATCAACCTTGAAATATTATCAACCATTGGATCATGTATAAATCAATCCATAACACAAATTTGAATTTGGGAGATGGCAATCAATGCCAATATTCCCTACCATTTAAATTCTAGATCATAAAATTATAAAACATCAACCCTTACTGCATTTGAAGCATTCATTCTACTCATCAGCTGTTGTTGACATACAATCAGAGTTTTCACATACAATCAAAATTTTCAGATAGTGTTCCATTTAGTTTGTAGACATACAATCGTTTTCAGACAGTGTTCCATTCATTTTGCAGAAATATAATCGAAGTGTTTAGGCAGTGTTAAATTCATTATATTCATCTACTACTGGAGACATATAGACAGAGTGTGTGCTCAGTGTTACATTCCAGACATAGTGTGTGCACAGTGTTACATTCATTCTCTTCTTCTGTTGCTGGAGACATACATGTTTTTGGCTTTTGTTGAATAATGTTATTATGTTGAGTACTTTATCATTATTTTAGTTGAGAAACCATGTTAAGCTTATAATTTATAGATCATATACCTGCTAGTATATGCTTATTGGAGCTTATTTCAGTAACTTTATGGCTTCTATCCTCACAACCTAGACAAATCAATCAAGGAAATCCCACAACCATGTAAGAGAAAGCTAGAAACGATGTAAAAAGATGAAGTGTTGACAACAAAGGCATAAATCATAATTCCAAAGATAGATAGATCGATGGACACAGACTGTAATTGTCTAGAAATTAGGACACTGCTCAATTTAAAAATAAGCTACTCAATTTAAAAACTTTCTTTATGTAATTGTTTTTGTTTCATCTTCTGTTTATAAGACTTGTTTCAACTTCTCTTTCTAAGACCTGTCTTTTCTAGGAAGTTCTAATTAAGGTATGAATAGAAGGATTATGAAAATTTGTACATGTTCCTACTTTATAGTGTGCATTACCTTATGTTCCTATAAGCTTAGTTTCAGCATCCCATGAAGTCCTTAGAAGTCAAGTTCCAACTACAAGTGTTCCTAAACAGTTGACCGGGTTTCATTAGTATAACCTAAACCAATAGAAAAGGCAAGAGCAGTGGTTCCAACACAAAGAGTTTAAGCAGCACCACTAACAACGGAGAAAGCAACAGAGCAAGAATGGACAGTTCCAGTTGATTCAGCAGGTGTAGTTGTTCCGGTTTCATATCCAGTTGGAGAACTAGTAGTTTGAATTCCTCCTTGTGTTCCTACATTTCCAAGTGTTCCTAGAAGTATAGTTCCAAAATTACACAAATTGAACATGGTTGCCTATTTATTAGATGAGGTTTGTGCCTTTAGTACATTTATAAATATGGGCGACCCATGGTATCCTTCCCTTCCACCCCTCCATGTTCACTTTCTGAAGTTATGGAAAGAAAAGTATTATGAGCATATCAAAATAAAATAGAGCTCATGAAAACACTCTTAGAAGTCCATTTAAAATACAATAAGTTAATAGGGAATCCATTAGTAACTATAGGAATCAGTGGGACCTTTCTGCCTAATACTCTAGTAGATTTGGGAGCAACCATTAATGCAATTACCGTTGATACCATGACCTTGCTAATATTAAACCAGGTAAGCCCCACACCTATTATGTTGAAATTGGCAGACAAATATATTGTCAAGCCCATTGGAGTCGTGGAAGATGTGGTTGTAATTGTGGCCTCCTGGGAATATCTGATAGATTTCATAGTAATATCCCCCAAAACCACTAAACTTGGGCACCCAATAGTTTTATGCTAACCCTGGTTAGCTACTGTTCATGCTGTCATTGGTTGAAATAATGGAGAAATGACCATCTATAATGGATCTCATATCCAAAAATTGGAAAATTTTCCACCTGCTCAACTAGTAAATGAAGTCCCTCTTTGGTTGGAGAACCATTATGGAGAGGAAGAATGTATGCTCCCTTTGTTAACCTTAGAAAAATCAAGGGGATATCAAGAGAAAACATAATAACATGTCTTGCAACAAATTTTACCTAACATAAGATGCATTGAATACCATGTTTCTTTTAGTGGTTACAATTATAATAACATAATAACATGTATGTTCTCTTTTTTTTATCTTAGAAAAATCAAGGGGATATCAAGAGAAAACATAATAACATGTCTTGCAACAATTTTTATCTAACATAAGATGCATTCAATACCATGTTTCTTTTAGTGGTTACAATTATTCTTTTAGCCCTAAGTTTCAGGAAACCTTTTATCCTACTATTTTTGCATCATTCACTATTGTAGCCATAGGTGGAAACAAGGACATATGCACTTAACTTGTTGAAATTAGCCCTGGAAAATACTTTACATAGGTGCATACTTAAGTACAGAACAAGGGGTTCATGGCTCTGTAAACTGCCCAGGCCAAGTGTTGCCATTCCTCTCACTAAATGATCAACCAAATCAAATCATTAAGCATATTAACAAATAAAAACAAAAACAATGTTACTTGGAGGAGTTTTAAGGTTCAAATTCACTTATTCACTTGTGCATGGAAAAAAATAAGCATAGACACCTAAAAATAATTTTTAATGGTAGGAATTATAGCCCTTACAATTATGCTTTTAGCCCTAAGTTTCAGGAAACCTTCGATCTTGCTAATTTTGCATCATTCACTATTGAAGCCATAGGTGGAAAGAAGAAATTGTGCGCTCAACGTGTTGAAATTAGACCTGGTAAAATAGTCTACATAGGTACATAATTAAGTACAAAACAAGGGGTTCATGGCTCTGTGAACTACCCAGGCCAAGTGTTGCCATTCGTCTCACTACATGTGTTGGAAATATTGTCATTGATGGCAAAGGATGTGGCAAAGGAATTGGCATCTAAATGTAGCAGAGAAGAACAGAGAAAGAATGCATATACAGTTTGAGCTACAGAGCTGTAGTGTCAGTCAAGGAGCAGGGACAAGCAGTGAATTGAAAGTTGTCCAGAGATAGTATAGGAAGAAAAAGGCCATCAAACAGAAAAGGTTTTGCATTTTCTGTGAATTATATATATATTCTTGATAGAATTCAGAAAGAAGGATAGAAGAGTCCCTGTGGAAAACTATGAATCATTGTCTGTAAACATCATAAACCCTATGGAAAGGATTCAAAATTAAATATTTAGTGTATAAATTGAAGGAATTAATGGTTGCAGAGATATAATGATTGTAGCATAGTACAATGATCAGCTTGCGGAATCAAGAACTTGAATGTAGAAGCAAAATTGTGACAGGATAGGAAGCAGAATTGAAGACAGAGTGACATTGTGTTGTGTCGAGGTCGGAAGGCAGCAACCGGTGTAAAGAATGTATGTTAAAATACTCAAAATAAAATTGTGAACAGAGCGTTAAATTTAGCAATGGATCTGTAATAAAAGGCAAAACATTAAAGCGCAACTTAATTATAATAATACATTTAAAAGGCGACGGAACCGTGCATGGAAGAGCGGAACCATGACCGAGTGAACAGTGAAGGTGGTTTACGGTTTTCATCGCACCACCTATGCGGAGTAAGCAGTATTTCCTAGTTGAGGAGTGATTCCATAGAGTGCTCGACACGCGTCCCTGTACAATTTCACAAAACCACTTTTCACTGTGCTCCATCGCGCGTTATAGTTCGACCCAGGATGCCCAGCGATATCGTTGAGCGCCGTTGATCTGGGAAGGGGTCATCGGACGGTCATCATTTTTTGAAGGTGCGCGAAGATTAACACAGGTACGGCGGGCCATCGCACGTTAACGTTCGGAATCGGAGGTCGAGCGAGATGCATATACGTCGTTGATCTGGAAGCTTGCTAATCTAACGGTGATCGGATGCTGTACTTGCGCAAAGTTTACCTATGGTACCATGCGCGTATTTGATTGGCTATTGACTATATTTGTGGGCCCTCGGTCAAAGGTTTACCATATTATTTGAAAGCGTTAAAATGCAAAGGGTTAACTTTAATCCTAAAGTTATGTTCAAAATTGTAAATATATTTATTTATCAATTTCTTCAAATTGATAAATAAATTAAAAAGAAATCAAAGAGTTACATAAGGGTGATAAAGGTAATACCATTCAGGAATACTATTAGTAATTGAATGGTTTTGACCCATGGTTTTAATAAAGGCGAAAAATATATAAGGTGATGAGAATTATGAAGAATGGTGTGCATGCGAAAGGGTTGATAATAAACGAATCTATTTTAGAGATATCTATATGAATAAATTCTGATATATCTATATCTATGGCACACCTGTGAATATGATGATTAATCAAGATCTTTAAATCAGATGATGATTAATTCCTGGTTCAATCGATTGACGAAATCATGAAGAACATATAAGGGTTGTGAATGAATACTTCACTCTGAAGTATATCTGTATGGAATGGGTAACAGATTGTTGAATTAAGGATGCACCTCTGAAGAAATTAAATAAATCTGGTGGACTACAAGGTATGTTGTGTGGAAGTAGATGAAGCTTTCAGTAAGGGGGTTGTAGCTCCCTTCCAGTGGTAGTTGGTAAATGAGAACAGGGGGTTGTAGCTCCCTTCTAGGAAAGGTTGGTAAACGAGAGAAGGTTGTAGCCTTCTGCAGGTGGGTGCCTGCGTGCTGGTATGAGTCTACACCAGCATAAAATTGTAAGAAGTTTTCTCTATAATAAATATTGAAGACTGAGATTACAACAGCGGTGGTTTTCTCCCAAATTGGGTTTCCACCTTAAAATCCTGGTGTTCATATGTGTTGTTTATGTTTGATGGTTTGTTCTGTTATTTCTGTTCATGCTTAATTCTTATCTGATGCAATGCTCTAAGTAAAGACATAATAAGATATCTGGACATACATGTTGGATGCAGTACTGTAACATATGGTTTTAAGAGAAAGAAAAGAAAAAATTGTTCATCCCTAAATACTGATTCACCCCCCCTCTCAGTATTTTTCCCAACAATTGGTATCGGAGCAGGTCCTTCTGAAAAAGCTTAGCCGCTTGAAGGAAGATCAAGAAAGATGAGCAATCAAGATGGAACAACATCTATCGGGCCTCTTCTCTTTAACGGAAACAATTTAATCTTCTGTAAAACAAGGATGTGATCCTATCTTTAGTCTCTGGGAGCAGAGGTATGAGCAATTGTTGAAGGAGGATATCAATATCCAGCTGCAGTACCAACAGATCCGACGGAAAGAAAGAATTATGAAACAAATGCAAAGGCGGTCAATGCTCTATTAGGAAGTCTAACTGAATCAGAATTTTTCAAAGTCATGCAGCTGAATACAGCAAAGGCAATATGGGACAAAATCATTCTAAGTTATGAAGGTGATGCAAAGGTAAAAAGTGCTAAACTCCAAACTCTCATAATTCAATATGAGAATCTAAAAATGGATAATGAGGAGAGCATTGCCAATTTCTTTTTACATCTTGATGATATTGTAAATCGTATGAGAAATCTGGGAGAAACAATAACTGAATCTACTTTGGTTGAGAAAGTCTTAAGATCACTAATGACAAAATTTGAGTCAAAAGTTTCTGCTCTTGAAGAAAAGCAGGATCTTCAAAATCTTACTTTGGTGCAACTTCATGGCATACTAACTGCATATGAAATGAGAAGAGGAGGACCATCTAAAGTCAAAGAAGCAGTCTTTAGAACTTCTACAAAAGGGAAGGAAGTACAAAAAACAGAAGGATCAGGATATATCTCAGAAGAAGATGAGATAAACTTTGTAAAGAAACTTCAACTTGGCATAGGACGGTTTAGAGGTAAGCTTCCTTTCAAATGTTTTGATTGTGGACGAGTTGGTCATTATGCTGCTAAGTGTCCTTATAAAGAAACACATAAAAAGGGGAAGGAAGTAGCAAGAAGGAATAAGAATTGTTTTAGCACTAGAAATAGTTACTATACTCATGAAGACAGTGATGGGTTTTCTGATAGTGAGGAAGAATGTGAACAAGATCTTAGACTTCGCATGGCATTTGAAAAAGAATCTAGAGAAGAAAAGGATACTTTTGTGGATGCTCTAGAAAATAGTGATTTTCTTGATGAAAACAATAAACTCAAAATTTTCTTAGAAGAGAGTAAAATAACCATAGAAACTCTGAAAAATCAGCTTGAAGAAAAGGAGAAACACAATGAGAAATTAGAGTGTGAAGTAGTAAGTTTAAGAAAAGAACTTGAGAAAGTAAAGACTCTGAATCTTAGATTTGCTAAAGGATTTGAAACCTTAGATGCGATTATCAAGGTACAACGTTCTCCTCTTATAAAGACAGGTCTTGGATATATTGGAGAATCTTCTCAGGCTTCAACACCAAATTATCTAAAAGCAATTACAGTTGGTTTACAACATGTTGCCACTCAGCAAGGGAATAAAGAATCTTTACAGGTAAAGCATGATCATCTCAATTCAAATAACACTAACAGGAATGTCTTTCAAAGAAACACCAATCAACAAGTAAATTCATGTAGAAGATTTTATGATCGCAGAAATTTCTTCTTCAATGGACAATGTTTCTCATGTCACAATTTTGGTCATAAAGCTGTTCAATGTGTAGCATATAAAACTATCATGAGAAGAGAAGAAAGAAAGAAAAGGATTGATATTGAAACAAAGAAGAATACCTATAACAACTTTTCTCCTCTTCAAAATGAAGTTTAATGTGCTTATTGCAATAACTTT
Source organism: Pinus albicaulis (assembly GCA_034641835.2). Classification (NCBI taxonomy): domain Eukaryota; kingdom Viridiplantae; phylum Streptophyta; class Pinopsida; order Pinales; family Pinaceae; genus Pinus; species Pinus albicaulis. The sequence goes on from CM076575.1 coordinate 19,746,780, forward strand.
GGCCATGAAGAATCTGAATGCAGGAGAAAATTTCAGCCAAAAGAACTTGTTCCTTCAAGCTCCAAAGTATGGAAAAAGAAGGAATTACAGTTTGAAAATTTTGGCAAAGTGTTGTTTGCAGAAGATGAAGAAAACAAATGGTATATTGATATTGGATGCTCAAGACACATGACAGGTGATAAAACCAAACTTCTTGCATATAGTGCTCTAGAAAAAGAAAATAATGTTACATTTGGAAATGATACTCCTCCAGTCATTAAGGGAAAAGGGTCTGTTTTTCTAAAAGAAAAGGTGAAAGCCAATGAAGTCATGTATGTGGATGGATTAAAGCATAACTTGTTAAGTGTAAGTCAAATGTGTGATCAAGGAACTGAAGTTGTGTTTAGTTCAAAAGAATGTGTGGTACGTGATCTTGATACAGGTAAAACAATTATAAAAGGAAAAAGAAATCCAAGCAACCTATATGTATTAAAGAACTGCAAAGAACAATGTTATTTGAGTAAATCTTCAGAAAATTGGCTATGGCATAGAAGGTTGGGGCATCTGAGCTTCTCTCAAATCAACAAATCAAGCAGACTTAAAGCTGTTCGTGATCTTCCCAATATTACTCTACCTGAAAATATCATATGCAAATCTTGCCAATTCGGTAAGAAAACCAGAGTAAAATTTAATGCCAAGGAAGGATCATCAAGTAAGCCTCTTGAACTCATTCATACTGACATATGTGGACCTATGAGGAAAAATTCACCACGTGGTGAAGAATACTATATCTTATTCATTGATGATTTCTCTAAAATGTGTTGGATTGGGCTGCTTAAACACAAAGATGAAGCATTTGAGAAATTTCAAATCTTCAAAGCACTAGTTGAGAATGAATTAGATCTAAAAATCAAGTGTCTTAGATCTGATCGAGGAGGAGAATATACATCCAATGAATTCCTTGAATTTTGTGAACAACATGGCATAAAAAGACAGTTTTCTGTAGCTGGCACTCCACAACAGAATGGCATTGCAGAAAGAATGAACAAAACAGTTCAACAAATGGCTAGAGCTATGCTTGATGATTCCGGAACACTTGAAACATTTTGGGGAGAAGCAGCACATACAACAGTAAACATTCTCAACAAAGCACATGTTCATGTAAATAGTGATAAAACTCCATATGAACTCTGATATGGTAATCCTCCGACTATAAAGCATTTTAGAATTTTTGGGAGCAAATGCTTTATCAAGAATAATGATGAAAAACTTGGCAAGTTTGAACCCAGAGAAGATGAAGGAATATTTCTTGGTTACTCCTCTAGGAGTAGGGCATATAAATGTTACAATAAAATACTTCGGAAGATTGTTGAATGTATTGATGTTGTTATTGATGAGTCTCCTGTAGCTCCAAAAGAAGAAAAGAAAACAACATATGAAGATGATGATGACACATATCCTTCTACATCAAATAGTAATGATACAAATAGTGAACCCAGTGAAGAACCCGAAGATGATTATTCTGAAAAGGCTCCATCTAGATATGTTCAAAAGAATCATCCAGAATCTCAAATTTTGGGAGAAAAGGGATCAGGTGTACAAACAAGAAGGACTCTTGTGGGATCTTCTAGCAATCTGGCATTTATGTCCACTATTGAACCTCACAGTGTTAGTCAAGCTAGCAAAGATGAATGTTGGATTCAAGCCATGAATGAAGATCTTGATCAAATTGAAAAGAATCACACTTTCAAATTGAAAAGAGTCACACTTGGGAATTAGTACCAAGACCTCATGACAAAAATGTCATTGGAACTAAATGGATATTCAAAAACAAGTTAAATGAGAATGGGGATGTTATAAGAAATAAAGCTAGACTTGTTTGCAAGGGGTATGCTCAACAAGAAGGTATAGATTTTGAAGAAACTTTTGCTCCTGTAGCTAGACTTGAAGCCATAAGAATGTTTCTTGCTTTTTTCAAGCTTCCAACAAATCAAAGTTTATCAAATGGATGTTAAGTTTGCTTTTCTCAATGGTGATCTAGAAGAAGAAGTTTATATAGAACAACCAGAAGGATTCATTTTGGGAAATGATGAAAAACTTGTTTGTAGACTTAAAAAGGCTCTATATGGTCTCAAACAAACTCCAAGGGCATGGTACTATCGTCTTGACAAATATCTTCATCAACAAGGATTTTCAAAAGGGTCTGCTGATAGCAACTTATACACAAAAACTGAAAATGACAAACTATTAATTGTGGTTGTATATGTTGATGATATCATTTTTGGAATTAATGAAGAGTCTATGAGTCAAAAATTTTCTTCTGATATGCAGCAATAATTTGAAATGTCTTTACTTGGGGAACTAACATTCTTTCTTGGATTGCAAGTGCAACAAGCAACAAATGGAATTTTCTTATCACAAGAAAAATACCTTAAGCAAATCCTGAAGAAGTATGGCATGGAAGATTGCAAACCTGTAAGTACACTAATGATAACCGGATGTAATCTCAGTTCTAGTGATGATTCCCCCACGGTGAATCAACCAGAATACAGATCTATGATAGGAAGTCTACTTTATCTCAATGGGACAAGACCAGACATTATGCATGCAGTTGGGATTGTTGGACAATTTCAAGCCAATCCAAAGGAGTCTCACCTTCAGGCCGTGAAAAGAATATTCAAATATCTACAAGGAACTCAAGATTTTGGACTATGGTATCCAAAGAATGTTGATCTTACTCTTCGTGCATACACTAATGCAGATTAGGCTGGAAGTGTTGATGATCGAAAAAGCACTAGTGGTGGTGCATTCTATATGGGGCCCCGGTTAGTATCTTGGTTCAACAAGAAGAAAAGATCCATTGCCTTATCTACAGCAGAAACAGAATATGTGGCTGCAGCATCATGTTGCACTCAACTTCTCTGGATGATGCAAACCCTACAAGACTTTCAAATCAAATGTTCACCTCCTATCTCCATTATGTGTGATAATACAAGTGCCATCAATATCTCAAAGAATCCTGTTATGCATTCCAAGACCAAGCACATTCCCATCAAATATCACTTCTTACGTGAACAAGTGCTTGAAGAAAAGGTGAAATTGGAGCATGTTTCCTCCAAAGAACAAGTTGCTGATATATTTACCAAACCTCTACCCAGGGAAGCGTTCGAATATCTCAGATAGAAACTAGGAGTAGTCTCTGCCATGCAGAGGATTAGGTCTACTTAAATACAGAAGATTAAATTGGTTGTGAGGTGCTATTGGGCATCTCTGAATGCACAGGCTAAGAGGGAGCATTGGTCATATGAAAAGGATGCATTGTTGGCATTTATAAGTCATCTTGTTATATTATGAAGATGCTGCATGATCTCAGGGGGAGCATGGTATTGTCAACTCTTTACCATTGACGTCAAAGGGGGAGGAAAAGCAACAAAGGGCTTCTATAAGACAATCAGAGGAAGAGTATTGCCATCAATGCCAAAGGGGGAGATTTTTGGAAATATTTTCATTGATGGCAAAGGAATTGGCATCTAAATGTAGCAGAGAAGAATAGAGAAATAATGCATCTACAGTTTGAGCTACAGAGCTGCAGTATCAGTCAAGGAGCAGGGACAAGCAGTGAATTGAAAGTTGTCCAGAGACAGTATAGGAAGAAAAAGGCCATCAAACAGAAAAAGGTTCTGCATTTTCTATGAATTATATATATATATATTCTTGATAGAATTCAGAAAGAAGGATAGTAGAGTCCCTGTGGAAAACTATGAATCATTGTCCGTAAATATCATAAACCCTATGGCAAGGATTCGAAATTAAAGATTTAGTGTATAAATTGAAGGAATTAAAGGTTGCAGAGATATGATGATTGTAGCATAGTACAGTGATCAGCTTGCAGAATCAAGAACTTGAATGTAGAAGCGGAACTGTGACAGGATAGGAAGCAGAATTGAAGACAGAGTGAAATTGTGTTGTGTCGAGGTCGGAAGGCAGCAACCGGTGTAAATAATGTATGTTAAAAGACTCAAATGAAAATTGTGAACAGAGCGTTAAATTTAGCAATGGATATGTAATAAAAGGCAAAACATTAAACCACAAATTAATTATAATAATACATTTAAAAGGCGACAAAACCCTGCATGGAAGAGCGGAACCATGACCGAGTGAACAGTGAAGGTGGTTTACGGTTTTCATCGCACCACCTATGCGGAGTAAGCAGTATTTCTTGGTTGAGGAGCGATTCCATAGAGTGCTCGACACACGTTCCTGTACGACTTCATAAAACCACTTTTCACTGTGCGCCATCGCGCGTTATAGTTCGACCCAGGATGCCCAACGATATCATTGAGCGCCATTGATCTGGGAAGGGGTCATCAGACGGTCATCATTTGTTGAAGGTGTGTGAAGATTAACAAAGGTACGGCGGGCCATCACACGTTAACGTTCGGCATTGGAGGTCGAGCGATATGCATATACGTCGTTGATCTGGAAGCTTGCTAATCTAATGGTGATCGGACGCTGGACTTGCGTGAAGTTTACCTATGGTACCATGCGCGTATTTGATTGGATATTGACTATATTTGTGGGCTCTGGGTCAAAGGTTTACCATATTATTTGAAAGCGTTAAAATGTGAAGGGTTAACTTTAATCCTAAAGTTCTGTTCAAAATTGTAAATATATTTATTTATCAATTTATTCAAATTGATAAATAAATTAAAAATAAATCAAAGAGGTACGTAAGGGTGCTAAAGGTAATGCCGTTTAGGAATACCATTAGTAATTGAATGGTTTTGACCCATGTTTTTAATAAAGGCGAAAACTATATAAGGTGATGAGAATTATGAAGAATGGTGTGCGTGTGAAAGGGTTAATAATAAGCGAATCTCTTTTAGAGATATCTGTATGAATAAATTCTGATATATCTGTATCTATGGCGCACCTGTGAATATGATGATTAATCAAGATCTTTAAATCAGATGATGATTAATTCTTGGTTCAATCGACTGACGAAATCATGAAGAACATATAAGGGTTGTGAATGAATACTTCACTCTGAAGTATATCTGTATGGAATGGGTAACAGATTGTTGAATTAAGGATGCACCTCTGAAGAAATTAAATAAATATGGTGGCCTGCAAGGTATGTTGTGTGGAAGTGGATGAAGTGTGGTCTGCAATGATGCTGAGGGTCGAAGCTTTCAGTAAGGGGGTTGTAGCTCCCTTCCAGTGGTAGCTGGTAAATGAGAACAGGGGGTTGTAGCTCCCTTCCAGGAAAGGCTGGTAAACGAGAGAAGGTTGTAGCCTTCTGTAGGTGGGTGCCTGCGTGCTGGTATGAGTCTGCACTAGCATAAAATTGTAAGAAGTTTTCTCTATAATAAATATTGAAGACTGAGATTATAGCAGTAGTGGTTTTCTCCCAAATTGGGTTTCCACCTTAAAATCCTGGTGTTCATATGTGTTGTTTATGTTTGATGGTTTGTTCTGTTATTTCTGTTCATGCTTAATTCTTATCTGATGCAATGCTCTAAGTAAAGACATAATAAGATATCTGGACATACATGTTGGATGCATTACTGTAACATATGGTTTTAAGAGAAAGAAAAGAAAAAATTGTTCAGCCTAAATACTGATTCACCCCCCCTCAGTATTTTTCCCAACAACATGATCAACCAAATCAGATCATTAAGAATATTAACAAATAAAAAAAAAGTAGTGTTACTTGGAGGAGATCTAAGGTTAAAATTTCCTTATTCACTTGTGCATGGAAAACAATAAGCATAGACACCTAAAAATAATTTTTAATGGTAGGCATTATAGCCCTTACAATTATGCTTTTAGCCCAAAGTTTTAGGAAACCTCTATCCTGCTATTTTTGCATCATTCACTATTGCAGCCATAGGTGGAAAAAAGGAACTATGTGATCAACTTGTTGAAATTATCCCTGGAAAAATAATCTACATAGGTACATACTTAAGTACAGAACAAGGGGTTCATGGCTATGTGAACTGCCTAGGCCAAGTGTTGTCATTCCTCACACTACATGATCAACCAAATCAATTCATTAAGAATATTAACAAATAAAAACAAAAACAATGTTACTTGGAGGAGATTTAAGGTTCAAATTCCCTTATTCACTTGTGCATGGAAAACAAATAAGCATTAACACCTAAAAATATTTTTTAATGGTAGGCATTATAGCCCTTACAATTATTCTTTTAGCCTTAAGTTTCAGGAAACCTTCTATCCTGCTATTTTTGCATCATTCACTATTGCAGCCATAGGTGGAAACAAGGAACTGTGCGCTCAACTTGTTGAAATGAGTCCTGGAAAAATACTCTACATAGGTACATACTTAAGTATTGAACAACAAAAACAGGTGGTAGAAATTATTCAAAAACAATATGGTGAATTTTCTTAGGACTACTTGGACATGAAAGGAATTCATCTTGAAACTTTCATACACTTAACCAGAAACTATGAATGCCATGTTAGTCAATACCTCTACACCAGTACAAAGGCTTCAATATGAAATTAACCAAAAACTACGAATGTCCTATCGAAATTCCTATCTATTTATTTTTTCTTGCCAAGTCAATACCTCTATTCAACCCTTGCCCTCAATAGATGGAATTTAACAAAGACACAAAATTTGTCTTAATGAAGCCAAAAAGTATGTTTCTTACAACCATGTTGTTAACAATCAATAGGTATCACTTATCTTTCTCATGCTAATATTCGAAGTCATACATAATTGAAATACAATATACTAAAAATCATTCAATAATTCAAAGTAACAATATAATGCAAATTCAACTGTTCAAGTAAAGCAGGTTTGTTCCACTTCAATGTCAATTAATTCACAAAATTATTCATTGATATGAACAGATTATTAGGTTTGGTTTTATCATTAAGATAAAATCCTTGCTGATAACACAGTATACGCTCAGATGCAACTTGAACTATTTTGAGTAAAATACCAAGTTGCCTACACAAATGCAAGAGTTCACAACAAACAACAGAAGATTTCATGTTGTTAACAGTCAATAGGTATTACTTATCTTTCTCATGCTAATATTGGAATTCATACATAAATATAGTTTACTCTATACAATTCTACTATAATACTTATAAATTTTCTTACTCATGTTGTACTCGAATACAATTTTAAATCAGAATTTCGTGGTAGATCTACAGGTTATTGGAGCCATGCTAAGAGTTTCTATTGCAGATTGGATAAGGAATAGGAGACGAGGGACAAGGGGGGCCCAAATGCATAGCAGTTCATCAAATGAGGATGTCAATGCTCCCAATGCTCCCAACAATGTCGTTGAAAAGGACTATGTGTTAGCAGATCATCCGAGCCCACCATCAGCCACAAAGCTACCTTCAACCATAGTGAAAGGTGCAAGTTCAACAAAGAAAATCAGTGTCATTAGAGGCTGGACAAAGCAAGACATGCTTGTTGCAATTTATGGCATCGCGTTTAAGGGATATTCAATCCATGCATCTACAAAAAAACATGGTATTGTTTCCTCTAATAGACATTATTGGAAAAATGGGCTGACTAATACAAAGTGTAGAGGTTCGGTTACAGTTATGACTAAAGAGGAGGAGGATGAGGTGGTTGAGTGGTGTAAGGAGATGGCCCAATTGGGCCATGGGTTAGAGCTTATGCAACTTAAATCCACTGTAGCTCAAATCTATCAAGGGAGGCCAAACCCCTTTAAAGATGGTTTTCCTAGTAAATCATGGTGGAGTGGGTTTAAAAATAGGCATCCAGACCTTGTGTTATGTACAACAGAGGGCCTTGACAAATACATGGCTTTAAATCTAAGCCCTGCAATTGTTTCCAAGTTCTATAACACTCTTTTTGTTGCATATGAGCAACACTCATATGCCCCAGAGGAGCCTATTTAGCATGAAGTACTTGAAGAAGGCAACAATGGGGGCCAATCAGTTTTCCCTGAGGATGAAATCCAAGTGTCACGTCCAGAGGAACATGGGGCAACAAAAAAGAAGAGATTGCTTGGTGCATTCCTAAAGCTACTAGTAGAGAGAGTGAAGGCCTCATCAAGGAAATCAAAATCAGATTATCTTCGTTTAGGGAGGATTTCACAATTGCTCACATATGAAGATTATAAGAATTTAATGTTCGAGTCTGAATGTAAAAATATTGAAATTCAACAAGCTAAAAAGAGAAAGAAGGAGTTAGCTAATGAAAAGAGGGTTGCAAGGACTGCAACAATAGAAGCTCGAGCAAAGGAAAGGTTGGAAAGAGAAAAATAAATGGAAGATAAGGAACATAAAAAGCAATTGGAAAGGCAAAAGAGAGAGGAAAGAAAGGTTCAACAAGAGTTGAGAAAGGAGGAGGGGTGACAAGCAGGGAAGACCATGGTTCAAGCCAGTTTGAGGAAAATAGGTTGATGTCTAATACGCTAGACCACATTGCATAATAGACACCATAATTCCCAAACCTGATTATCATCCAATTCCCCAGCTATCAGGCAAGGATTAGGCCTACCTCTTATACCCCTACTAATGCAGGTTTGAATCCTAAATGTGTTTATATGACACCTGCAGTCAATGCTAGGCTTAGTAACACAAGCGGACACTTGGGCTACTCAGTCCCACCATGGCTACAAGGAGAAAATTGGATTCAAGTATATGGAAACATTCAGGCACCTCCGAATCATCCAATATTGGGCAGTCCACCATACTTGGGTTAGGAAGTCAACTCAAAATTTTTGGGCAATGTAGGAAATGGAAGCCATCAAGCATAGGGGTGGCATGAATTAATTTTTGTAACCAAAACACACAATTATTTTGGTAAGTATGAAATAGGTCTGCTAAGGATAGCATCCAAGGATGTTGGGAAGAATCCTTTTGGGTTGACTCATGAAATTAGTATGTATCAAATAGTTTCTAATTGCTACAAGTTTGTTAATTTGTTGAAGTTATAATTGCTTATTTAAAAGAACACAACACTTGACATAGCCTATATCATAATTTTTAATTTTTAATTACTATGTATCAAAAAATTTGTAATTTCTACAAAATATATCTTGTATTCCTTGGGAGTTAACAAATTGTCAGTGTAAGCAATTTCTAACTTGCTCACTTGCAAAGGTATAATCCCAATCATCAATGACACCATTAAAACAATTGATAGTTGGTGCCATCATTTTTTTTAATTGAAGTGACAAGAAAATCCACATTCATCAATAGAAGCTAGTGATAATCCTTCTAAACACTGATTAATCGCATAGTTATGATAAATTTTGCCAATAATACAAAAGAAACAAAAATCCCTCCATGAACATTTTCTGTGCTGAAAATATTATATGAATATAAACATCACAATTTCAATTTTTATTACATCTAAACAAAATATCCCTTGAACATTACATGCTCTTTAATGAACACAAAAAGCTACTAATAATCTTGTTAAACAATAAGGATATCAACACGATGAGAAAACCAGCACACTTATATAATGAAATCGTGTGAGGGAATCAGATAAAATAAATAATGCTAAAAAATTCTAATTAACCAGATCAGTGGGCAACAAACATGTATCATTATACTGGTGCAATGAAAATTACTTGCTAACTTCATCAATGAAAATCACTCAACAAAGGAGGAGACTATGAACAAAGAAACTGATTTCATAAGCAAAAAAGGTCTATGACACCAAATTCCAACTTGAATTTTGGCCCATTATCCCACTCTGAAAATTTGTGTTTTGCAATGAGAACGACCCTGATTGAATGATCCTACCTCTTAATTGATTCAAAAGAAGTGGAATATAAAAATCATAACTGTAAACCAATGATACCCTGAAACCTTTTACCGCCTGCCTGGAAGACATTCCCTATTTCTGAAGAGATTCTAAAGAGTTTTAATCAATTTGGAACTATTTCAGTGCTTTCGTAACTGCAAAAAGAGGGTATGAACAAAGAAATTGAATTCATAAGCAAAAAAAAAATTAAAAATTAAAAAAATAAAAATAAAAATAAAAAATAAGAATAAGAATAAAATCTATTATACCAAATTCCAACTTGGTTCTGGCCCATTGCCCCACTTTGAAAAATCGTGTCTTGCAATGGGAATGGCTCTGATTAAATAATCTTGCCTCTTAATTGATTAAGAAGCAGTGGGATATAAACCTTAAGAGAAACCGGAACAAAGGTAAAATGCCTCTATGGAAGTGACTGTAATACCTTGACTCTGTGAAACAAGAATGCAAGACCGAGACTTCACAAGAAAGTCAAAACCCTTAAGAGAAACCGTGAACAAAGGTGGTTATACCTTCTTGAGTGAAACAAGAATGCAAGACTGAGACTTCACATGCTAGTCAAAACCTTTAAGAGAAACCAGGAACAAAGGTAGTTATACCTTGTTGGAGTGAAACAAAATGCAAGACCGAGACTTCACATGCAAGTCAAAATCCTTAAGAGAAACCAAGAACAAAGGTAAAATAACTCTATGGAAGTGACTGTAAAATTAAGGTTATTGAATAGAGACAACTTCATTTGCTTTACATGTGCATATATCAATGTACATAACACAATATGAGAAAATGTCAACATTATTAGCAACACATTATGTGAATTTAGACAACATTATTAACACGATATGAGAATTTAGATTACATTATTAACAAAGTATGAGAAAATGTCATCAAATTAATTGAAAACATGTACAAAATATAAAACATTATTAACATACTTCAGCTATGTGGTAGTTATACCTCGGCTTTGTGGTGGATAAAAATATTTAACATCAAAATCTCAATTTACACAAAACCCTAAACCCTATATGTGTTAAAAAACCAGTCATGCTTCTATTACTCTCATAGAGGTGGAACTATCGTATTCCTTTTAATTTACACAAAACCAATCAATTTACACATATTACTTTTAATTTACACAAAAACCCTACCCTAAACCAATCAATTTACGCAAAACCAATCAATTTACACAACCAGTCAAATTACGCAAAACCAGTCAATTTACAAAAAACCCTACCCTAAATGTGTTAAAAAACCAATCAATTTACACAAAACCCAAGTGTTTAAAAACGCAGGAAACAAGCTCAACAGAGAAACATATCCTTCAAGTTAAATGTGTTAAAAACCAATAAATTTACAGAAAATAACCCAAGTGTTTAAAAACACAGTAAACAAGCTCAATAGAGAAACATATCCTTCAAGTTAAATGTGTTCAAAAATACATGCATATGACTAGTAGGACAAAGTCCTACCTTACGACTGCTCTCCTCGGCTTCTTTTCCCTCCTCGCCTTCCTCCTTTCCAACTACATTGACCTACAAACAATGCAAAAACCCATCAGAATACAACCATTCACAAAGGAGGCAACACAAACATTAAAAACAAGGAAAACCCACACTGAAAAACGCACCAGAAAACACAATTTTGAGCATCCAAACCTGAAAACAACACAGAGCCGAGCACAAGTAAAACCACCATAGATCCGAGGTAAAACCACCACAGAGCCAAGGTATAACTACCACATAGCCAAGGTATGACCACCACAGAGCCGAGTATAACCACCACAGAGCCGAGGTAAAACTACCATAGAGCCGAGGTATGACCACCACAGAGTCGACGTATAACCACCACAGAGCCGAGTATAACCACACAGAGCCGAGGTATAACCACCAAAGAGTCGAGTTATAACCACCGCATAGCCAATGTATGACCACCAAAGAGCTGAGGTATAACCACCACAGAGCCGATGTATGACCACCACAAAGCCGAGGTATAACCACATAGAGCTGAGGTATAACCACCACAGAGTCAAGTTATAACCAAAACAGAGCCGAGGTATAACCACCAAGTTCAAACTGCGTGCTCGAACCAAGACCATAGGCGCTCAAACGAGGAGCGCAGATGCTCCATAACCCAGGATGCAGCATACAGAGGGTAGAGGTAGATGCATTAGGCAGAGGTGGATTCTTTGAGCATCAGTGTAGGCTCTGCGCAACTACCGGACAACGAAAAGCACACAGACCAGCCCTAGAGTGAAAATGGCAGCTTCATCGAGAAGCCTCTGGTTAATGCGGGAAGCCACTGGCTGGAGAGGTTGTCGACCAACAAAATAGGTTCCCCATACGTGTGACACGTGCCTGAGGCAGATGGCGTGCTGTCGTACTCACGCGTGGCACTCCAGGTGGCGTGCGGGCCCAGTCACTGCCGAGTTGTCCAATAACTGGCCCCTCTCCCCTATACAATTTGAAAAGAGGTAAATATGTTTAAATTTTTTTACCAATTTCATTATTGTAAACATAAAATAATATAATAATAAGTCAATTAATTAAAAATTAATAACTTCAATTATATGAAAGTTTTAAAAATATATATAATTAATTATTAATTTGAGTGACTAGGCTTATAGAATTTCACCATTTTTTCATTACCCTTTTTTTAAACATATATCATTTTATCCTTACTTTATGTTTAAAATAATTTGATTGCATGTGATAAGAGATAAGAATGATTAATATTAAATTAGAATAAAATAATTAATAACTAATTATTTAACATTATATTTATTACGAGGTAACACATTTCTTTTTTAAAACAATTCATCTGCTACTCTCGTGTCCTCTGTCTCGGCCGTTCGATCTTTTGTTAGACAATTAAATTATGCTCCCCCGTTGATTTGAATTACGAATTACTTTGGCGAGATGGAAACAAATCCTACCTGGGATCCAATGACCCTCATCAAAAAAAGGTTCGTTATGGGCATAGCAATCCTTACTAAACCACACTCATCCACCCACTCACATTGGATGTTCATCCCACATAGCTTTTTTTATAATTAGTAGGCTAATTTATATATGACATCACCGAGGAACCGTCGTTTGGTAGCTGTAAGCCTAACTCACTATTTCACTTCCACAGTTATGCCTCGCCATCCATTCATGGTCTACAACATGGTGTTAATTCTTTATCAGTTGCAGAATCTTTGAAAGAATACTTGTTCTGCTATCAATTTGCTTCTCCCAAAACTAAAGGTAACTTCCTGTTGTTTTTCAACATAGGTGTTTTTTTTCAACCCTTACGATCCAGGTCTTAATTCATTCTCAGAACTCACCATGAAAACGGTGGTAAATGGTTGTCATTTCGCTAATGAGTATTTTCCCATTTGTGAATATGTGCTCGCATGTCTGATGGATTTCATTTTTATCCACCATTCGTTTGCAAACTACCTTCTGCCTTCCATTTTATTTCCCTCTTCCTGTATGCTCCAACGCCTAACCTGTAGTTCATGGGGTGAAAATTAAAGGAAAGACATGAGAATGGAAACTTGGGGAAGATGGGTTTCAGAGATTCGAGAGCCCAAGAAGAAGTCGAGAACCACTTCGTCCGTCGAGTGAGCTAGAACTTCCTGTAATTTCCACAGAACATGAATATTCATACATTCCATTTCTCAATTCGCCATCTTATTTCTTCTATATAAGTGAAGCAACAAATTGGAAGCTTGGCTTTACTCTCTATTCTATTCATCAAATTTGTTTGAGATAATGCCTCATTTATGATGCATACTACAGATTAGGGATTGGTTTGGTTTGTTGGAGAATGTTGAGAGATTCTCTCAACTTCTCCCTCCAAGAGTGGAATTAGTTGGATCTCAGCAGCACTATAAAATTGTGGTATATTCATTTGATTTTAATATAGAAAATAATTTATTGTGTGTGAATTTTGTTCAATGGATGCTCTCTCCAATTTCTAATATGGTATCAGAGCTTGGCTGGGCTTAATCCCTCACGGGAGTACCCAGGAAGATGTGAGAGCTGTGTGAATAAAGTGTTTGTTGTGTGAAGTTTTTATTAATGTGTTGTGTGTTCATTGCGATACGGGAAGAATTTTGTTGATTTCTAATAAAAATACCGAGAGCATGTCAAGGATTTGTCGCGTCTCGCTCATGATCTTTGCCGGACAGTCATTATTGACAATAATCCTTTCAGATTTTTGCTGCAACCTTTAAACGGTATACCTTGCGTTTCTTTCACTGGAGCACACTTAGAGGATAATCAACTTTTACAGGTACTCTTAGCTCTGTTGAAGCATCTTGCGACTCAGGAGGACGTGCACCCTGTGTTGTATGAAAGATTTCACATGCCTGCATGGTTTCAAAAGCATGGCATTCCAGAGTCTGAGTTGCCCTTGTGACTTGGTTTTGATTTTCGATTCTCTTTGTCATTTTGGGTTAGATTAAAGGTGTACTTATCCAGTGATGCAAGTGTATTATGTATGCAAAATCTGAAAATGGATTCTGGGTATTTTCTGGTATCGATTCTTCGAAATTTTATAATGCAACTCTGTTCAAAGAAGCGAAAAGACAAAAGGGCATCGAGAAATTCAGTTTGTGTACACATTGTGGTTCGAGAAACCCTGTTCTTCACTGTGAAGAATTTGATAAGGATTCGGGTGGATCCATGTGCTGGATAGCGTATTCCTAAGTCGAAGGACTAGCAGTTACGGTCAACCCTACAATAAAATCAACTCTTCCAACAGCTTGCAAGTTGTTGAGGCCAGTGGTTGATTATGGCAGTTTCGATGGTGCTTCCTCCGGGATATTATGTGCATGGGAGCTGATAAATACCTTCGATTTATTTTTGGGTTAAAGGAAGTTACGTCTAAATTGAATTGCCCCAAGTTCGTCAATAAACAGACAGAAAATAGAGGATGTAGAAGTTTCCATTTATCTTTTTGTTTTCAATATGTTCTAAATTTGAATATAAATTTTAAGGATTTGAGGCTGCGAATTATCCTTTTGAACCTTAGTAGCAGTCTTGATACGAGAACCAGAGGTTTGTTGAATGGTAGCTGCCATGCAAACTTATCTGCCATATTTTGCCGATTCATAGTTTGCATATCTAGATTGCAGCGAGTTCATTCTCCCATGGGTTGGTCGCTTTCTTGGTTGCATCCATCAGAGTTTTAGAGTTTTATGTCAAATTTGTTATTTTTATATTGTTTAAGTTGTAAAGAAGAACCAATTATTGAACAATTTAGCATAATCTAAATTAGTCGTTCTCGACGTTCTTTAGTGCCGAGAGAACAATTCGCTAATTTGATTGTGTGAATTTGTTATACGTTGATGGGTCTTGTTGTGCTTCGGGCTTCAAGAGCATCAACTACAGGCTACAGTACGAGATCCACTTGTGTGTAAAGGTCACTTTGTAGGATTGACCGCTGATCATATTCTGTACCTAGAATATTTTCCTATAGACTGTTGAAATTTATTCTTCGGGGTTATTTCACAGATGGGAATATTTCCATAGGATAGTTCAGTGTCGAGACTCTTTTTCGGGGGTGTCGAGAATCTTTGATCTTACAAATTCAGCATTGCTGGTCAGAAGCAAATGTATTTTAAATGGGTTGAATGGTAGCTCGAAAATGGTGGAGAAAAGAGCGTTTTCTATGAGATCTAAGAGTGGGTACAAATGTTAATGAAGACCAGGGCAGACAAATTCTTGTATTAAATTAGTGTGTTCTCCATTTCTGTAATGTAGGCATTAAGGGGGGGTGTTTGAGATAATGCCTCATTTATGATGCATACTACAGATTAGGGATTGGTTTGGTTTGTTGGAGAATGTTGAGAGATTCTCTCAACTTCTCCCTCCAAGAGTGGAATTAGTTGGATCTCAGCAGCACTATAAAATTGTGATATATTTATTTGATTATAATATAGAAAATAATTTATTGTGTGTGAATTCTGTTCAATGGATGCTCTCTCCAATTTCTAATATAAGTGAAGCAAAAAATTGAAATCTTGGCTTTACTCTCTGTTCTATTCATCAAATTAACCTTCTACTTGGCCAAATCAATATATATTTTTTATTTCCCCAACTCCATCTTAATGATATTACTCCAAGAGTTGTTTTCCACTGCACCAGATCAATCTTATTTCTTCTATATAAGTGAAGCAACAAATTGGAATCTTGGCTTTACTCTCTGTTCTATTCATCAAATTAACCTTCTACTCGGCCAAATCAATATATATATTTTATTTCCCCAACTCCATCTTAATGATATTACTCCAAGAGTTGTTGTCCACTGCACAGATCAATTGATGCATTATTAAATTGTCCACTACACTGGATCAAAAATTCATCAAAAACTCCATAAGGTATTGCAGCGTAAAAGGAATAGCAATATTAATGATGGGAATTGGATGGATTGTCAAACTGGGAAATTGGATGGATGGACGTAATAACTTTCCACATTTTCCACTATTGCTATGCATATTTTGGCTTTTTGGTTCTTTTTGTGATTCATTATGAGTAAACATTTTAAGATGTTTGTTTATATTATGTCTCAATCTACATTAATGCTAAGGAGTACACTTTAATATTTTCACATCCATTTCAAATAAATTTATAGATACGGTACAAGAAATTAGGGTTCAGTTATGAGGTACCAGCACGTCACTTATAAATATCAATTTTTGTAGGGCTCATATGTCATGTATTTGTATATGAAATTTGATGAATGTCATCATCATTACATAATCAATTCCTTGCAGCCTATGATAAGACTATTGCAATGATTTGCAACCGATAAAGATGTTATTACTTTGATGGCTAACCCACAGTGAGTAAAGTGGATTTATTTAAATTTGAGTTTAGTTTTGGCATTTTATGGAATCATATTATTGTTTAAATATTTTATAATTTTGTAGTTTTTTTTAGTTATAAGGAGAATCGATTATTTAATTTAAATTAGGAAACAAATATTTTAAAGTGATAGAATTATAAATATTAAATGTTAATATTATTGTAATTACCTAATTTATATCAATATTAATAAGTGATGATAGTTGGAGGGGTGGTGGTAGGAGGTCATTACATAGGTGTAATAAAAGGTAAACAAGAGGTTATGGTTGACAACAATGAGTTGGTGGTTGGTGGGTGATAGAAGGCTACAAGACACAGAAAAAAGGCAATGACCAGTAGCAGGGGCAAGGAGTAAACCTTGATGTACTTAAGAATTGGCCCGTCAAGATCAAAAGAGAAAGGAATGATCAACTATATTTTAATGTTCCATTCTTACACCCTCCATCATATTTTCAAAATAGGAATGATTATTGGTGTAATTACATAATCAGGTTGCAATAAAGATATTCAAGGGTGCTAAATCTATTTTTTAATTTTTTGAACTGAAATAGGATTTATACTATATCAAAAAATGTTATGCGAAGGAAAAATACGATACGTACACTTGGAAAAGCACTTACTTTAGAGATTGGGTAAGATTGGTTTGTTGGGTGGATTGGATAGTTGATATATTTTCTCAACTACAATTCCTCATTTTAGAAATGGATAGATCTCATTAAGACTATAAATATGTGATGTAATTAAATGACTCTCAGTAATAGAAAATATTTTTTTTTTGGTATGCAATTTCAATTTATTTCTTGGTATCAGAGCTGGTAGCTCTGGGTTAACTCCTTAAAGGATAGCCAAGAAAGTATGAGAGGAATTTAAATTTTTCTACTGCTAGGAAACAATCTTGTGGGATTAATGCTTGGTGTGGTTGTATGAATGCGAAGATTCTAGATTCGTCAAGGATTAGTGATTGGGATAATTCACTGTGTGGAATTCTCTATATAGAAGCCTCCTTCATATTTTTTTTTGTAGCAAGATCTCAACGTACATGCTTTCTTGCTACGACGTCTCAATGTTCAGGTTATCATTTTTCAATGTATTCTCAACGTCCAGATTCGATTTCAGTGAGATTTATGTGATGTGTGCCATATACTTTAATTAAATTAATTTGGAAAGGTCGTCTCTTCTTCACATATGAGTTTAAATTGGCTTTGAATGGGAAGGGTGATGCCATTGGGGAAATTTTAAAGTAATATAAATTATTTATATTATATTTTAAAGTATGCTAGTGGAGTTTGTGTTATTGTGAATTTTTTTTCCTTCCATTCACTTAGCTCTGAACACAACAAAATGTGTGAATAACATCTGAATAAATTGGATTCCTGAGAAGTGGAGCCAGCTATTGTATATGGCATATGAGTTGTTTGTCGTGGAGAAAGCGAGCTTACCAGGTAACAATACAATTACAGTTGTTTATTTTAAATATGGAGCAAATAGTTGTTGAAAAATGCAATGAGTCAAACTTCGTTACCTAGAAGGTGAAATTCCAAATGAATTTGATGCATAAAAACTTATGGGGCTTAGTAAAAGGACTAGAAATAGCACCCCACTGATCCGGATTTATGCAGGAATGCAACAAAATACATAAATAGTCATGAATATAGAGATGTAATGGAAAGGAGCTTTTTTTATAAATTTATGAAAAAGAAAACCCTTTTTTGCAAAATATAGAAAGGCTTCAATCCATGTTAAACATTCAACTAATGAACTCTTAGAAACTCTACAACCTCCTCAATTCATTCAACTAGTGAACCCTTCCAAACTCTACAACCTCCTCAATTCATTCAATTAGTGAACCCTTAGAAACTCTACAACCACCTCAATTTGAAAAACATCAAATTCCCATACCTCTACTGTGTTAAAATGAGGCTCGAGGGCCTATTTATTATGGAGAAACAATGGAGAACTCTAAAAGTCCAAAAACCTAACCCTAGGAGATGACGTGCCAAAACCATGGGCCCTGTTTGGGTAAATTGGTGTTTCAACTTCCCGGGGACATAATTTCGGCATACGATCTCCGTTTGATGCGTATCATGCATTGTTAGAAATATCTATCCCAGGACTACAACTGTTGTCATGAATATTAATCACAGAATGGAATCATATTTTCCGGACAAACGATGCCCAAAAAACTTTGTTTAGGGCCTCAAAACGGCTTCGGAAGTTTAGGACCCAAAAAACTGCTAAAAATAGTAAGTTGTGTTGCAACTTAAAAACTGAAAGTACTGATGGTGGTGGTTCAAATGGAATAGGTGGGTGGCCACCAATGTCCACCTAGATAATAAAGGCCCCAAAACGGCTTCGGGAGTGCAGGACCCAAAAACCTGCTAAAAATAGCAAGTTGTGCTTAAAGTGAAAAGCTACAAGAATTGATGGTGCAGGTCCAAATGGAATAGGTGGGTGACCACCGATATCCACCTGGATAACCCACTATCCAAAACAATTAGCTGAATGGAAAAAAAGAAAGAGAGAGCTAAGTCTATTATAGGATTATCTTTGTCAGATTCACAACTTCACCTTATAGACTTAAGAAAGTCCCCTTCACAAATATGGGAACACTTAAGCAAGACGTTTGGGGAAAAGGCAGTGAATGCCAAATTATCTTTGAAATTGTAGTTATTCAAACTCAAAATGCATAATGGGGTATCATTATATACACACATAAATGATCTAAAATCACTCATTGGGCAGCTGGAGTAAATTGAGGTAAAAATAGAAGAAGAAGATGCTAAGGATATTTTATTAAATAAATTACCATCAAATTATGATAATGTTATTTTCACCTTAAGCCAATTTTCCTCTCAATCATTAGATGAAATGATTGCAACACTCTTAACAGAAGAAAAGACGATGAAATTAGGTAATACAAAGGACATATCACATGATGAGATGGAACTATTCTCAAAAGGAAGAGTCAATAAAAACAAGAACTCAGTAGAATTTTTTTACTATCGAAGACATGGATGCAAAATGCTCAATTGAAAAAGTCGTGCTAGATATATTTTAAATGGAAAAGTAAAGGAATCAGACACCATTGCTACTATTGAAGACTTGCAAGAGGCCAACCTTCAGGACTTCTCAGATTGTGACAACGATAATGAATTTAATACAGAGCCTCTCATGCTTTTATAAATATCTAGCAGTTATATTATTTATTAATATGTGTGGGTGAACAAAGGTGAGTTGCATAATTAACTGTTGGATAAGCTATGTATTCTGACAGGTTACCTATATAACTTAAAGTGTGTATTTTGGTGCATACTAGTAGGATGGAAACCTGTCCATAGAGATATTCAATATCTCAGCTATTCTTTGGGGTAGTTAAGAAATGTCAATTTTGTAAAGCTTCTTGATGTAGGAGCATCGAGCAAAAATTTCATTATTTATTTGTGTGATTTAGGGGGTGATGTTTTTTTTAATTATTTTATAAATTATGTACATTTTAAAAAATAAATTGAGAGGAAAATGTGAGTGTAAGGATTATTGTAAATATTCTCTTAATTAATTAAGAATATGAGTGGAATTGAGTTGGATTGTTAAGTCCCTATATTAATAGTGAAATCCCTTATTATGTTAGTTTAGCCCCCCTTATTGTTATTGTTGTACCCCTGTAACCCCCATATTGTTATTATTGTGCCCTTACATTATTATTGTTAGGTTGGCTAGGATTACATTGTAGCCCCATGGACTCCTATATATAGAAAGAAGGTTTTTTCATTTGTATCATCCAAGAATTGTTCATTCATGTAATGTATTGGAGGTTTCCCCCTCGAAGTGGCTTATTTCTAAGGCATTGATATCTCTTTTTTTCTATTTTTGGAGCTGGTTTCACAACATTTGGTATTAGAGCTTTGGATTCTAGGGTTTCGCTGCTCCAAACAGGTCATTGTGGAATTTTTGCTATAACTATTTTCTACGAAGGTTCATAAGCTAAAAGTTGTAGAGTGCGAAGCCGAAATCCTGAGGAACATCGTCGTAAAATTTTAGAGCTTGGTTCGCAATATTTTTGGAGATATGATTTGTGGAAGTTAGGTATTTTTGAAGGCTCCTGAATTTAACCTAAACAAGTCATCGTGAAATTTTCACTATAACTTGTTTTCTACGAAGGTTCAAAAGCTAAAATTTTTAGGGAGAGAATCTAAAATCCTAATGAAGATCGTCGAAAAATTGCAGAGCTTGGTTCACAATATTTGCAGAGATATGATCTGTGGAAGTTAGGTCCTTTTCAGGCTCCCGAATTTCATCTCAAAGAGGTGATCATGAGAAAATATTCATAACTCTCTATCTGATCATTGGATTAGAATTATATAAAAATTGAATGGAAGTACACGGACTGTAGTTTCTTGTCTATAAAGTTCAAATCCAAAGGAGCAAACAGTGACACGTGGCAAGTCATACAAGTTCGCTCTATTGAACCAGTCCATAATTAGGTCATTGTGGGAGATTGGACATAACATTGTCTTGAAGAATCCAAATCAGGTCAGACCTGTGGCATTTGAAAGAGGATTCAGAGGGCTACCTCAGGGAAAATTTTTAGATATTGAAGATCCTAAATCACAGAGATAATTCAGTTTCAATATCGAGCTCCTCAAAAGCAAGAAAAAGGTGTGTATTTGGTTTTTAAAATTGCATAACGTTTGTTTGAAAAAGCAGTTTGAAGTGATTCCAAGGGCATATTTTAGAATTTCTATCAGTATTGGGTTCTATAATGCCTCCAAAAAATAATTCCATAGCCATTAAGCCCTCAAAAATCTATATTATGATGCATGAAGAGGAAGAATTGCAGTATGAGATATCAAAATTACAGTACCAAGTGCAACAAATTTCGATCTTATGAAGAGCAATCGAAGATGACATAGATGGTTTAAAAGCATAAATGGAGGCTATGTTGGATGGTTTGAAGGATCAAATAATAGCTAATATGGATAATAAATTAGTGGAATATCACATCAAGCATCAACAACAAGTTCTCCAACTCTCAAAGGATAACCTAACTTTGGTGCAAAATCTAATGAAACAACATGAAGACCAACATCACATCGAAAGAAGTTTTGAAGCAATGACATAAACAAGAACTCGACAAGTACGATCAATTTCAGAGTATCTCAGCAAGTGGAAGAACTTTCCTGTAGAATATTCCACATGGGAGGATGAGAATTTTATACAAAAGCATCAAGAAATAATCAAGCGTTGAGGACAACAATTGTTTAAAGGAGAGGGGCATGTTAAGTCCCTATATTAATAGTGCAATCCCTTAGTATGTTAGTTTAGCCCCCCTTATTGTTATTTTTGTACCCCTGTAACCCCCATATTGTTATTATTGTGCCCTTACATTATTATTGTTAGGTCGGATAGGATTACATTGTGGCCCCACTAGGATTACATTGTGGCCCTATGGACTCCTATATATAGAAAAGAGGTTTTGTCATTTGTATCATCCAATAATTTTTCATTCATGTAATGTATTAGAGGTTGCCCCCTCAAAGTGGCTTATTTCTAAGGCGTTGATATCTCTTTTCTTCTATTTTTGGAGCTGGTTTCACAACATGGATATATATTTCAGGGATTAGAAATTCCTTAAATGGAACTTAGTTGAGTCAAAAAAGGGATAAATCTATTTTAGAGTTTGGTTGAGATACTTGTTGAGGAAACCATGGATTGAAATTAATCCATAATTATGTATAAATGTGAATCTTTGTGTGAGGATAGGGACACATAGAATAGAATAGGATAGAGAGATTTAGAGAGAAATGGTGTGAGAGTTCATGTGAAGGGTGAGAATCGAGATGCCCACAAATGTAATATTCAGGCAAATTGGTTTGAATCTGAATTTTCTTGTTATTATTATAACCAAGTATTTTGTTTATTTTTTGGCTCTCTCTTCATATGTATTTTTTAGTTGAATATAAGTAGACTAATCTGGAGATTTAAACTGAATATTTCATGAGGAGGGAACACGCAATTTGTTATTGTGCAAGTATCTGATTTATTGCAGAATCTCTGCATCACTTCTCAAGGATGGTCAGAGGTGAGTATGCTTCAAATGAAGATCAAGTGGTCACTCATGTGGTGGTGAAAAAGAGAAATGTATGCAAGATCCCAGAGTGAACATAACTACTGATGAAGACCATATTAGACTTGATATGATTTATATGTAATTTGTGACTTATGTAATAATGTAAGCATTAAGGGGGAAATTGGAATAATGCTTACTTTAGAAATTGGGTAAGATTAGTTTGTTGAGTGGATTGGACAGTTGAGATATTTTCTCAACTAAAATCCCTCATTTTAGAAATTGTTAGATCTCATTAATACAATAAATATGTGATGTAATTGAATGATTCTCAGTAATCAAAACCATTTTTTTGTGTGCACGCATTTTCAATTTCTTTCTCATACATACAATATTTCTTATAAAAAAATTATGCAATTAAAAAAAAAAAAAAATTTCTAATAAACATACTACCCTCTCTATAGTCCTATTTCCATTGTAATTCCATGTTTTCTCATAGGTAATTTTCTTCACAAAATGATTCAAAATACATAATGTTAAAAAATATGTGTAGCAATACAAGGATATGCAATGTCCCGATATTCCCACTCTTCATGGTGAGAGGTGTTGAATTCCTCAATCTCCATAAGCTCTTTGCTCTACTGCATGTGAGAATAATCTAGAAATAGATTTAGTTTTGGTTTGTTGTACGGGAGTGTGCATTTAGAAATCAGTTCCATCTATTCAGGGTTGTTTCCTCTTCTTCAAGAAGATTAGGTGAGTGAGTTTCTTATTTAAGGATGATGTAATTGAGCAATTATATTCATTGAATTGTGTGAGCTTTGTCTCACGTTTGCTGGTGTTCTTGGCTGTGTATTTTTTGTTAATTTGGTATCAGAGCCTTTTGTCTGCGCCTCTCTCCTCTTCGCGGGCAGTGAGTGACTCTGCCATTAGAGTGTGCGCAGTGTTTGAGCCCGACCTGTGTTAACTTGGCTGCGTTTTTCTGAGTTTGCAATTCGTGCATAGCACGTGTAGACAGAACAGGCAGTTTGTTCGCTGCTTTGTGCGTTGGTGCTTTCAGTTTTCTGGCCCACGGAGTTTAAACAATTACGCAGAGTTTAGTTCGTTGTGCCACGGAGTTTAAACAATTACGCAGAGTTTGGTTCGTTGTGCCACAAAGTTTAAACAATTACGCAGAGTTTGCCATACCGTTGACAGATTTTTTGCTGTGCGTTTTTCATTTGATCCGCTCGACCTTTTCCATCTGCTCAGGTGAGACAGCGTTTGAGACCGCGGAGGTGCTGGAGAGCTGTGTGAGACAGCGTTTGAGACCGCGGAGGTGCTGGAGAGCTGTGTGAGACAGCGTTTGAATATCGGATTCATTCCCCACGGAGCTTACGTTGCCTGTAAGTTTCAGATCGAAGTTTGAAATCCAGAGTTGAATTCATTCAATTGCCAGCGTTTTTAATTGGATGACTCCATATCTTTCTGCACATTTAAAGTTTGCTGAGATCAAGTGGATGCTTCCCAAAATCTGAGATCGAGTGTCTATTTCTTCTCATCCAACAGACAGAAATAGTCCCTCAATTCGGTGCACTTGCAGTGAGAATTTGCAGCGAAATCGCTTCTGTCCGATGTGTGCGAAATTCCATTTCAGAAGTTAAAGGTGTTTGAAGTTAAAGGCGTTTTTTTTATGCATTGGAGCATAGTATTGGTTTTTGCTTGAAAGTTGAACAAATTCATATTTGTTCTCATCATCTGGAGCAACTTTGCAAGTTTTGTTTGAAGTTTTTTTTAAAAAAAAAACATCAAACTCAATAGAGTGTGAGAAAAAAGCTTGCAATTTTTTTTTTGAATTTGGTCATTGGTGGAGAAATGGCTAATCCCCTTGCAGATACATATTTAAATGAGTCTTCAAAACTTGATGGAGAAAATTATGTAAACTGGAAATTTAAGCTCATAACAGTACTGGAGGCATACAATCTCTGGACGATTGTCAAAGGTGATGAGCCCAAGCCTCAACCTCCTGCTGCCACTCAAGATTGGGAGAAGCATGAAATGAAAGCAAGGGTGCTGCTACGCATGTCAGTGAAGGACAATATTATTCCTCACATTCGGGACTGTGAAACTTCCAAAGCGACTTGGGACACGCTTAAAGGTTTGTATGAAACGACTAATGCAAACCGTATTTTATTTTTAAAAACAAAGCTGCTATCTATTAAAATGGAAGCCCATGAGACCATTAGCAACTTTGTTTCCCGAATTAAAGACCTGAGTGATAAACTAGGTGATATTGGTGAAAAGGTGTCTAGTACAGACTTGGTAATTGTTGCTTTAAAGGGGTTAGTTCCAGACTATAAAGTATTTATTTCAGCTCTCTCAGCTAGACTGACACCTCCTACATTTGAAGAATTGGCTGGAATTCTTCTTCAAGAAGAAGAGCGCATGAAAAATTTTGACCTGGAGTCAAATGGTTCTGATTTGGCTTTGACTGCAAGAGGCAAACGATCATTCCGAGGGAGACCATGGGACAGGAACAGAGGCCGATTTCAAGCAAAACAGAAAGGTATGGCACCTCCTGATTCTTATGTTAAGAGGAACATTGAATGTGATTATTGTGGAAAACCTGGACATCTGGCTAAAGATTGCTATAGAAGAAAGAATAATGAATCAAATCAAAGACATAGAAGGCATAATGGAAATTACATAAACAGAGACACCTCAGTGAATGATGGATTTAAAAATCTTAAGTTATTTCTTTCTGATGCTGCATTGTCTGCTGAAACTGATGATGAGAATGCATGGTTCATCGATTCTGGTGCATCTGCACACATGACTTGTAATAAAGAATGGTATGATAAATATTATGAAAAATCTGATGGTACACACATTTACCTAGGAGATGACAGGTCACTTAAAGTTCAAGGCTATGGCATAATAAATGTGTACTTACCTAATGGAAAAATGCGACAGATTCATAATGTGATGTATGTACCTGCTCTCAGAAAGAATTTGATATCTGTTTCCACTATAACTGATAATCATTTAAAAGTTGAATTTGGTAAATTGGGGTGTATAGTGAAAGATGTTCAGGATCACTACAGGGTTGTTTCTACAGGTACCAGGGTTGGAGGATTATACAGATTGGATGTGACAGTGAAGCGCCATGTTGCATTGACATCCAAAGCGACATCGACAGCAGAATTATGGCATCACAGGTATGGGCACCTAAATTACAATGATTTATCGTTGTTGCAAAGGAAATCAATGGTTGAAGGTCTTCCTGTTATGAAGTGTGAACATTTACCATGTGAAGCTTGTGCACTTGGTAAGCAGCATAGAGAAGAGTTTCCTGTTCATACCGAGAAACGAAAGTATGATATACTTGAATTAATTCACACTGATGTATGTGGACCTATGCAAACTAGGTCTCTTGGTGGTGCTTCATACTTTGTTATTTTTATTGATGATAGATCTAGGTATACCTGGGTATATTTCATTAGAAGGAAAAGTGACATATTTGAGTATTTTAAAGAGTTTCGAACTATGGTCGAAAAACAAACAGGAAAGTGCATTAAAATACTCAGATCTGATCAAGGGGGTGAATATAAGTCAAAAGCATTTAACACCTATTGTAAATCTAATGGAATTCAACAACAGTTCACAGTGCCACATACCCCTCAGCAAAATGGTGTTGCTGAGCGATGGAATAGAACCTTGGTGGAATCTGCTCGTAGTATGCTGCAAGGTAAGAATATTTCCAATGGTTTCTGGGCAGAAGCCATTAACACTGCTGTTTATTTGAAGAATCGATGTCCCACTAAGCAATTAGTTTTTCAAACTCCTTTTGAGGTTCTTCATGGTTATAAACCTGATGTGAGTCATTTCAAAGTCTTTGGATGTACTGCTTTTGCTCATATTCCTAAGGCTAACAGAAGAAAACTTGATGTCAAGTCAATCAAGTGTGTTTTCATTGGATATTGTACGGATCAGAAGGCCTATAAATTGTTTGATCCAAGTTCCCATAAACTATTTGCAAGTCGTGATGTGTTGTTTCATGAGCAGGCTGATAAAAGTAATACAAAGAATGATGTATGGCATATATCTAATGATGCACATGTCAAACTTGATACTTTGATTAAGCAGGAGCAGGAACAGGTACAGATACAGGTACAGGATCAGGATGAGAGCAGCGGTATGAGCACATCTAGCAGCAGTGAGTCATCACAAGGGGGTGATTCACCTCAAAGCCGACGAATCATGGATGGAACACCCACAGGCATTGAAGCACCAAGAAGATCGTCCCGACAGACTCAGCTTCCTGCAAGGTATAGAGACTATGCCTTAATGACTAATATAATGAATGTTGAAGAACCAATTGATTATGAGCAGGCTAAACAACATGAACCATGGATTAATGCTATGAATGATGAGTATGCTTCTCTTATGAAAAATCAAACATGGGAATTAGTGGAACTTCCTGAAAATAAAGTTCCAATTGGAAGCAAATGGTTGTACAAATTGAAATTTAAAGCAGATGGTACAATTGATAAATTTAAGGCAAGATTAGTAGCAAAATGATATGCTCAAAAGGAGGGAATTGATTATGAAGACACTTTTGCACCAGTAGCTAAGTTGAATACAATTAGATTACTGATTGCCTTAGCCACAAAACATAATTGGAATATACATCAGTTGGATGTCAAATATGCTTTTCTAAATGGTGATTTAAAGGAAGAAGTTTATTTGGTTCAACCTGAAGGGTTTGTCAAACAGGGACAGGAGCATCTGGTTTGCAGGTTAAGAAAGGCATTGTATGGTTTGAAACAGGCACCGAGATCATGTTATGTAAAGATTGATACCTTCTTTCTTCAGAATGGATTTGTGAAAAGCAAAAATGATCCTAACTTGTATGTTAAGAAAGATGAAAAAGGAAATGTTGCTTTAATATCTTTGTATGTGGATGATCTCATTATCACGGGCAGTGCTCACAAGTTAATTGAAGAAATTAAAGTTCAGTTGTCACAGGAATTTGAAATGAAAGATTTGGGTGAATTGCATTACTGTTTAGGAATTGAGGTATGGAGAGAGCTTGGTAAAACTTTGATCACTCAAAGAAAATATACAAAGGAGATTGTTAAAAAGTTCAATATGACAGATTGCAAAGCTATGTCAACTCCCTTAGAACAGAATGCAAAGTTGTACAAAGAAGATGGATCGAAAGAGGCAGATGGAACATTATATCGTCAGTTAGTGGGAAGTTTGAACTATCTCACCACTACCAGACCAGACATTGCATACTCACTCAGTATCCTTAGTCAATTCATGGCTAAGCCTTCAGGAAATCACTGGAATGCTGCAAAGAAAGTTCTCCGATACTTAAAGGGAACAATGAATTTAGGTATTATGTATACTGATGAATCTGATGTTGCACTGACAGGTTTTTCTGATTCAGATTGGGCAGGAAATCCAGATGACAGACGATCTACCTCTGGCTATGCATTTCATATTGGATCAGGGGTCGTATCTTGAGTAGTAAGAAACAACCAACTGTTTCTTTATCATCAACAGAATCAGAGTACAAAGCTTTGACCAATGCCACCTGTGAAGCCATTTGGTTGCGGAGAATTCTTGCAGATCTTGAAGAGGCGCAAAGTGGTTCAACATGTATCAATTGTGATAATCAAAGTGCTATCAAATTAGCACATAATCCAATTTACCATGCTAGAACAAAACACGTTGAGTTACAGTACCACTTTGTACGTGAGAAAATTGAGTCGAATGAAATTGAATTGATATTTTGTAACACCAAGGATAATGTGGCTGATATATTTACTAAGCCCCTTGGTAAAATCAAATTTGAAGTTTTTAGAAGTCAGTTAGGTATTGTAGAAAATCCATTTCTCCATTAAGGGAGGATGTGAGAATAATCTAGAAATAGATTTAGGGTTGGTTTGTTGTACGGGAGTGTGCATTTAGAAATCAGTTCCATCTATTCAGGGTTGTTTCCTCTTCTTCAGGAAGATTAGGTGAGTGAGTTTCTTATTTAAGGATGATGTAATTGAGCAATTATAATTCATTGTGTTGAGTGAGCTTGTCTCACGTTTGCTGGTGTTTCTGCTGTGCGTTTGTTTTGTAATTCTGCACAATATCCTTTTCTACTTGACCTACTTGTAGAGAGTGACTAGATTGAAAATTATACCAAGAGTGACCAAATTCAACATTGTTGTATGTCAATGAAAGAGTTTCCATTCACTGGGAAAGGAACAAGGTGTGAAGGTGGTTGCATTCTACTTTCAAAGATTAAATCCACTAATTATGCACATGTTAAAGGCTAATTGCATTTGTGTTATGAGAAGCAGTAGCTTGTTCCAACTCTGATAATGTGGTGAAAATGGCCATTAAAGCAATACTCTCGGCTTGCATTGTCTTTTCCTGCCTATGTAAAACCTTATGAACCTCCTTGAGATTTTCCTGTTCCATTTCAAACATGTTAGAGAGAACTAGTCCAAGATAGAGAGTACTATGAAGGTAGGTGCATAAAAACTTGAATTAAACACAACTGAAATCGAGACAAGAATTTCCTCTGCCTAAAATCAAAAGATTTTCAACAAGGAATTGAAAATTAAAAAAAAAAATGAAACAATCAAATCCACCTAAAGCCATAAAGGGGAATCAAGAAGTCAAAAAAACCTATACAACATTAAATTTGAAATCCTCACTTAGTCAACATTAAGAAGCCATGGATCAAGTCAATATGAATTCCCTAAACTCAAACTTGCACGAACCAACACCACCCTTCCACTTTTGAGGTACACTTATCCTATAACAAGCGTCCTCCAAACCTAGACATCCACAAACTCCAAACAAGTCTAGACACAATGAGAAAATTTCATTGACCAAAATATATTGCAGGTAACCTTTATGCTACATTGAATAACCATGTGTGGAGTAGCTTGGAGTATGTGAAGTGAATGAGATACCCTTGTGCCTCCCTTAGCTCTATATTAAAGCTAGTTCTGCAATTGATAATTGTAGCTTTGGATTCCATAATCTAAGAGATTGATATTGTACTAATAAATCCATTTTAATCAAAACACCAAGCTTTAAGTGTAAAGAAACCTTGTCCCAATACTTGACCTCCATGTCCATATCAAAATTAATATTGAAAAAGGAAATACTTTCAAATTGGTAGGAGAGATATTTGATTCTTTAAATTAGGAAACTAAGTTGTTTTTTTTTTTGGGACTTTTCCCTTCAATACTTTGATTATAAAAGCATCAAATATTTTTGGACAACCAAAGATGGAATATCCTTCTCCTTCAAAATGAAAATACCTTGCCAAAATAGATAATCTTTAGCAAAGTTGTTAGAAGCTCACCTAATCTTTAAACTAAATTTTTGAAATCTAATTAACAATGATGTGACTTTATAAAATCTTTTAAAATTAACAGATAATGTGACTTTATAAAATATTTTAAAATTAAAATAAAATTTTATAAAAAAATTAACATTTTAATAAATTCTTCACATTCTAAAGAATACATTAAGTAAAATGTATTGATTAAAACAAATTAAAAGAAAAATAAGCTCATTTATTTTTTATAAATCTAATTATATAAAAATATATATTTTATTTTATTTTTAAATATAATTCAAATTTTTAAAATTTAAAATTTAAATTCACATCTCTAATTAATTTATAATGCTATATACATTATATCATATCAATGCATAAAGTCCCTTCACATGTATTTACACAAAAGGGTTTTTTTTGGATTTTTTATTTAAATATCAAAATTAATCTTTTAAACACTTTACCCCACCCTTTGCCAAAATTTAGTGCATGACCACTGATAAAATTAATGAATTGGCTCTCCAGGTGAGAACCTGGAGAGTGTAGAAACACTCACACAATCTGATACATGCAATCAAGAGAACAACCTAGTACATATAGGCTTTCTCACAATTAGCTGGTTTGAACCACTCCCTGAATATTAGAATTTGAGATCTAGAATTAGAATCTCAATCCAATCCTAACTTAACTTTATCCATTAATTTCTAACACTCCCCATTAATGGAGAAAGGGTACAGAACAATAACATATGATAACATATGCCTGCTGGTCTAGTCTCAGCTAGGCTTACAATGGTAAAAGACATAAAAAACTTGGTAAGAGTTTTCATCTTATTTTTTATGCTTTTGAGACCATACTTGTTCATTCGTGGATGAGGCTTCATCTTCACTTTCTTTGCCATGAGATAGTGATGTATCTTCACCTCATTTCTTCTCCTGTGAAGGAAACCTTGATTTCTTGTTCTCATCCTTCTCAGAATTATGGCAGGCTCAATAGGAGACTGTTCCTTCTCACTATTTCCGGTGTCAATCATCTAAACATCAGTGATGATATCTTCTCCATTGATTACAACAATTTCTGTGTTAATTTCATAAAGACATGGTGTTTCAAGCGATGCTTCAAGAAACTTCAATTCTTCTTCAAAATTTATTGTTGATTCTTGCCTACCAATATTTTCATCTTCCTGCTCCTTCAGAAGAGCTTTCATTTCACCATCTCTCGCTACTTCATCCTTATCTGCTGACATAATTATGCCTTCATCCATTTCTGTTGCTACAAGCATGTTCTGCATTTGATCTGTATGTGAAGATAGGCCTTCCTTCTCACCAAACAGTAATTCATCAATTTTATGTTTTTCAATCATCAAATTGATCCACTCATCATGATATATATAAGTCTCATCAAAATTGACTTCTGCATCTGGAAAAATTTCAGGTTCTACATCAGGAAAACATTCAGGTTCTACAATAATGGATGTGTTTTCATCATTACAAGTTTCAGTTACAGATACACATGCATCACCCATCATTGCATCTTCGGTTTCATAATCAAACATGGGATCATTATCAAGAGCAATATCTTCAACATCATTGCTCTCATTCAAACAATATTTCATCTCTAAAACATCCCATAAAAACTTTGTACTAGGAATCTCTCCATATTCATATATTATGTTGTTATCTACTGTAGATGTTATAAGACTTAATGCTACTGTATCTCCACTATCATTAATAACATATTTAACATAATCCAGTAGATTTAACTTCCATAGTACTGTTTTTATTTCATTTGTCCAACTTTCATAATTCATACCTGAAAAAGATGGTAAATCTGGCATTAACCATTTAATAATCTCACCAAATTCCAAATCTGCACCTTGATCAGCAGCTAGTCCATCACTGTCAACCTGCAACAAATCACAAAATTATACAACACAATATTTTTCACTTCTCCATTGATGCTTTCTCCTGAATTTTCTTCGAGACTCTTTCAATTTACTTTAACGACCCATTTTCTCCTTCTATTTTCTCCCTTGCAAGAACACTTCAACCTGCCAGCTCGCCATCTGGCAAGCACTTGATCCGCCACAAGCGAAACCACAGATTTATCCCTATCCAACTTTCTATGTTGGCTTCACGGTGCCTCCACGAAACTCCACAGATTGAGATCTCACGTGTGCAAACGAGATGACTTCCAATGCCTGCAACAAGGAACGATACTCCATAGTTCCTCAAAGGTGTGAATGTCACATCCTATGGATGAATTTAACAAGTCAAACGACCTCCTGCAACAACCTCCTTCAGTCTTCACTAATGTAAGTAGAGGGATTTCTCCCTGTTGTGTGCCTCCACGACCTCCACGCAGACTCACTAGGCTTCTGCCTCCACTGCTTAACCAATCACGATATCTGCACTTTTCAAACAAAGCAATGAAGGTGATGTTGTCATAGCCGTCATCAAACCATTGCAGCTGTTGTCATGCAATGAACAGAATGCTGCAACGACATCTGCTAAATGATATTTTGAGTCAACTGAGCTCCCAGAACTAGACGCAGAAATACCTTCTGCCTCAGCAGATAATATGACGGCTATATTCTTCAAATTATTCTCATATCATGCCTTATGTTGTATCGCCAAGAGAGAGTGCAACTACCGCTGTTGTATCTGCCCTTACAGTGTTTGGATTTGGCTTTAACTCACTGAAAGCCCAAGGGATGAATTCACACAAGGCTACAGATGGAAAATCTATATTAATGCCGACTCTCAAGGAATCGAACTTGGGAAGAAGCAACATCAATAATTCAGATGGCTACAAGTTTTATCACGTGCGCCCTCCATTATCAAACCAATCCTGGAATTTCGCTGGGTTTCTTTCGGGAACCTCCCGACTCTCACGATCGACCTCGGATTTTCCATGTTGAGCCACTTAAAGCTATCACGAGTTTTAACTAGGCGAGGCTGTTTGAGCACAATTTTGATAAATACATTAGCAGTGGAGCTACATTAGCGCAGAGTGTGTGTATGAGAACAGGGCGGACTCCACGTGCCCTTCACACGACCGAGCCCTAGCCGCACTGCCTTCTTCCAACAGGCGATGGTGGCGCGGGCGTAGATCTCGGCCACAACCTTCAATCTTCGAGTAAGACACCCATAGTTTCCACGACTCCACACAGCCTTCACCAGCCTCAACTCCTTTACTGGAAACCAATGGCGATTGAAACTCTTCCTCCTTGAAAATAATACACAGCTCGTATCCTCAGATGTATGCCCACCACTCTGCCGCTGCGCCACTCTGATACTGGCTCTTCAGAGAGTTATTTACAGCTGCAAAATAATAAATTTCTGAGCAGACCCGTTGTACGGTTAAAATGACATTGCAGATTAATGCCAACCAATGATTTTAAGTTCTCTTCTGCTTCAATTCTTCGAATCGATCCTGAGACCAGAAAATCCTTGAACGTAGCGCACACTCGTCAAAACGAGGAGGCGACATAGATTGACACATCGACGACGAGGATTACATGAATGCCAAAAGGCATGGCTTTTGGTTAATAACAGAATGCCAGTGCGAAGCAGCAATTTTGTTCACACAAACTTAATGTGAAGGCGGAGTTCTCTTTGGCCTTGGGTAAATGTGCAAACAATATAGGCTGGTTCGTTATCAGATCCCGATCTGGATCCTTTCCCTTTCAACCCCGACTTTCAGCGACTTGTACAATTTTCCAGAAAACCGATGATCTGCAGCTCAATCCAGGTTGGGTGCAACTCGGCTCAGCTCCGCCCTCCACGCGCACTACGACAGTGGCAGCTGCAGAGCAAGGATTCTTCAAATGCATGAATCCTCGCCGAGTCGAGCTTCTCTCACCGTGTACATAAAAAAAAAAAATAGCATCTTCAAAAAATGACGGCTTGCCCTTCTTGTGGCCAAACAATGTTCACAAACTTTCAGCTATTCAAACGCGTCTTCAACAATGCCAACAACCATGAACAGAAGCTCACCAAAAATTCACCGTCACGACCTCCACGCAGGCTCTCGGCCTCACGTTTCCTCTGCAGGTCAAATCAATCACGGCTTCCAATTACAAATTCGCCTTCACGACCTCCACACCTTCACGGCCTTCATGGATTAGCAGGAACAATGCTCCACTTCAAAGCAACGCTCCTCACACAGGCTCTTGGCCTCCCAACGCACAAGTCTTTGATCTTGTGCGCTCTGATACCATACGTTTCCTCTGCAGGTCAAATCAATCACGGCTTCCAATTACAAATTCGCCTTCACGACCTCCACACCTTCACGGCCTTCATGGATTAGCAGGAACAATGCTCCACTTCAAAGCAACGCTCCTCACACAGGCTCTTGGCCTCCCAACGCACAAGTCTTTGATCTTGTGTGCTCTGATACCATGATAAAATTAATGAAATGGCTCTCCATGTGAGAACCTGAGAGTGTAGAAATACTCACACAAATTGATACATGAACCTAGTACATATAGGCTTTCTCACAATCGAGTGGTTTGAACTGGTTTGAACCACTCCCTAAATATTAGGATCTGAGATCTAGAGTTAGAATCTCAATCCTATCCTAACTTAACTTTCTCCATTAATTTCTAACAACCACCAAAAAACTATCATTACTCTAAAGAAAAAAACACTCTTTTTTCTTTTTGGAAATGCAGAAAAAGAGTGAGTGCGTTACCAATTTTAAAATATCACAAAAATGCATGAAAGTGCCTTCACATGCGGTGACCATAATATTTTTTTTGGGGAAATGTTAAAAATAATGAATGGACACTTTGCTATAAAGTTAGTGCTTTGTTACCTTAAAGGGAATTCACATAATTTTTTTTGGAAATGCTAAAAATAATGAATGAACAATGATACTATATCCTTTTCTATAGATTTAGTGCTTTGTTATCTAAAAGAGACTTCACATAGGGTATGTTTTGCACATGCATATCTAATTGATTTAACTTAATGTGATATGATCTTGAGACACCATTATAGGTTAAGACATTTGTTCTGATCTTATGTATGTATTGCGATATATATATTAATCGTCAAATTATTTATGTAAAAAGTTAATTTTGGGAATTTATTTTCTATTTTGATTTTGGATTTATTAAGTGTATAGAGGGATTAAATCTTTCTTTACTCTAAAGAAATATGTATCTCAAGAGAGATCCAGAGTTAAGATAGATTTAAGTTTGTTAATTTTAATTCATAAAATTTAAGTTAAACAAAAACATTTTAAATATAATATCAATTTACATAATTTATATATATCAAATACTTATTAATTTTTAGTTGGATAAATTTTACCTAGCACAAAAGCATTTTAACTCTCATATCAATTGTCAAGTCTCACTTTCACAATTGGTTGAGAATGAGCCTCCTTAGCAAGGTGACCCATTTGTTGTGTGTTAGGTGGAGGAGATATACTAAAAACTCTAGTCAGTGTGGGGTTGAGGATCAGTCTTTCCTTGTGTGATCAATAATATTATTGCGCATGTGTTTTTTTTTGTTAAAAAGCTAATTGAACCAACATATTCAATATTATTATTTGTTTTAGTGAATTTCCTTTTATGATCAATAATATTATGTGTTAATTGAACCAACATATTCAATATTATTATTTATTTTATTATTTATTTTAGTGAACTTATATTTTTTTTAAATTCTTTAATGTAACCTTAAGTGACAACATCTCCATCATTTATTAGGTTGTATAGAGTTTCTAAAGTAATCAACGCTAACAACAAAATACTCCATTACTTCAATTTTCAACTCAAACTAATAACAAATAAAATACTCCATTACTTCAATTTTCAACTCAAACTAATAACAAATATAATATATTATTCTAACAATAAATAAAAATAAGTTTCTACTTTCATACAAAAAAATGTTCTCTTTCTCTCACTCTTCCCTCCATACAATCTTCTGAAATAAAATAAAAAAAACAAAAAAACAAAATTTCATTTATATTGTTCGCCATGTCTTTACAATAAAATATATATATCATATAATACCTTACTTCCAAATTTCCTTTACTTATAATCAAATTAAATACTTAAACTTTTTAAACAAAATATAACTTATATTACAATCAATTATATAACTTATATTACAATCAATTATGATTAATTTCACTATAAACAAGTGAGGCTGCATGGCAGCTAGTCCCCGCCGACTTAGCATTGGGTTATCTAATTATAAATGCGTTGGGTTATCTAATTATAAATGCCAACGACATTGCCAACGATATTTGTATCTAATTATAAATATATGTATCCCATGTCTGTAAAAGAAACAATAGTATTTACATATCATAGTATTTGTATTTTTTTTGGTTCATATTTCAAGCCATAGAATTTGTATTTACATATCATAGTACTTGTATTTTTTGGTTCAAGTAATGGAAAATAAGCAATTATAATCTTCGAAGAACATTTATGACCAAAATCCAGAACCAAAAAATGAACCAGAATGGAGACGAATTCTTCCTGCAACCTGGAAATGAAATGAAAACAATTTCTTCCTGCAACCAGGAAACGAAATGAAAAAAATTATCGTTAGTTTGGGGAGAAAAATAGTATATAATTAAGAGACGAGATAAACGAACCAATCTTGTGTTATCAAAATATCCCGAAGTCAAAAGGGACAGGAGTACAGGTTTTGCAGAAAGTTCGATATCATTGTGTCTTCCTCAGGAGGTTTTAAGGCAACAGACATGTCAATGGTAAGGACAGGGTGAATTATTTTATCCATATTATCCTCTGCCTTGAGCAATCTTCCAAGTATGGAAAAACCATTTCAAGGAGCATAAACAACATAATCTACTGGTGTGAGGAATGTTGCTAGGTCCCTACAAGAAAAGAAGAAAGTATTTGTTACTGCCATCGAAGAAAAAAGGTCGAACATGACCATCGAGGGTATGGGAGAAATTAATCTGGATGAAGTGACAAAGGAAAGTGATCTGCTGGGTGTAGCCTTCGAATTGAAAATCAGTCTTATTGCTTACTGGAACGTGGTAAGAACCTTCGAATTGAAAATTAGTCTTATTGCTTACTGGAACGTGGTAAGAACAAGGATAGGGGATCAGATCCCACTCCTTCTTCGGTTCATTTCACACAAATTGGTTAAAAATGAAATTGTTGCTGAGATTGTGAAAGAAGTGACCGATCAAGGCTTACATACGATCGATCCAGCTATCCTCATAAAAAGAAAGAACCTGAATAGTAGCGTGAATACGTTGAGAGAATCAAAATTAGCATTGGCAAACCTGCTTGGAAGTTACAAGAAGCTAAATATTAATAATAACTAAGTGCTGGTTTTTAGCAAAAGAGGCCTTTAGCATGTATATAGTAAATTTCTAGTCAAATTTTGAGGTAAACAATTTTTTTTATAAAAGATCTTTGATTGATGATTTATCATACACTGAAGTGATGGCACATTTTAAATTATAATGGATGTATCACTTAATTTTAGTTAAGTGAGATTAATGTAAATCTTATTCTGACCCATTCCTATGTTGCTACGTTGTTTGTAAGTTTCGTAAAAGAAAACTAATTCTTCGCCCAATTGAATATGATACGTTGTTTTTTAAGTTTTTTAAAATAAAAATAATTATTTAGCCAATTCATGATATAGACATTAGCACATTGAATATCCAATGAATTGAATTTTCTTTGAGAAGCAATTTCACCTATGTTTATTTTAAAGAAGCCTACAGCAGTGTAAATTCTGATTATAACCTTCCGTAAATTTTGATTATAACTTATAGCACAGTAAAGATCAAATTCAATTCTGATTATAACTTATAACACAGTAAAGATCAAATTATAAGCACAATTTATAACATAACATCAGAACTTTTAAAATCAAAATGAGATATATTGGGCCTTGTATTTATTTTAAAAGTAGCCTACCATAGTGTGAAATTTTGATCATAATTTATAACACAGTAAGATCAAATTGTAAGCATAATTTATAACACAGTAATATCAGATATTTTATATCAAAATGAAATATATGGGGTGACTAGAAACGACGATTCATTATTTGGTAAAGAAAATTATTCTCTAGATACATTCTAGTGAGTAAAAGTAGCTATCACCCTTTGAAGGATGCCACGGTATCAACGGGGTAAACTGATCGGCAGAGTCCTATTTTTTTTATTTCCAAATTTAAAAAAAAACATGACACAACTATAACTATTACGCTTAGGCTTTGAATGTATGCAATAAACTTTGAATGCATGCAATGCACGTGTCTAAGCCACTAATTCTCTGCAGTAAAAGATAGCGTTGGCCACTACTTCTCTGCAGTAAAAGACAACTTTGGATTTAATGAAGCTAAGCCACCTCAATGCATGTCTTTCTGTGGTGCTTCTGTCTTCTTCGTGGGGGTTACTGGAACGGTTAACTCAGTTATAGAGGTAGCACCACCTATAACAGGAGTAGCAGATCAAGTGAAAAATTCAGTTGACTTAGTAGCCCGTGAACCAAAACCAGATACGGATCGAGTTGAATTACGGATCGAGTGGAAGCAGCATCTCGTCCAGATCCATAATAAGGCATACGGATCGAGTGGAAGCAGAATCTTGCCCAGATCTATATCTAT
This sequence comes from Pinus albicaulis, assembly GCA_034641835.2. Lineage (NCBI taxonomy): Eukaryota > Viridiplantae > Streptophyta > Pinopsida > Pinales > Pinaceae > Pinus > Pinus albicaulis. The sequence goes on from CM076575.1 coordinate 19,785,421, forward strand.
AACCATTAGCTAAGGCAAAGACAGAGGTTGAGTAAGAAGCAAATTGAGTTGGCCTAATTTGAGCTCAAAGCGGCGGTTTGCGCTCCACACCAGTTGTTCTCAAAATTCTGCAATGTCAGTCATGGCATCAAAGGTTGGTGAGTCCATCTCTGAATCAATGAATCGGACTACATCAAACTTCGGTGAGTCCTTCAGACGAATAGCTAAATCAAAATGTAACCATACCACTTTCTTTACACAGCATACTGATACAAATAAGCGCAGCTTACATTTTTACAACAATCTAACTAAAATTCTGAAAAGGTTCTAGATTTTGAATTTATAGAAAAACCTAATTTAAAATCAAATCATGTAGTTGTCATTAAAACAGGTACAATCAATCTTGGATAATGTTGGAGGCAACTACACATAAAAACTAAACTAATTGGGTATAATGTTGACAGCAATTGAATATCGAGTGCATACAAACGTTAGGAAACTAGTTCAAAACAAGTTGCAACCGCATTATAATCCAAAAGAAGATAAAATTAGAGTGCCCATTGATCAATTTGATTCCTGATGTACGTTCCTTAGGGTTTATCTCGTGCTCTTCATAACTCTTTGGCCGTTCTCGTTATGTGAGGAGCGTAAACTGATTGTAAATCTAATACACTTACTCATAACTATCCAGTTCCTAGTATAGTGGCGTGGGTTGCCATACTTGCAGAAAAACGAAACCTGTAGAAGAAGATGGCCCTTAGGCTTTATAAGAACCTGACCTTGATGTAGAAGAAGGGCAGTGAGGGTGCCGCGGAAAAAAAGCGAATGATCTTGGAGATCGACTGGGAAATTTAAAGGACAGAATATTGATAACTTCGCTGGTTGCAGACTGGGAAAAAGCAGTGGGAGCGCCATTTTTTGTCATCCATTTCCAATCTCAACACTTTAGCTAACACTACAATAACACGGTCGTATGTTTAAAATCTCTGTTGGGCCAAGCCAAGCCAAGCAAGTACCGTTATGGGCACATGCATTTCACCATGAAGAAATATGATTACAAATAGGATTACCGTGCAGCCCTTGTTGACAGTTGATCCAACAGCCGCGGTATAGGTGCTGGCTTTTCCAGCACAGACTCAAGTTGCAAATTGTCTGAGGAAGGATTGGGCCACCTAGCGAGCATCCGTGCGTGTTCCAGCCTCGGTTGAGTTGCGTCAAGCCTAACATCTACCCGTAAGCGATGAGTGTTCGTGCTTGGTCTGCCTGCCTACTAGGTAGGATTAGGATCAGAGGCCCAGCTAACGCGTGATAAAACAGAAAATGTATCATGAATTCCCTGAAAAACAAAAAACCAAAGAGACGTAGCACTGTTAGAATGAGTAAACAAAAACAAACAGGATGAGAAAAAAGCGATTTAGGAAGGGTTTCAGTTTTTTGTACCTGGGGAAGATGTTGACGCGATAATCTTCTTGTGGCTGGCTCTCCCAAGTCCTCCCATGTTGTTTGAAAATTTCACCATTTTCAAGCCAAATAACTCCCCTGCTGTTACCTTCTTGAACGAGATTAAACAATCTGAAACAAACGAAACTTGCATTGTAGCTGCCGCTGCCATGGCTCTGTAAAAAAACTGCGAGCCGAGATGAAGAGGTACTAATTATTCTTTATAATCCGGCTTGCTTTAAATACAAAATGAAAACCTTTTCAAATTTGGACAAGACACACGGTAGTTTAGTATCATGCAAACCACCAAATTTCGACACGCCACGGCTGACTTGTCATACAAAGAGGTCGGGTTCTTAAGTTCTTATTGAAATTTAAGAGAGCGGACATGATAATGTAACAAACATTTAATGTTGATGATTTAATGTTAGCATTAAATCACATGAATATATTTAGATGACTATATTTCTTTTTAGTTTAAAGTTTTACAATATGAATATGATTTAAATTTGCTATCGCCTCGATATGAGGCCAAATAAGACCACAATTTTTATGATTGGTTAAAGAGAAAAATTTGAGTTTTTCATTAGTTAAAAGATAAAAAAAAATTATTAATATCAAAAACACTTTGGTTAAAAAGGAAAAGGGTTCTCACGAATTATTGCTAACATCTCAAAATCGATTACTAATAGTCCCTGCCGTGACGGCGGGGACTAATAATATATTGTTCGCCATGTCTTTACAATGAAATATATATATATCATATAATACCTTACTTCCAAATTTCCTTTACTTATAATCAAATTAAATACTTAAACTTTTTAAACAAAATATAACTTGTATTACAATCAATTACTAAATCATAAATTCCTTTAATAAAAAACCTCACCCCACATCTCATTTACTTTATTGTTGTCATATCTTTACAACGAAATATATATCTCATATAATACCTTACTACCAAATTTCCTTTACTTATAATCAAATAAAATACTTGAACTTTTTAAACAAAATGTAACTTATACCACAATCAATTACTAAATCATAAATTCCTTAAAAAAAACGCTCACCCCCACATCTCATTTACTTTAATTCGCATGCCAAGCGGTTGTAATTCTTTCTAGAATTCTCCATTCATGTTTAAATATGTTAAAATTACAACATCTCATTAATTTAATATATTATTCATTATTTTATTAATATTTTTATAATATTCATTTTTTCATATATAAATAAATATAAATATAATTTTCTTATTTTCCAAAAATCCATTTAATATCATTAATAAAAAGTAATTTAATAACTTTATTTTAAAATATAATGTCAAGATCATTCCAAATGACTTGTGAGGCTTACGAAGGACTATGATGTGCCCAATAATAAAAGATTTAAAGAAAATAAATATTTATTTTTCCAACTATCTTGTTGACATGAGTGACCCTACTTACACATACTATATGATCATAAATAGGATATTTTTTAAAAGAAGGGTACTTTTCATTGTTATTATTTTTTTTCCTTTTTCCAATCATATTATTTGCCATGGTTTTATTTTTTGGGATATAATAGTTTTATTATTGTTCTAATCATATAAATGAAATGAGATTTTAAGGTTATTATGTTGTTTATGAGTTTTAATGCATTTTGATTTAAATAATTTTAAGAGTATAGTAAGGATATTGTGAGTGATATTTTTATTAGGAATTTTGACTTTCGAATATTTTAGTGTTTTAGAGATATGTTTTTTATAAGTGATTATTTTCATTTGTTACGTTAAATTTCGGTAATGTTTAAAGTGGATGCTTATGATTAAGACCAAATTGTTACGACATGTCATTTCACATATGAAATCATTCATGGAAGATATCTCTTCTTTTCACATATGAAATCATTCATGGAAGATAGTTATTCTTATATATGTTTAATCTATCTGTTTGTATAAAAGTTATATGGAAATGATTTAGAATGAGATTATCTTTATATTTTAGTTGTTTTTGTTTAGTACTTGTTTTATATATATATATATATAAAATTAATAATTTCAAATTTTATATATGACGATGATTAATGTCTAATAAGACTAATAAGACTAATATGGTCTATTGGACTTTAAGAAAGAAGTGGTTAATTGAGATTACTTAAGATTTTATTTTTGTGATAAAAAAGGAGGGAAAGAAGTGTTATGAGGTCACTATAGTTTTCATCAATGAACAAGTCAAGGAGGTTGGTAGCAGGGCAAATGTTATGGAAATGAGAACATATATGAGTAAGGGTCATACAATCCAAGAGAAAGTGCTTTTCATCTTCGACTCTCTTAGTATCACAAAGGAGGCTCTTTCGTCCCAAGGAATCTTGGGAATAGACTAACCCTCGATTTCTTTCAGAAGCTCATGAGAATTAGTTCTAATCCTTGTAATATTCATTCGCTTCTTAGCACTTGTTAATGCAAAAAGGTAACTCTGGTTAGTAAGCATGGGGTTGATGTAATATTCCTATTTAGCCTAAGCTAAGGGGAATATACATTTTTGTTTCATTTTATGTTGCATGAATAAATGAATAAAGGAGGACATGTAAAACTCCTAAAAATAATGAATAAATCAATGCCCATATGAACAAGGATAAATCTGGGCCATGTAAACAAATCACTTGCAGGTGTGAAAGGGGTTTGAGCTATGAGACTGGGTCAACCTTGACCAAATCTACAGTGTTGTCTAGATACAATGTACCTCATGAAGGGACAACACAGTTCTAGAAGAAGGCCCCTCATGTGAAAGGAGCTAACTCATAAAGGTGGTTTAGGGTTTGTCAAGGCTTTCATCTTATAAAAGGAAGAGGAAGGCAACAAGAGGGGGTTGTTGATTATGCTTATTTTTTGAGTATCTTGTCTGTTTAGACAAATACCATCCTCTATTGTGTAGCTGAGGATATTGCTTCTTAGCACTTTTGGATTCCTATGCAGGGATTTTGTCTCTTCCCTTGAGGATTTCTTGGAGGAGTCTTGCTGATTTTGTCCACTATTAGGCATTTTTCCAAGCTCTACTTCCAACTGCAACACAGATCCATTAAGGGTTTGGTTGCTTTTGCAAGCTGCAGCAAGTGGAAATACTAGATCTGCTCAGATCTAGACTTTACTAGTGCCTCTTCTCAGTGAGTGTGTCTTTTAACCTCCTGGAATAGTGCATTAGTTGTGGAGCTTCAGATTTTTATCTTGGCATTAGGCCAACTCAATTATTCAAGCTACAATGCAGTTTCCCTTTAGGGACTGCGTTATTTCAGTGGAGGTTTTGCAGGGTGTTTTGATCCCATTTTTTATGAGAGATCTTTGGTGTTGGGCTTTGCCTTTCACTTTGGTGATCCATGGATTAGCTTGCTGATCCATGTTCTGTATAGATATGATCTGTTTCTAATGTAAAATCATCTTCAGAAATTTCTGAATAAAATTTCATATCTGCTACTTAAAACTCAGATCTACTCTTTGTATTGCATGATTTGGTCAAAACCCCAAGGGGATCTTGTAACAGAGACTTTCTAGTGTACAGATCTGAAATGGATCTGATATTTTGTACACATATCTTCTCTAGATCTGAAGTGTAACATTTAGCTGATGCAAATCCTTTAAATAACGTTGTTAAGCCATTTTGCAGTATATATATGTGTTGCAGCCTTCTTTTCTGAAGATTTCCTTCTCTCTTGTCTTATGTATTCTGCTGTATAATGTAAGAGCATCAATGTAAATCTGATTTTCTTCTATATATTCAAAATTTGATCTTATTTGATGGCCTCCTGCTCATTATTTCCAAGACTGCGTTATTTCTGAAGCAGTTTGTAGTACATAGCTGCAGCTCCTCTCTTTGGGGGTTTTCCAACTAGACTAGGTGGTGGGAGATCTGTTTACCACACCTAGTTTGATTTGTTTTTTCTCTCCTTTTGGATCTAGACCCAAGATCTATTGATCTAAGGAATCCAGGAGTTGCAAACTCATTTCTGTGCACAGATTTCCCAGAAGTGCGTTATTTCAGCAGGCACTACTGTGCAATCCCATTTTGGGATATTATAGTGGTATCAAAGCTCCTTTCTTGGCACAACCTGTGATTTCATTGGAGAACCACAACCATGTTGCATTCATAAGAAGATGAGCCTCTTATTGAGAGGGAGAAGAGGTATCAAAATAGAAGTCACAAGAAGTTTGTTTACACCAATGATGATCAAGACAAGGGTAAGGCCCCTGAAACTGCAAGTGATAAAGAAGGAGAAGAGTTTGCAAGAACTCTTTTGGTAGCCATGGAAGATATTGCTAGAGAGATTAAAGAGATGAGAATGGACAGAATGAGGGAATCTCCTGGGAGATTTCATCCTGGGGAAATCTCTGGCATGTCTCACCACTGGACTGGTCAACCAGTGAACCAACCACAAGCTCCACAACGCTCCACTATGCCTACTTTCTTGGCTATGGAGAATGAAGGACCAAAACAGTAAGCATCCCTTGAAGACTACTTTGTGGAATATGAATCTCAGAATCAGAGATTCAAGGACCACTTGAGTTTTCAATAGTTTTGTCACCTCAAGGACAAAAGAAGACAAAGGCATCAATATAGAGATGGTGGGTTCTTCCATAATCATCATAGACATCACTCTATGGGTAGATTCTTTTTGCCCAAGTTTGATGGGTCATCCACCAGTTTTGCCAAGGCATGGGTAGAAAATCTGGACATCTAATTTCAGTTGAACAAAGTCCCCGAGATTGAAGCCATCAAGATTGCAGTGCTGCACTTTGAAGGTGAAGCACACAATTGGTGGTTCCATGGGTTATCTACATTGGGCCATGCCAATGTGACTGCCTATTCTGAATTCACTAGAAGAATGGTGGAGAGGTTTGACAGAAAGGATTCAGAAGCACCTTTCATGAGCCTTGCAAAGTTAAAGCAATCGGGAAATGCATAAGCTTATATATCCGAGTTTCTGAGATTATATGTTATGGTTCCTGATTTGTCTCCAGCAAGGAGGGTGTACATGTTCATCGATGGCTTGGATGAACCTTTGCATGGATTGGTTAAATCTACCAAGCCCATCACTTTGCATGATGCCATTGAGAGGGCTAGAGACCTCCAAGATGCCTTGCCAAAAGCAAAGGAAACTTTCCAGAGCAAGGCCCCTCACTTTTCTAAGGGGAAGGAATAGAAAGCTGCTCCTTCCAAGGAGAGCTTATTCAAGAAGCCTCTTGATATTGAATTTAGGAGGGAGTTGAGAAAGAAGAGACTATGTTTCACTTGCCAAGAGTCATGGTAACCTGGACATAGATGTGCTGCTGGGAAAGCACACTACATAGAAGTCTTCTCATATTTTGAGGAGGAAAATGAAGATGATGAACCAAGAAGGGGTCACAGCGCTGATAATGTTAAGGGAGATCCAACACCATCCGGAGATGGGGATGGAGCCTTTTCTCCAATAGGAGTAACTCTTGCATCTTTGAGAGGAGTACCTAATTACTTGACCCTAAGAGTACAAGGTTCCCTCGTGAATCAGAGGGTATTTGTACTGATTGATAGTGGGGCAACCCACAACTTTATTGATGCTCATCTTGTGCAGAGGAGAGCAATCCCCACTGATACTTTTGAGGGATTCTCTGTTTTGGTCCCAAGAGATAGGACAATGCAATGCATGCACTATGTCCCATCACTTTCAGTTACTATGGGGTCCTACACTTTGGTGGATCATTTTTTTGTAGTTGACATACCAGACACCAATATCATTTTGGGTGTCCAATGGTTGATTACACTGGGTAAATTCACCACTATTTGGAAGGCTTTGTAGATGGAGTGGGTGGACATGAAGAGTGGTAAACCTCAAATGATCCAAGGCATGCATACTTATCCTTCACCTAGCACTTCCACCCAAATAACAGAGATGGATTTGCACAGTGGAAGAAATGATCTCACAGTCCCTTCTCTGATGTTCATGAGTATTCTGCATGGGACATTCCTATCTAGTGGCAAACCACCTAGGAGGCCACCAGATTTAGATCTTGTGGGGGATACCTCACAAAGCACTACTCCAAACTTAGATCCAAGTGGGATTGGGGCAATGGAAGACCAAGCTACAGCGCTGGGAGGCTTGGGACAGCTCAAGAGTAAGGGGGATCCTCTCCCTTCATCACTACCACCCCCTCTCATTTCCAAATCTACGCTGAGGGAAGAGGATATTGGGAGGATCAGCCTTCCAACACACATCTTTTGCATGAGAAATGTCAGAGAAGAGATCAGCAACATGACAGGCACTACCATGGAGGTATCATCAGCGCTATCTTTGTTGAGGAGTGTGGATCTACATTGGAAATCTCAACTGCTTGTAGAGGATTCCAAAGATATCCACACCTGTATGATACTAGATGACCTACAGCAAGAAGAGGGCTACTTAGTCCAAGGGGGATTTATCTACTTTCATGGTAGGATGTTCTTGTCTAGAGCTTCCAAGCTCAAGCAGATGATACTACAAGGGGCACACAGAGAATTCTTTCTCAGCCATATGCAATCCATGAAGATCTACACCCTGATCATGAGGAGCTTTGATTGGGAAGGGATGAGAGAGGATTTGCATCAGCACTTTCAAGAGTGCATTAGCTATAAGGAATTGGGACAGCCAATGGACTCTTTGCAAGAGTCATTCAGCTAGTTCTTCCTTCTTTTGAGAGAAGGGAAATGCCAATGCACAACTCCATGTGTATGAGGAAATATGATGGTAAAGGATCTGATCATGCAAAGCAAGTTTTATTTTCTGATCTGTCACATTCTTTTACCATTTTTTTTGCAGGTTATGACTCGTAAAGGAAGTGAGAGATCATGTGGATCTCATGGCTTTTGAAAGGCCAATAGGAATTCTGAACTTGGCCACTCCCTTGTTGTGCAAAGGGAGATTCCTTTTCATGATGGGTGCTTCCCAAAGGCACCAAACATATCTGACATCTTCAACTATGATAAGATGACTCATGCAGCAAATGTGTGGTGGGAATGCCACTTGCCACACCTTGATCTGATGCAGGCAGGAGATGCATTTCTCTGGCATCACATATGGGACTTTGACCCACCTCCTCAAGCTCAAATTTTTGTTTACATATATGTAGTTTTGCTGCCATACTTGGATGACATAGTTGTACTATTTATGGGATTGTATGGAGGGAGGATGGGCAGTTTGTATGTACCACATGGGATGGAACTTCTCTATGTACCTCATGCTACATGTTTTGGAGAAGGAATTTCTCCAACCATGTTAATTTCTGTTAAATTTTTCACTCCTTATGGGATGGACTATGCACATCTTATGATAACCTTGGAGGAACAATTCATGATGTGTTGGCTTGGTGAACACTTGGCTAATGAGGAGGACTTGATCCTTGATGGTGTCACCAATGGAGGAGGGGAAGTACTGCAACACTCACCCTATCAGTTGCTTGAGGACAAGCAACATTTTGGAGGGGAGGACTGTAATATTCCTACTTAGCCTGAGCTAAGGGGAATATACATTTTTGTTTCATTTTATGTTGCATGAATAAATGAATAAAGGAGGACATGTAAAAATCCTAAAAGGAATGAATAAATCAATGCCCATATGAACAAGGATAAATCTGGGCCATGTAAACAAATCACTTGCAGGTGTGAAAGGGTTTTGAGCTATGAGACTGGGTCAACCTTGACCAAATCTACAACGCTGTCTAGATACAATGTACCTCATGAAGGGACAACTCAGTTCTAGAAGGAGGCCCCCCATGTGAAAGGAGCTAACTCATCAAGGTGGTTCAGGGTTTTTCAAGGCTTTCATCTTATAAAAGGAAGAGGAAGGCAGGAAGAATGGGTTGTTGATTATGCTTATTTTCTGAGTATCTTATCTGTTTAGACAAATACCATCCTCTACTATTTAGCTGAGGATAGTGCTGCTTAGCACTTGTGGATTCGTATGCAGGGATTCTATCTCTTCCCTTGAGGATTTCTTGGAGTCTTGCTGATTTTTTCCACTATCAGGCATTTGGCCAAGCTCTACTTCCAACTGCAACGCAGAACCAATTAGGGTTTGGTTGCTTTTGCAAGCTGCAACAAGTGGAAACACTTGATCTGATCAGATCTAGACTTTACTAGTGCCTCTTCTCAGTGAGTGTGTCTTTTAACCTCCTAGAAGAGTGCATTAGCTGTGGAGCTTCAGATTTGTATCTTGGCATCAGGCCAACTCAGTTATTCAAGCTACAACTCATTTTCCCTTCAGGGACTGTGTTATTTTCAGTGGAGGTTTTGCAAGGTGTTTTGATCCCATTTTTGATGAGATATCTCTAGTGCTGGGCTTTGCCTTTCACTTTGGTGATCCATGGATTAGCTTGTTGATCCATGTTCTGTATAGATATGATCTGTTTCTAATGTAAAATCATCTTCAGAAATTTCTGAATAAAATTGTAGATCTACTACTTAAAACTCAGATCTACTCTTGGTATTGCATGATTTGGTCAAAAACCCAAAGGGATCTTGTAATAGAGCCTTTCTAGTGTACATATCTGAAATGGATCTGATATTTTGTACACAGATCTGCTCTAGATCTGAAGTGTAACATTTAGCTGCTGCAACTCCTTTAAATAACATTGTTAAGCCATTTTGCAGTATATATATGTGTTGCAGCCTTCTTTTCTGAAGATTTCCTTCTCTCTTGTCTTCTGTATCCTGCTGTATAATGTAAGAGCATCAATATAAATCTGATTTTCTGCTATATATTCAAAATTTGACCTTATTTGATGGCCTCCTCTCTTTGGAGGTTTTCCAGCTAGACTAGATGGTGGGAGATTTGTTTACCACACCTAGTTTGATTTGTTTTTGCTCTCCTTTTGGATCTAGACCCCATATCTACTGATCTAAGGGATCCAGGATCTGCAAACTCATTTCTATGCACATATTTCTCAGAATTGCATTATTTCAGCAGACACTGTTGTGCAATCCCATTTTGGGATATTATAGTTTATTACCTCCATATAGTATCTTAACTTTCTTTTCCCTTCTAACTCCTTATCACTCCACAACTTATCCTTAAATTTTGAAGTAATGATGTTTTTAACATTGTCCTTATTCCCCAAGAGGATCTCCTCCCTTATCTCTCAATCTTCGAGTTAGGACTTGGAATCCTTATACCGCCCTCGCTTGAGCCGAAGGTGGTTTTGACTAGAGTTATAAGAAATTTTTTGGAGCCTCTCAACTTCCATGTTGCACAACTTCTTCTTATAAATCAGATACCTAAACATAACTGTGCATTCAATGGGGGGGAAACTAGCTTCAATCAAGAGAGTAGGGTAGGGAGTATTACCTTTAATCTTGAGGTTGCAGGTTATGAATTGCTTTTGGATAATTTAAATCTTTCTCCAAGAATATCTAGATAGAATACAACCCCACACCTCACATCCATATAAAATAATAGGGGTGACGAGAGTCTTAAGGAGGAACTTTTTTTTACTCCAAACCGAAAGATTCATTGTCTTACAATTTTTTTCAAGCTCATAGTAAGCTTTTCAACCTCGTAAAATTCTTTTCTCAATCTTATAGTTCCAGTTGAGATGATGGTGAATATCAATACAAAAATTTTGTAAGAAGAAACATTCTCGAAGTAATTGCTATCATAAATGAAATTGTCATAAGTGATATTTTTGGATTTAATAATTATAACTTTAGTCTTGTCTGTATTAACAGTCATACCCATCTTGATATAGTAATCATGGATGGTTTTAAGTTGCTTGTCGAGATCGTTGGGACTCCTAGTAATAAGAACGATATGATCAACATAAAGGAGAAGAGTAATGACTATACCAACAAGCTTGGGTCCTTCAAAACCAACAACTTCTAAGAATTCCTCAAGCTTGTAAATGTAAATGCCAAAAAGGGCAGGGGATAGGGGACACCCTTGCTTAACACCGATGTTTCATTTAATTTCATTAGAACAACCCTCGATGGTCTTAATCTTGGAAGTAACATTCTCATATAATCTAATAACAAAAACCCTTAAATAAGGAGGATCCATTATTTCATCAAGCCTTTGCTACAACTTCTCTCGAGGAATAGTGTCGAAAGATTTTCTAAAGTCAACAAAACAACAGAAGATATCGATCTTACTATTACGACAATCCTCGACAATGGTCCTAAGAGTGAAAAGGTGGTCAATCGTAGAGTGGTGCCTTCTAAAAATAGCTTTCCCAATGGCTCTTTTACCATGGGTTTCAAGCCAAGCACTAATCTTCTTTTCCAAAATTAGACCATACAACTCTGCTAAAATGTGGCTAATCATGATAGTCCTATAGTTAGAGGGAAAAAAAATTATCCCCACTTTTAAAGATAGGCACGATAAGGCTTTGCATCCACAACTTAGGGAAGTCGTGTTTAACTGCCAAGTTGAGGAGATTATGCAAGTGTGGGGTGAGGATGGAGCTTCCAATTTTGAGAATTTAATCTTGGTATCCTTCAATATCCATAGCTTTCCCATTAGTGAGCTTCTTAATCTTGGACTCCACATCTTCCAAACAAAAGGTACCTCCCTCTATAGGAGTGTTTATGATGTTTCCCATGCTTTCTGGGGAGTCATAGAGGTTCCTAAGATAGACATCCCATTCCTTTAAGTGGATCAATTTTTTCTCTTTTGATTTACAGACAAGAATGCTCCTCCAAAATGTTCTAGGCTCAACATTAGAGAGGTTAAGGAGAAGATCTTGCATCTTGTTTATATAGTCTCTTTTTTCCTTTTGATAATAGATTTTTACACCTTGATTTTCTCATCTTTAATAGTTTCATTGGGAGCATCTATAATCGCTTTCCTGACATATTTACAATCATTGTCATACGAGGGGTTGGAAGTCCTATTATTATACTATATGATACCTCCTTAGAGAATTTTTTAATCGTAGTGGAGAGGATAGTATTAAAATCATGGTAGATGTGATCAATGCTGTCATTATATGTTAAGGAACCTAATTCCCTTGTTAAAACTTTTAAGAAGATATCTGTTTTACTTTTTTCAAAAGACATTGCATTTGACTCTCGCCATTCTTATGCATCTGGTTGGTGTACATATCAAGGTTAAGGGTTAAGGAGAGAGATATATGGTCAGAGCCAGGCTCATGGTTGTTTAATAGATCAAAATTAACTATAGCGTGGATAACCTGGGTATCAGATATCACATAGTCCATGAAACTGCTACCGTACCCATGAATAAAAGTCATTTATCCAGAGGAAGGCCACTTATTGATCCCATTACAAATAATCAGGTCTTGGGAAGTAAAAATCTTAATTAAATTAGTGGCAAAAAGGTTCTCGGTAGAGTCTTCAAATTTTCTTTGGAATTTACTAGCTAGAACATAATCCTTATCAAGCCATAAGGGGTTAGGGTTAGAGTTATTACTTAATAGAGTGGCTTGGTTAGTAGTAGTATGAGCATTATAGTCCCCAAGCACAAGGATGTTTCCTTCATTTCTTAGGTTGTGGATATCAAATTCTAAGTCAATGAAAGGACAATGCTTATTTAGGTTGTTCTTCTTATAAGAGGTAGAGTTAGTAGGAGAAAAGTAACAAGTTGCAAGGAAAATTATATTGGTACTAGAGTCAGAGATTTTGATCCAAACATATTGATTAAGGGGGTCAATGTTATGAATTCACATGTGGGAAGCAATGTTATTTTTGATATAACAGGCTATACTACCCAGCCCTTGGCGTGAGGATCTCTTGTTCCAGGTAGACTAAAGAATGAATCCATCAATGTGGGGAACCCTACATTCATCATGTTCCCAGGTTTCAACTATGAGAATAATATTAGTATCACTTAAAATCCAACTTAACATAGGACCTTTGCACTGTTAGCCACTGATAAATTTTGTTATACCAAGAGGTGGCTAATTTTGTTCTTCAAAACTCCAAGAGATAATTCCCCTTTGAGAACCTATCATCCTTGAAGTTTTTATGAAGATAAATAATACTTTAGTTAATCTTCACTGTTGTTTCCCTTTTAAAACCTGAAAATTCTGTTGTTTTCCTGAAGAAAAAGACCGCTAAAATTTCCCATTTTCCCTTATTTTTCCTTCTCCTTTACATCCATTAAACTCTTCATTTACCTTTAATTACTTCTAAATTCCCTTTAAACCTTTGAAAATTTCCTTTGAAGGCTTAAAAGACCCTTTTTCCCCTTCTACCGAAAGCCAAAAAAGCATTGAAAACCTCTCATTTTGGCCTAAAAACGTATTTTCCAACTAAGGCTTTAAACCCTTTTGGCCTTAGCCTACAACTCCTTTTTTTGCATAAGACCTAGAGAAGTGACCCACCGTTAAGGCCCCATCGCTAATCTCAATCGGAGCATCCCGGTTGTGCTTTTCCCGTTTTGCTTTCAAAAGTTCCCAATGCGATTGGCCCCTTTTTTCTTTAAAAAAAAAAAAAAAAAACCCCTAAACCACTTTCCCACCATGCAACCTGTTGATCAACATGAGGGCCCTAAGGATCGGTATGCTATGTTTTGAATCAGTCTTATGGAAAATATGTTCAAAAATCATGTGTTTCATATAGCAAAAGGTAAGGTAAAGTCCTTTAGGTTAACTGGTACCGAGGCTCGTACCAGTATTAGACCCGGCATGCGGGATCCACCTGTGTCCATCTCACGCCCAATCCCTATACGCCACATGCCCCATTGTCAGCGTCCTTATGATGCTTACCCTATCTACTTCACCTCTTCTTTTTTTCCCTCTACCGTTACCCTCCTAAGGCTTTGAAATGCATTTAAACGAGCTAAAAACCCACTTTAGACTTTGTAATAGGGCCTAGCCCCTTTTTCCGCTAAACCTTAACCACTTCCCCATAACCCTTGCCCATGACCAAGCACTTAAAGCCTTGGGGGGCCAATTGCAAAGCGCATATCGCAATTTCACATGTTCATGCCCGATCAATCTATCGCAAATATTTGTGATGCGATCCACCCATCGCAGATCTGCCCCATCGCAAAAGAACAAAGCGCAATTTTCTATTGGTGCCACTTTCCGCCATCGCACTTTCGCCTTCGCGATCCGCGCTTTCTGTATTGGGTCCCACCAAACCCTATCATACACCGTACCATTGCCTTTTCACCGTTTTTACGCAGAAAACACTGTTCGACCACCGCCGCGCCATTGTTCTCCAGTCCTTCATAATCACTCCCATATGCACGAATTTTATAATTCAGTCCAGTGTTTTGCATGGTTATCAAGCGGGAGAGGCCGCCAGGATTACACAGTCCTTATGTGCAGTGGCAGGTCTCCACAGACAAAGGTATAGAAGAAGCAGGTAGCAAAACCCAACACGCCAAGAGATATGTTTCTTTCTTGAAGGGTTTGAAAGCTAGTAAGGCAGAACATCATGGCATAGCGAGTCGATTCAAGGAAACAATTGAGCATTAGAAGATCATTGATAAGGAGTCGGCCCATGTTATAGCTTCGAGGGCCCTACAACAGCTTGCAACCAGCGTGGACCGTTTCGATACAGCGTGGGCCGGAATCGCAGCAGTAAGACCTCCATCGTGCTAAGATTCCACCACTCCTTCTATGCTCCGACCATTAACAGAATATGAAGCATGCCTCCAGGAAGAAAGGAACCATCAGTGGGCAGTCAGCAAAGGTTCACCCAGTTTGTCAGCCAAATTTCCAGTTCATCCGCAAACATGCCGCCTCCAGTATCAGCAACAACCTCGACCCCTTCTCGCAAATGATACATTGTTATTTCATGATTTGGCCCTCGCGGCCGTTTTACTTTTTACCCCAGTTAGTCATTTTCAAGTTTCAGGTGGAATTTATATTTCGCCCCAGCAATTTACTTTTACCCAGATTGTTATACAATTTTGGTTTTAAATGGCCGAGCGCCTAACATCAAATGATGAGAGGTTTTTTATTCCTCATCATGATTTTTGTTATTTTGAAAAGGACTTCTAAAAAATTCGTAGCATGCAAGGAAGATATTTTCCCAAAATTATTCTCGCCCATGTAAGGAAGTTCCTATATAAGCAAGAACAGAAGAGAACACAGGGTTCCAGATTTTCTGAAGAAACTCGCTGTGTAAAGAAGTTTTTGTATGCTTATTTTGGAATTATTAATGTGAATGAACAGAGCCCGTAGGGTCTCAGCGAAGAGAAGTTTTATTTATGAAAGGATTCCGGTCTGAATGCTTTATGGTATGTGCCTCTTTCTTCGTTATATCGTTTCGTTGTTTATTTCACTGTCTCCGCTTCCCTTATATCATGTTTTGGAATGCGAGTAGCTCATCAGCACTGATATAAATTTATCGTTATTTGGTACTTATATGAGGCTGGTCTGGTTGCTTTAAATATGGCTCATGCATGGTATGGTGTTTCGTTTCACACTTCATCTATATTTCTTCTGTATTGATTATCGTGGAACTTTATTCGTCCAGAACTGATTGATGGGTATGGATTCTTAGTTCTCAAGCCCATGCTATGTCAAAATATGTTTTCCGAGTACTATTTCCTTGATAATTAGTATGCCTCTTTTGCCTTCTACACCTCGAACGCATCTGATTCAATGATCTCCATATAACATTTAGAAACTGGCCCTCTTTGAAGTAGAGCTGTCTTCAAGCTGTCTGTTGCATTTGTATGGATAATTGTTTCCTCGCCTTTACAACACTTTTTATATTTTGTTGAAGCTGTAGACTGTCTGGTCCCATTTGAAATATGTAACATTATCAGAGAAGTTGATATGGTAAATAGTTCAGAGCTAAAAGTGATCCTAAAATATACTTCATACTCTTTACAAGTTAAGATGTCCTAGGCACTGGTCTCTGACAACTCGAGGCTGTCTCTAGGAACTACAACATCTTTCTGGCGCCGTTTCCAGGGACGAAATTGAAATAAATTAAAATCCCTGGGCCTCGACAAACCTATTCACTCTTCAGTTAGGTGAGCCTGAAGAGTTGAGAGTTGTACATTCCTCACCTTGGCGACTCCACATTTGTGTTGTAAGTTAATTTGTTTGCAGTCCTGGCTCCTCGTAAGCTGCACCTGAGGTCAGATATGTCTCAGCCAAAGAAACCTTCTGTGTCTGACCCGGAAAGGATCCTACATAGAAGGGGCTAGAGGGAAAGGCAGTCAGTTCATACCGAGATTCTTGAATTCTCCCTAGAAAAATTTCCATATCTTCCGTCCTCTTCCTCTCAAATCGCCCAAATACCAGGCCCTAACTCCATCATAAGAGATACTGGTTACTATTCAGAGAGCCCACCTCGGGGAGGTGTCCATATCAAAGACGAAGCCGAGTCTAGCAATACTTCGCATTACTCTTTCCACCCTACCCCTGAAGTTGAGGAGATTAAGGGAGTTACTGAAGTATCTGCTGTTCACTACCCGACATTCTCGTCAACCCCTTAAGCCATTGTTCACTACATCCCCATCATTATCCATACTTCACTTCCACCTTCTCCTCCTCCTCTTACAGCCCAGATTCTTGCACTACCTCCACCCCCTCCAATGGCTAACGTTCCCGGTTTCCTGTTAAATAAATACGCCCCTCTGGCTCTACCTAATGTGCTAAATGACATGCCACAGGACTATTTAAAGATCTTGCCCCGTTTCAATGGGGAAAATGAGATCGAAGCTCAGAAGCATTTGGAGGTCTTTTGTTCTTTCACAGAGAATTTTAATGTGGAACATCTGGATGTGGTCCTAAGGCTGTTTGTGCAATATTTAGATGGTGAGGCTAGAAAATGGTTCAAGACACTGGGAAACCATTCTATCACCACCTGGGATGGAATGGAAGAGACTTTCCTCAAAAAATGGGGAGAGAAGAAGGACCACAGACATTGTCTTACTGAGTTTAATACACTCAAGAAAAGACATGATGAAGGGGTGGCTGAATTTATTAAGAGATTTAAGAAATTGTACCTTAGCCTCCCTGTAGAGATGAAGCCTCATCAGACCGCTGCCAAGGTTGTGTTCGTGGTAGATTTCGACTCAGAGTTCAGCTTCTCTCTGAGAGAAAGAAAGCCAGCCACCCTGGTTGATGCTCAGACAGATGCACTAGAGCTCGAGGCAAACTTTTCCTCCACTGGTAAGTCTAGGGGGAAATCTGAGCAAGATACAAGAAGAAGGGGAAAGGAAGAGGTATCCACCTCAGGCCAAGATAGAGATTCAACAAACGACAGGATTGAGGAGATGAACAAAATGATCAAGAATCTCTCAAGAAAGCTAGTAAAGCTTGAAATGGAGGCAAAGAATTCATCCTCCAAGAATTTCCAAAATGCTCCTAACAGAGGTTTTAACCCTCAATACAGAAAGCCACCCTTGCAGATACTGCAGAGGGGAAAAAAGGAGCAGCAAGACCAAGTTTTACCCCCCCTCTATTTGGAAGGGCAAGTAGAGGGCTCTACTGAAGATACGGCTTATGAGCAAGAAGAGGCTTACCTTGATTTCTCGAACAGTGATGAAGTTGAATATCCTTTACATGAAAGTAATGAAGTAGAGGTGCAGGCACACACAGAGGGAAAGGCTAATGAAGACACTGAAGATCCTGAGGTTGAGGATTACTGCAAACAGTTCGTCGAATTCATGCAAGCTCAATTCAATAGAAGATATGACCTTAGATCTTCCAGGAAGAGAACCCGCACTCAGGATCAGGAGGAGGACACATCGCAAGAAGAAGCACCTGCTCGAAAGGAGGCAACACCACAAAAGATGCTAGACAAAGGTAAGAGGCCCCTTAAGCCATCTCTGCAGTCTGATAATCAAATGCCTTCATCTTCACAAGTAGTTGCACACCCTAATGATAAGCTTACCGAAAAAGAAGTTAAGCCTCCCCCTCAAAGTGAAGAGTCAAAAGATAAAGAAACAAAGGAAGTGGCAGTAGATAGGTCCTCCTCTTCTTTTAGTTTACAGAAAGAACCTGAGAAAGTGAAAATCCCAGTCCCCTTAACCGAGCTGTTAAAACAACCTGCCTATCAATCCCAAGTCACGTCCTTCATGCTTCCCCCAGAAGTAATACATATTCTTGACAATTTGAACCTACAGGAAGAAAGGCCCATGGTTGTTTTTGGCCCACATGTTGAGGAGTTGGATGCCACCACTCCCCCATTTTACGTGTCTCTAGTCATCCATGATCTGCTGCTTCATAATTGTATGTTAGACTTCGGCGCCTCTCATAACCTTTTACCCCTCTTGGTCATGGAGCAATTAGGACTACAGATAACCCGCCCATACAAAGACCTTTACTCATTCGACTCCAAAAGAGTTAAGTGCCTGGGCATGATAAAAGACTTGGTGGTTAATCTGGCTCAGATCCCTGCAAAAAGTGTAGTGATGGATATAGTGGTGGCTGACATTCCAGCCCGTTTCGATATGTTACTGTCCAGATCTCGGGGGAACAAAATTGGGGGATCAATCAAATTGGACTTAACTTATGCCACTATCCCTGTATTTGGTGGCCAAGAGAGGAGACTATACCGGGAAACCAGATTTGTCAAGACAGTTACAAAAGTAGATGATTCAGTTAATTCTCCAGTGTATAGCAGGGAGGGAGATTTATCATGCTTAATGCTGGAGGAAGATCAGGAGTACGCCAATGAACCGCCATTTTTCCAGATTAAGACAGAGCAGTTCATAGAATGTCCTGAATCAGGAATCTGGACACTTCATTTCGATGGGGCAAACTCTAGAGAAGGAAACGAAGCTGGGGTGTTATTGATTTCGCCTGCAGTTAGATGGGTGCCTCTATCTTTCAAGCTGGAGTATGAAGCCACAAATAACGTGGCTGAATATTAAACACTCCTGCTAGGGTTGTAGACAGCCAGGAGTATGAACATACAAATTTTAAAAGCTCTGGGAGATTCAGAACTAGTGGTCAGGCAGGTGAGAAATTAGTGCCAAGCCAAACATCCTAGGCTGAAGGCCTATAGGAACGAAGTTTGGGATCTGGTGGACAACTTTTTCTTGGCATTTAATATCCAGTTCATGCCCTGGGAGAAAAATAGAATGGCAGACTCCTTAGCAGCGGCTGCCAGCACCTTTCGGCCACCTCAGAACCCTCTCTTGAGGTATGAGATTGAGGTACGTTATAGGCCATCAATCCCAGACAACATCAAACACTGGCAAGTATTCGAAGATGATGAGCAGGTCAAGAGATTCTTGGAAACAGTTGGGGAATTCTCCAACATGGAGATTGATGTGTGTGAATAGGTGGAGACTGAAGACACTTCTGGAGACAAGTGGGAAGAAAAGGTAGTCGGTCACCAATTCTTACAATTGAAAGGAAATATCATCCCCCAAGGATTAGTGCCTTTAGAAAGGCTGTTTAACAAAAAAGATGTTCCCTTGCAGCCAAACAAAGTTGTAGAGGAGAATCAGGTAGAGGACCTGAATCTAGGCACCAAGGCTGATCCTAAAATCGTGAAGCTGTCTAAGAAGGTCCCAGAAGAGTATAAACAGCTATATCACAACTTGTTCCAGTATTATAAAGATGTGTTCGCCTGGTCTTATCAAGACCTAAAAAACTTTGATGTCAACATTATGCAGCATAAGATTCCACTGAAGGGAGATGCAAAACCACATAAGAAAAAGCTTAGACAGATAAATCCACTATTGCTACCTTCTATCGAGAAAGAAATTAAGAAACTGCTGAAGGCCAAAATCATTGTACCATTGAGATACTCTCAGTGGGTAGCAAATTTAGTCCCTGTACGAAAAAATAATGGAGAAATAAGACTGTGCGTTGATTTCAAGAACCTGAACCGGGAATCATTAAAAGATAATTACCCACTGCCCAAGATGGATCACATATTGTAGAAAGTGGTAGGGGCTTCTAGGATGTCGATGATGGATGGGTTCTCTGGGTACAATCAGGTGGCCGTACAACCAGAAGATCAAAAGAAGATGACCTTCACCACTCCATGGGGAACGTTCATGTATGCCAGGATGCCTTTTGGGCTGATTAACGCAGGGGCCACCTTTCAGAGGGCCATGGATATTGCTTTCATTGGAGAACAGGATCAGTTCGTGGTGGTATACCTGGATGACATTACAGTGTTTTCGAAGGATGATGCAGAACACATAGAGCACCTGCGTAGAACCTTCGAGAAGTGCAGAAAGTATGGTCTCTCCCTTAAGCCACAGAAGTCTTTGTTCGCACTAAAAGAGGGCAAAATCTTGGGACATATAGTCACCAGAGATGGAGTAAAGATTGATCCTAAGAGAGTGGAGGTCATAAATGGCATTTCCCTCCCTAGAAATAAAAAATAAGTTCAAGTATTTCTAGGCCGAATAAATTTTCTGAGGAGTTTCATCCCTAACTATGCTGAGATAGTTAGGCACATAACTGACATGTTAAAGAAAAATAATGAAGTGAAGTGGTCACCAGAATTGCGAGAGGCCTTTGCCAGAATAAAAAACGCATTTGCTGAAGCTCCTATGCTAGCTGGGCCAGAGTATACCAAACCTTTTATGATCTTTTCTTTCGCTTCACCTCACACAGTGGCCGAAGTTTTGTTGCAAAAAAACGAAGAAGGATATGAGCGGCCTATTTCCTTCTTCAGTTAGGTGCTTTGGGATGCTGAACTAAAATATAACATATTGGAGAAGCAAGCGTACGCTCTGGTGAAATCCCTCAAGGCTTTCCGCATGTACGTTCTGCAGTCCCAGGTCACTGCATTTGTTCCTACAGCAACCATTAAAGACATTCTTATCCAAGGGGACAATGAAGGAAAAAGAGGAAAATGGATAGCCAAAATACAGGAATATGAGTTGGATATTCGTCCTACCAAATTAATCAAGGGGCAAGGTCTAGCCAAGATCCTGTCTGAGTCAAATTGTCAGGCCTTGGGTATCAATCTGTCTATGACAGCAAATGAAGTTTCTGGTGAAAAAGAAGAACCACAGGGCGTAGAGATAGCCTCCCAGAAGATACAGATGAAGTACCTAACCAATCAGTGGTACAAGGAAGTAGCGGAGTGCCTCCTAACACTAAGCTGCCCGCCTAGCTGTGAAAAAGCTAAATACAGGGAACTGAGGTTGAAATCACAGAATTATATGGTTGCGAACGGTCGGCTATACTGGAGAGACCCCTCAAGCATCCTGCTCTTATTCCTGACAGAAGAAGAGGTGGAATGCATAGTGGCTGAGTTTCACGAAGGTATATGTGGGGGCCATTACAGTTGGAGGGCTACTGCCCACAAGATTCTGAAGGCTGGTTTCTACTGGCCTAAATTATTTGGAGATGTCTTTACTTGGGTCAGGGCATGTGATAAATGCCAAAAATTTGCCGAGAAGCAGAAGCTAGCAGCTTTGCCTTTGATTCCTGTCCATGTGGATGAACCTTTCAAAAAGTGGGGAATTGATTTTATAGGCAAAATTCACCCACCCTCAAGCGGCCAGCATAGATGGATCTTGACCGCCACAAATTACTTCACGAAGTGGGTGGAAGCTATACCTGCAAGAAATGCTACAGATACAGTGATAATGAAATTTATGGAAGAGAACATTATATCCAGGTTTGGCTGCCCTGCTAGAATAGTGACGAATAATGCACAAGCCTTCAAATCTGCTAAATTTGTGAATTTCTGTCAGCAGTACAATATCTCACTGAGTCACTCAATAGCTTACTACCCACAAGGAAACGGTTTGGCAGAATCTTCGAATAAAACTCTAGTGAGAGCCCTGAATAAAATTATAAACGAAAATCAGAAGAATTGGGATTCTCAACTGAAGTTTGCTCTGTGGGCAAATAGAATTACCAGTAAAAGAGCAACTGGGAAATCTCCATACGAATTGGTATATGGACGAGCAGCTGTGTTCCCTATACAGCTAGCCTTGCCTATGGCTCGATTCATGCAAGAGAGTCAGGATGAACCCGATGACATTACCAGGAGAATTGACCAGCTGGTGGAGCTCGAAGAAACACGTAATCAGGTGAATCAGAGGCTAATAGAATACTAGGAGAAAATGAAAGAGCTGTTTGATCAACATGCTAAAGACATAAAGTTGCAGGTAGGGGACCTAGTACTCAGGTGGGACGTGCGAAGGGCTGATAAAGGAAAGCATGGTAAATTCAAACCCCTTTGGTTCGGCCCTTTCAAAATTGCAGAACAAGGTGGCAACAATACTTTTAGGCTGGAGAATTTGCAGGGGGATTTTCTGGATGCCCCTGTCAATGGTCAATTCCTCAAGCATTATTTTCAGTACTGATCCGGGCCAAGAGGGCCCGATGTATCATATTGTATATTATTTACAGTTTTACGCGTTGTTTTAATAATGTGTGTTGGTTGAAGAATCATGAAGAGAAGAGGTAAAAATCCAAAAGGGATGAGAAGTGGCGTTCACAGAAGACTAACAGGCGGTCTGCATAGTTCTCGACACATTCAAGGATGAATGTGCCATCCCCAGGTGGAGCCAAAGTTGATCAACATTTAACATAAGTCACTGATGTTATTAAAGGTTGATAAGTTATGTATGGAACTTCATATCAAATGGTGGAATATTTGAAGAGTTGGCAAGAGTGAAGTGGCAACAATAAAGTAGGAACATGAAGTAACGTGGCAGAACTAACGTGCGGGCCCTAAGGATCGGTATGCTATGTTTCGAATCAGTCTTATGGAAAATATGTTCAAAAATCATGTGTTTCATATAGAAAAAGGTAAGGTAAAGTCCTTTAGGTTAACTGGTACCGAGGCCCGTACTAGTATTAGACCTGGCACGCGGCGTCCACCTATGTCCAGCTCATGCCCAATCCCTATATGCCACGTGCCCCATTGTCAGCGTCCTTACGACGCTTACCCTATCTACTTCACCTCTCTTTTTTTTCCCTTTACCGTTACCCTCCTAAGGCTTTGAAATGCATTTAAACGAGCTAAAAACCCACTTTATACTTTGTAATAGGGCCTAGCCCCTTTTTCCGCTAAACCTTAACCACTTCCCCAAACCCTTGCCCATGACCAAGCACTTAAAGCCTTGGGGGGCCAACCGCAAAGCGCATATCGCAATTTCACATGTTCGTGCCCGATCAATCTATCACAAATATTTGCGATGCGATCCACCAATCGCAGATCCGCCCCATCGCAAAAGCGCAAAGCGCAGTTTTCTGTTGGTGCCACTTTCCGCCATTGCACTTTCCGCCTTCGCGATCCGTGCTTTTCGTATTGGGTCCCACCAAACCCTATCATACACCGTACCATTGCCTTTTTCACCGTTTTTACGCAGAAAACACTATTCGACCACCGCCGCGCCATTGTTCTCCAGTCCTTCATAATCACTCCCATATGCATGAATTTTATAATTCAGTCCAGTGTTTTGCAGGGTTATCAAGCAGGAGAGGCTTCCAGGATTACACAGTCCTTATGTGCAGCGGTAGGTCTCCACAGACAAAGGTATAGAAGAAGCAGGTAGCAAAGCCCAACACACCAAGAGATATGTTTCTTTATTGAAGGGTTTGAAAGCTAGTGAGGCGGAACATCATGGCATAGCGAGTCGATTCAAGGAAAAATTTGAGCGTCAGAAGATCATTGATAAGGAGTCGGCCCGTGTTATAGCTTCGAGGGCCCTACAACAGCTTGCAGCCAGCGTGGACCGTTTCGATACAGCGTGGGCCGGAATCGCAGCAGTAAGACCTCCATCGTGCTAAGATTCCACCACTCCTTCCAGAATATGAAGCATGCCTCCAGGAAGAAAGGAACCATCAGTGGGCAGTCAGAAAAGGTGCACCCAGTTTGTCAGCCAAATTTCCAGTTCATCCGCAAATATGCCACCTCCAATATCAGCAACACCCTCGACCCCTTCTCGCAAATGATACATTGTTATTTCATGATTTGGCCCTCGCGGCCGTTTTACTTTTCACCCCAGTTAGTCATTTTCAAGTTTCAGGTGGAATTTATATTTCTCCCCAGCAATTTACTTTTACCCAGATTGTTATACAATTTTGGTTTTAAATGGCCGAGCACCTAACAACAAATGATGAGAGGTTTTTTATTCCTCATCATGATTTTTGTTATTTTGAAAAGGACTTCTAACAAATTCGTAGCATGCGAGGAAGATATTTTCCCAAAATTCTTCTCGCCCATGTAAGGAAGTTCCTATATAAGCAAGAACAGAAGAGAACACAGGGTTCCAGATTTTCTGAAGAAACTCGCTGTGTAAAGAAGTTTTTGTATGCTTGTTTTGGAATTATTAATGCGAATTAACAGAGCCCGTAGGGTCTCAGCGAAGAGAAGTTTTATTTTATGAAAGGATTCCGGTCTGAATGCTTTATGGTCTGTGCCTCTTTCTTCATTATATCGTTTCATTGTTTATTTCACTGTCTCTGCTTCCCTTATATCATGTTTTGGAATGCGAGTAGCTCATCAGCACTGATATAAATTTATCGTTATTTGGTACTTATATGAGGCTGGTCTGGTTGCTTTAAATATGGCTCATGCATGGTATGGTGTTTCGTTTCACACTTCATCCGTATTTCTTCTGTATTGATTATCGTGGAACTTTATTCATCCAGAACGGATTGATGGGTATGGATTCTTAGTTCTCAAGCCCATGCTATGTCAAAATATGTTTTCTGAGTACTATTTCCTTGATAATTAGTATGCCTCTTTTGCCTTCTGCACCTCGAACACATCTGATTCAATGATCTCCATATAACATTTAGAAACTGGCCCTCTTTGAAGTAGAGTTGTCTTCAAGTTGTTTGTTGCATTTGTATGGATAATTCTTTCCTCGCCTCTGCAGCACTTTTTATATTTTGTTGAAGCTGTAGACTGTCTGGTCCCATTTGAAATTTGTAACATTATCAGAGAAGTTGATATGGTAAATAGTTCAGAGCTGACAATGATCTTGAAATATACTTCATACTCTTTACAAGTTAAGATGTCCTAGGCACTAGTCTCTGACAACTTGAGGCTATCTCTAGGAACTACAACACAACCAGCGTTAAAAACCAAGTGTTGGGGCCCGATCGTGCAATCGCAATCGGGCGTTCCCTTAAGTTTTGTTACCTCTCACTTTTAAAAATCCCCAATTGTGATTGAGCCTTTGTATATAAAAACCCTTCCCTAATACAAACTTTCCTTTGTATTTCATTAAAAACCCACTTTTTCTATGTTTTTATAAATCCTGATGATTCATTGGTTGGGCGAATACCAACCATTGATCTAAACCAATCAAACGATCGTCGGGATATCGCATCAGATTTTTCCGTTGGATGCATTTAAATATTTTATTGCCCCCCTCCGATTAGCAACCTTTCGATGGTTTCCCAAACTGTCGATCTGTTTCCGCCATACCCAGATCCGACGGCCCACATTGCTCTGATTCAAAACCCGCATACCCTTCTTTGGCATCCATAACTTAATCTCCACCGTTGATCTAGTTCTAAGATCAACGACCCTCATTCAATTGCATCGCAATTTTTCTCTGCACCTTTCCTCTCTCCCCCACCGATTGGCGACCCCTGATTGGATTTGGGCCGTTCATTTCATTCATCTGACGGTCCGGATCAAAGATTGACACCCTTTTTTATTTTCATAAACCCCGCTTTGTAAAGTCCTTTCGGTGAATATCCATCATTGATATCTGCAGATCAACAGCCCACGTTGCTCCCGATCTCCACTTGCCCCGCCCCCCACCTTTTATTCTCTTCATTTCCCAAAATTAAATCTGGACCGTCCATTCTTCCAATCCAATGGTCTAGATTAAACCCGATAGGCCCAACTCCTTTGGGACCTATCTCTTCATCAGCAAATATTGACCGTCCATTCCTTGATCCGACGGTCCAGATTTAAACCGCCATGACCCTGTCCCACCTTCTTCCGCCCGCGCATCTTATCTTATCGCGCTCCAAACTCCACCGTTGGATCTTCCCACCCTTCATCCAACGGCTAGGGACCCATATCACGTGATTTCGCGTCTGATGGTTAATGTTTTAAATTTAAGCGATATGGGTGGTTTTAAAAAGCCACCTGTCGGCCAGAAACACATATCACGTTCAAAAAGGTAATACTGCCTATCCACCTTTTTGCAGCGCGACACCAGTGGTTTTTATTGCCAAAAACACTTTTCCCCATTTCCATTTCATTATCCCATGTGTAATCTCCGTCGTTGATCTCTGAGATCTAACGGCTCATGTTTAATCTCACCTTTTAGTTCATCGCCCTCCACCCATCCTCCAAAGGACTTCTTAAGTCATTCTCCACCGTTGATCTCTGTGGCCAATCTCATCTGACAGACCAGGTTATTTCCGAAACCCCAAAATTATTTTAACTGTGTTTTCCTTCCACCTAAGGTTTTTCGCCCATTTCCTTGGTTATTTCTTCCATTTCATTATAATATCACCCCTTCATATTATAAAACCCAGATTAATCTCGACCATTGATCACTATGCATCTACAGCTCAGACTTAATCCTTTGTTCACCCCTCCAACCACCTCTCCTTTTAACCTCTGTAGGCAATCCTCGCTGTTGAATGCTTTCATCCAACGGTCGCGAATCTAACCTAAACTCCAAAGCAGTCTGAACTCACCCCCACAGGATTTTTCTTAATTTTTCTTTGTTTTGTGTAGGTTTTAAAGGTTTCTTAGTTGTTTAAAAAGAGATCAAACGGCCGAGGATGACGATCCCCTAGGCCTTTATTTTACAAAGGAAATCATTCTGCAGGGTTCCAAATTATATTTTATCAGTGCCTCATGAGCACTAATGCCTTTATATAACCTTTGCGCGCCTACAACAACAATGGAAACACAGCAAACACCATAGCTGAAGAGTGTCAGTTTGACAATATGAAATCAAAGTAGAAATGAAGAAATTTAAGGTTTTAACACAGTTTTTTAAGGATCAAGGCATTAATTCGATTAATCAAAGACCTGATCCACAATTGAAGACAATTTGAAGACCATAAGATAGAAATTAGGCTTCATTAAGCCTAAAACACAGAACTCAAGTAAATTAAAAGTATTTTAGGTTAAAACAATAATATCTATCAGCTCGAGAAGCCTCCACTGCCACATCAGAGGCTAATTGAATCCTCTGTAGCTACCAAAAGACACTTGCAGCCTCAAAGCAATCACAGAAGGCCTAGTTATTGCCAAAACAAAAGATATTTATCTAAAGACAGCTGAACATTTATTACCAAAGAAAGAACAAATTCTCAAACTGTCAGTAGGTTTATTACAAAGATAAGAAATAGGCCTCGAATTTAATCTTTTTTCCCTTTGAGTTTAAAAAGACAGAAAAAGAGTAAATAAACATAATCATAATTCAATGCTCTCTTGCCTTAGGCCTTGCATGGTCTTAGAGGTTTGGAGCTGCATTTAGTGTAGAATTTATTGCATTTCAAACCTAAAGCTCTTCCACCTCCTCATTTCTTCTATAAATAATCTGAAGAAGATGAAATACAGGTTGGTTGATCACTAGTTGTAATACTGAAACTCTCTGAAATAATACATAGTCTCTCGAAGTTGAAGAGGAAATTGAAGTCTTGGAAGTCCCGATGATGTTGTTGCATGCTTGTTCTTGAGAAGGCTCTATCATTGGATCCATGAGCTTGGCTGTTGGTGAAGTATTCTAAACTGTTTAATGTTTTCTCTTGTTTTCATTTTGTTCCATAATTTCTTACTACAGTAGGATGAAAGTTTTAGGCTCAGAAATGACTCCTGGAAGCACCTTAGACCTGTTTATCCTTCACTATTTTATGTTTTCTTTTGCTGAGGTATTTTAGAGTCTTTAATATTTCTCTTTAGTCCTCATGCTTTTTTATTTCTCTAATAGTTCGAATAGTTGGTTTCAGCATGATTTATGGTTCTCCCTGCTTGTCTGCTACCACTTAAAAGCTGTTATTGAAGTCTCCATTTGAAGTATCTTTGTTTATAGTGAGCCAAGGAGGTCTGTTTTGATCATGCCCTTTGTCCTTGCTTAAACAATTGTCTTAAAGGTCTTTTATAGTTGTGATCATAGATGTATTAGGTGTTCCCTCTTCTATGACTGCAATTATCAGTAAATCTTTTATGTCTTTATAAGTCATTTGAAATAAAATCTTTGAGGAAATAGGATGTGCTCCCGAATCTTAGATTTCATTTTAAAATTTGTTTTGAAATCATTATTTTCTTAATGTGTGGTTTGTAGAATTCATGGTTAGCCTTGTCTATCAAATACCTCTTTATTGTTCAAGTCATGTTTTCAAATTCCCTTTGTTGAGAATTAAACTTCTCTTTTCAAAACGATTAATGTCCATCTCATTCATAAACTAAAGGATCTTGTGGCCAAGTTAGAATTTCCCTTTGATATCCCATATCCATTGATAATTTTGTCATAACCTCTTTTTGACTGCATTTCCCAATGAAACTGATACTCCTTCTTTCTACCTACCTTTCCTTGACCTTTCATATTCTGCTGTATCAATTCAACCAAACAAACAAACAAACACTTGCACTTAATAACTAGTCTAAAACCAATACCCAAAGCACACAAGTTAAACCTTTGCAAAAAAAATAAATTTGATAGATCCCTCTCTAAGAACAGGAGGACTAGATCTTGGAACTCTAAAAATTGGTTTGATGTTGCCTTGTCTTTTGATTTGCCAAACTATCAAAACACGGGAGACCAAAATAATGACCATCACGGTGGGACGCTGAGTAAAATCTTTAAAACAAAACACTCATTGTCCAGTATAACATAAGTAGCCCTCTTCAAGCACTACCTAACAAAATGGTAATCATTAGGGGAATTTTAAAGTCAAAATGGGCCTCTAAGGAAAATTATAAAATAATAGTGGAAAAAATCAAATAGGTGATGACATCCTTAATTTTAGAGGAAAAAATGGAAAAACTATTTTTCAACTCATATTTTCAACTTATCTCCCAAAGTTTTTACTCAAATTTCGAGCAGGAGTACTCGTTGGATGCGAAATTTAATTCCCCATCCAAGGAGTACCCATGTTGCATACTTTCGATGGGTCCTACTACACGAAAAATAAGAAATACATAAAAAATGTGATTACAATCATGTTTTTTATGTATTTCTCATTTTTCGTGTAGTAGAGTTCATCGAAAGTATGCAACATCAGTACTCCTTGGATGAGGAATTAAATTTCGCATCCAACGAGTACTCCCTCTCAAAATTTAAGTAAAAATTTTGGGAGATAAGTTGAAAATACGAGTTGAAAAAGTAGTTTTATTATTTTATTATTTTTTAATATTTTTACCCTTTTATTTAAAAATGGTAAATCATCCCCCATGGTTGACATCATCATCTTGAATCCTATTGGTTGTTATAAAGTTTATTTTTGTTGTACATTTTTCTTAGGAGGCCCATTTTAGACCTCAAAATTCCCCTAATGCATGCTAGGACTTATTTGAATCAGTGACAAACTAAGTAACCCTTAGGATTCTCATAGAACCTTATCAAACCTTGATAGAATCAGTTACCTAGCCATAATATTGAACTCTTTATGTTTAAACACCTTAGCTAAGTGTTAAATCATATTTAGGACACTCTCATAACCCATAGGACTGAAAAAAACTCAGAAAAACCCAAAAATATTTCAGTTTGGCTTCAAAACAAACTTGGTGGTAGAACCATCCAATATTTTACCTTCATAGAAGCTAAAAAGCTTCCACCTGGTGACTCCAATAGCCCCATTAGGCCTATTACTCATATAGGTCTCTAGATCTCTTTAGGACTGTGTTAACCAGCCTTGAAGAAGTTTAGAAGCCTACTCCCATACTATATAAGACATCGTGAGAGGTAAAACTTCCAAAAAACAGTCCCTAAAACTTTAACCTCTCTCATTTTTGAAAAGCAGTTTGGCTTCACATAGGATCAACACTAGATCTCATCCAGGCCCTAATCCTCCTTTGATAGTTGACAATCCAGAGAGAATTCTGTGGCAGACTTCCAAGTCTGGAAAATCAGCTGCTAATAGGAGCCTCTTAAGAACAAAATCTGTCCCTGGAAACCTTGTTGACTTAGAGGATTTACACTTTGATTTACATCATACAAAGAACATCCTTAGAACTAGATCTCAAGGTGATTTAAACCAAACTGATCTTGACATTTCATATTTTCAACAAAGCTTTAGTAGAGAAGCCTCACCTTCCACTCCTCCTAATTCTCAGCTTCTTCATCACTTTAGCCTTTTCCATAAAAAATTTACTCAAAACCAGTTTGCTGGCCCAAGTGTTTCTTCCACTCCAATCCATACTACCATTGTGCAAAACACTCCATTTCAGCCCACTTTCCCCCTTATAAATCCACCCTTCTTCCAGCCATGGCAACATGGTATGCCCCATCAATGTTACCACAACCTCTACTTCCCTTACCAAATGATTATCAATCAAAAATTCCTCTTTTCACTGCAAAAGAGTCTACAACAGCTCAGCATCATGTAGATAGGATGGAAGATGCTTTTGATTAAATGGAGATAAAAGAAGAAACCGTTAAGATGAGGATCTTCTCCCAAAGTTTAGGAGGACATGTAAAGAAGTGGTTTAAAAATTTACCTCCTAACAGCATCAATGATCTCCCTGCTTTGTATCAAACATTCATAAATAAATGGGAACTCAAAAATAACCCTCTCCAAATACTAGCAGATTATAGAAGCCTTAAAAGAAATCAAGGGGAGAGCGTTCATGACTATTCCACTAGGTTTAATAGTGTTTACAATGCTCTTCCACCTCACAAGAAACCTCCCCAAGGCATGGCCTTGGTAAGATACCTTGAAGGTTTTGATGTTGAAATGGCTTATCAGCTAAGGGAAAAAGATTACTTAACTCTGGAAGACATGCAGAGAGGAGTTGTGAGTGTAGAAGCAAACATAATTGAGAAAAGAAATAGGTTGAGATCATAGAAAAGGGTAACTTATAAAGATGACATTGCACCCTCAACCTCAACTTCTGACACTAAAATTGATAACCTAGTGAAGGTAATGGAGAGGTGCTTGAAAATATAAATTTGAATGATAGAGTGCCACCAAGAGAACCTCAAAACAACCAAAATAGAAATAGAAATCAGAATTATAGAAGAGAAAACAATTAAGATAAACAAAAATAAAGTGACCAACAGATTAGACCTCCCTTCCAAAAAAACTATGTAGATCAATATGAGGAAGATAGGGAGATCGAAAGGTTGGGAGAAGGTCATGTGAACTTGATTGGATCAAACAGTGGGGATGATGTTTTCCTCACTGAAGAAGAACAAAGTTTCTTCTCCTCTGATCAAAATACAAACCCCTATGAAGATTATGATGATTATAGATTGGGGTTTGAAAATGCAATCATGGAGGTGCACAAACAATATGATCTTAGAAGCAAAGGGAACGTAGATAATTCAAAGGATAAAAACACTAGTACTGCTGTCAAGAAAAACACAGAAATTCAGCCTAAGAAGACAACAGAGAAAACAAACATTTTGGCTAGGAAACTAGATTCAAATAAAGAGAAGAGTAGCTAGCCAAATGTTGAACAAAACATCCCTGGCACCTCAGCTAGTGGACCTAACAAAACTATCCTAATTACCAGTCCAGACAAAGTTCAGCAAATCAAAATTTCTGAAAGGAATTCGATTGAAAAAACAGATGTAAATATGAATAAGTCAATTTTTCCTTTCAGCCTTGAGGGAGAAATTGCAAAGATAAAAATTACCATTCCCCTAGCTAAACTAGTAACCCAAGAAGTGTACAAAAACCAAGTTTTAAAAGCTTTAAACTTAGGAAGTGATATTGATACCTTAAACTTGACAGATGACAAGCCTGAGTTGTTGTTTGGTCCAGAAGTTGAAGGAAAATACCAAGAAGGAGCTATTCCTCCCTTCTATGTTATTTTGAATATACATGAGAAAATTTTACACAATGCCATGCTAGACTCTGGAGCTTCACACAATCTAATGCCCAAGGTAGTAAAGGAAAGCTTAGGCTTAAAAATTACTAAACCATACAAAGACTTGTATTCCTTTGACTCAAGCAGAGTCAAATGTTTGGGTTTAATCAAAGATTTATGTGTTAACTTATCTCAAATCCCTGCTAAGAGTCTAGTTATGGACATAGTTGTAGCTGACATTCCCCCTAAGTATGGCATGCTCTTATCAAGATCATGGGGAGCCAAACTTCAGGGAAGCTTTCAAATGGACATGTATTATTCCACCATCCCTGTTTTTAACCAAAACAGAAGATTATACAGGGAATCTCACATGAAGTACATGGTGAGCAACATAGATAAACCAAACAATTCTCCAATCTATTATATTCAATCAAGTTTAGATTCCTTTATCTTGTACAACGAAGATGAAATCACTCAACAAGATAAGGAAAACATAGACCCCATTAGTTGATCAGAACAATCATAACTTCTCTCAAATCAGATTCAAAACATTGAAAATCAACAGCAACAAGAGAATGAAAATAATGCTGATATAATTTGGACAATAAAATTTGATGGATCTTGTAATAAAACATGTGTAGGGGCAGGTGTGTGGATTCAAAATACAAATTAGAGTTTTTCATATAAATTGGATTTCCCATGCACCAGCAATATTGCTGAGTATGAACCACTTCTCCTAGGCTTACAATTGCTTAAACAATTAGAAGCCCAAAAGATATCAATCTTAGGAGATTCTGAACTTATCATAAGACAAATCAAAGGAGAATACTCAGCTAGAAATCCAAGGCTTAGGGAATATCAGAATGCTGCCCTCGATTAATTAAAAAGCTTTGAAAATTATGAACTTATTTTCATTCCAAGAGCACTAAATCATCTAGTAAATGAGCTTGCTTTCAATGCCAGTAACTTCCAAATACCTGAGATAAATGAGCAGCTTAGTGTAAAAGTAAAACACAGGCCTGCAGTGCCTGATAACGAATATCATTGGCAAGTGTTCGATTCTAACAAAAACATAGATGATTTCTTAAAATCAGAGAATGATTTTGCCATACCAATATCAGAAACCAGCCATAAAGAAAACTGTTTGTATATCAAAAAAATCCTAGAAGTTGAAATAACGCATTCTGCTAATATAAATCATTGTGAGAATCCTTTTAAAGTAGAATTAATTGACAACAGAGACCAAGAATACTTGGAAGTTTTACAATGCAAGAGCAATACAATTCCAAGAGGTATCACACCTTTAGAACACCTTTTCGACTTTAATGATGTAGCCAAAGAACCAAGAATGGAGCCTGTGGAAACAGATGTAGAAGAACATAATATAGGCATCCTAGCAGAACCCAAGATAATTAAATTGTCCAGCACTCTCCTAGCTCACATAAAATTGCAATACATAGAGCTGTTCAAAGAGTTTAAAGATGTTTTTGCTTGGGGATACAAAGATCTGAAATCTTATGATACTAGCATCATTCAGCACAAGATTCCTTTGAAAGAAAATCAAAAGCCTTTTAAACAAAAACTAAGGAGGATAAACCTAGTTTTATTACCTTTAGTTAAGGCAGAAATTGAAAATATGCTTGATGTTGGGATTATAGTACCAATTAGATATTCATAATGGGTATCAAACCTAGTTTCTGCTAGAAATAAGATAGGGGAAATCAAGCTCTGTATTGACTTCAGAAATTTAAATAAAGCATCCCTAAAAGACAACTACCCCTTGCCCAAGATGGACCATATAATTCAAAGGGTAGTTGGGTCAAAAAGGATATCACTTTTAGATGGGTTCTCGGGTTACAACCAGGTGTTAGTGCTCCCAAGTGATCAAATCAAAACTGCTTTTACCACGCCTTGTGGCACCTTTATGTATGTCAAAATGACTTTCAGATTGACGAATGCAGGGACCACCTTCCAAAAGGCCATGGACATAGCCTTCTCTGAAGATATTGTCTTTTTCATTATCATTTACCTTGATGACATAACCGTTTTCTCAAAAACTGATGAAGAACATTTGATTCACTTAAGAAAAGTTTTTGAGAAGTGTAGGAAATTTGGCTTATATTTGAATCCCAAGAAGACACTCTTTGGTCTCCAAGAAGGTAAAATTCTTGGTCACATAATTTCAGAAGAGGGAATCAAAATAGACCCTAAAAGGATAGATGGCATATTGCAAATCAACCATCCAAGAAGCCTCAAAGAATTACAATCTTTCATTGGAAAGATTAATTTTTTGACGAGGTTTATCCCCAACCTTGTTGAGCTATTAAAAAAAATTACAAACATGCTCAAGAAAGATATAGGTGTGAAATGGACTACGCAAGATAAACAATAATTTGAATTGGTTAAACAAGCTCTTACTCAAACACCAGTCTTGATTAGTCCAGATTTCACCAAATATTTTTATATCTTTTATTTTGCATCTGAGCATACAATAGCTACAATTTTACTTCAAAAGAATGATTTGGGGCAAGAAAAACCAATATCCTTCTTTATTAGGGCCTTAAGAGATGCTCCTCTCAAATATAACATCATGGAGAAGAAATCCTTAGCATTAGTGAAAGCATTAAAGGACTTTAGAGTCTATATTTTACACTCTCACATAATTTCTTTTGTTCCACATACTGTTGTCAAGGACATTCTAAGTCAAGACCCTGATGGTAAAAGGGGAAAATGGATTGCAACCATTCTTGAATATGACTTAGAAATTAGGCCCACCAAATTATTTAAAGGGCAAGGATTAGCAAAACTTATGGCTGAGTCTAACTTCCAAGCACTTGATATAAACATGGTAGATGTGTTGGAAGAAATAGAAGAATCTACTGCTCCTTTCATTGAAGATACATTTCTGAATTCTCCTTGGTATGCTGACATTATTTATGTGCTTTTATATTTGAATGCCCCTCCTTCTTTGTCTAAAACTAAAGCTAGATTTTTGAAACAAAAAGCTTTGAGTTATTGCATCTTAGATGGGGTATTATATTGGAAAAATGTTGTTGGAATTTTGCTTAAATGTTTACTTGAAGATGATGCAGGAAAAATCATGCATGAGTTGAATGAAGGATAATGTGGAGGACACCTCTACTGGAAGGCCACAATAAAAAAAATTCTTAGATCTGGTGACTATTGGCCTACCCTTTTCCCCGACACTCAGAAATTGGTCATGTCTTGCCATAAGTGTCAAATTTTTGATGGAAAAAGAAAACTCCTTCCCTCACCATTACATCCTATCAGAGTTGAGGCACCTTTTCAACAATGGGGTTTAGACTTCATTGGGGAAATTCACCCATCTTCCTTAGCCCAACATAAGTGGATCCTCACGGCCACTGACTTCTTTACCAAGTGGATAGAAGATATACCCTCTAGAAATGAAAATGACTCTGTCATTATCAGGTTCCTTGAAACTAATATCCTATCCATAATTGGTTGTCTCAGAAAAATCATAACAGATAATGTTGTTGCCTTTAAATCTAAGAAAATGGTTGATTTCTGTTACAAATACCACATTACCTTGGGCCATTCTACTGCCTACTATCCCCAAGGAAATGGATTACCTGAATCCTCCAATAAGAGCCTCATCAATATCATTAAAAATCTATTGGAGCAGAATCAGAAATCATGGCACAATAAGTTGGTTCATCCCTTATGGGCTGATAGATTAACTACAAAGAAGTCAATAAATATGTCCCCCTATCAACGGGTCTATGGCATGGATGCAATCTTCCCAACCTCAATAGGAGTTCCAGTCATGAAACTCCTTCAAGAAGTGAAAATTGAAGAGAATGATATGCAAAGAAGAATCAACCAAACAATTCATTTACAGCAGACTAGAGAAGAAGTCTATGAAAGAACACAGTTAGTCCAAGAAAATACCAAGAAACTCTTTGACAAGAGGACTAAGGAAAACAATTTCCAAGTTGGAAATGTAGTTCTTAAATGGGATTCAAGAAGGGAAGAAAAGGGAAAACATGGCAAGTTTGAGAACTTGTGGAAAGGGCCCTATATTATTCATGCTGAGAGGGGTCATAATGCATTTTTCCTGAAAGAATTGAATGGAGAAGATCTGTATGGAGGTCCTGTAAATGGCAGGATGCTCAATCATTACTTCTGCCAAGAGTCTTGAGTTTTAGAGCTTTTTTACTTTCCATTATAAATATCATTGTTAAACATTTCTTTCAAAGTTAGAAAAATAAAAAATACAAAAACAATAGAAATAAGAGAAGAGGGCAGATTGAAAAACAAGAAAGGTACAGCCCCATACCAAAAAGAGAAAAAAAGTCTGAAAGTGTGCAAG
Source organism: Pinus albicaulis (assembly GCA_034641835.2). Lineage (NCBI taxonomy): Eukaryota > Viridiplantae > Streptophyta > Pinopsida > Pinales > Pinaceae > Pinus > Pinus albicaulis. The sequence goes on from CM076575.1 coordinate 19,821,994, forward strand.
CTCAAATGCCACTTCTAAAAACACACTTCTAGATAGTCATACAACCTAATCATGACTAATTAGTTTTCAATTCACTGCTGATAGGTTAATGAAATAGATTTGCCAAACAGTTTAATCTTGGCTAATCAGTAAGGTAGATTAGGGTAGAAAAACAAAGGTTCAAATAAGCTCAAATTCTGAACCTATGAAATAGAAAACAAACTAGTTCTAAATATGCCCAAAACTTGAACCAGGAAAGAAAGAAAGATAGCTCAAACAAATTAAAAAAAAAAAACAGAGCTGAAGAAACAGTGAAGGAGGTTTTTAAAATTTTCAGATCTTAAGCCTTCACTATTTTGCTTTACTTTTTCTACAAATAATAATCTATGTGCAACTTGTTTTTAAGCCATAGATCATAGCAAGTCAAACAGTTTAATCTTGGCTTGACTGTTTTTAAATTTTTGTCTTAGAAAATAGAGAATAAAAGTTTGTCAAACAGTCTAATCCTAACAGATAGTAGTTAGGTAGAAAAATTATGAATTCAACTGCTTAATCTGCATTCATAGAGAAATAAGGTTAGACTTAGATTAGTTTCCTGTTTTTTAAAAGAATAAAATTTTGTTGAAGAGAGTTTGCTTGTCCAAATGCACTCTTAAAAGAAGAAAAAATGTTAGGATCATTAGGAATGGTTAGGTAGACCTGATTGTTTTGATAGAATTCCATTATTTCAAATTGCTGCAGAGATTATCAAAGAGAAAGGTTGCTGCCCAATGGATAATGCACTGGTTTACTAAGAACCCAGAGATTAATAGCTGAGGTTCTAGACACCTAAAAGAACCAGTTGTCTTCCCTAAGTGAGCCACTATTAGCCACTGATAAATTCTGTTATACCAAGAGGTGGATAATTTTGTTCTTCAAAACTCCAAGAGATAATTCCCCTTTGAGAACCTATCATCCTTGAAGTTTTTATGAAGATAACTAATACTTTAGTTAATCTTCACTGTTGTTTCCCTTTTAAAACTTGAAAATTCTGTTGTTTTCCTGAAGAAAAAGACTGCTGAAATTTCCCAATTTCCCTTATTTTTCCTTCTCCTTTACATCCATTAAACTGTTCATTTACCTTTCATTACTTCGAAATTCCCTTTAAACCTTTGAAAATTCCCTTTGAAGGCTTAAAAGACCCTTTTTCCCCTTCTACCAAAAGCCAAAAAAGCATTGAAAACCTCTCATTTTGGCCTAAAAAACCCATTTTCCTACTAAGGCTTTAAGCCCCTTTAGCCTTAGGCCCCAGCTCCTTTTTCTGCATAAGACCTGGAGTGGTGACCCACTGTTAAGGCCCCATCGCCAATCGCAATGGAAGCATCCCAGTTGTGCTTTTCCCTTTTTGATTTCAAAAGTTCCCGATGCGATTGGCCCCTTTTTTCTTAAAAAAAAAAAAAAAAAAAACCCTAAACCACTTCCCCGCCATGCAACCGGCGTTAAAAACCAAGAGTTAGGACCCAATCGCGCAATCGCAATTGGGTGTTCCCTTAATTTTTTTACCTCTCGCTTTTAAAAATCCCCGATTGCGATTGGGCCTTTGTATATAAAAAAACCCTTGCCTAATACAAAATTTCCTTTGTATTTCATTAAAAGCCCACTTTTTCTATGTTTTTATAAATCCTGACGGTTCATTGGTTGGGCGAATACCAACCATTAATCTAAACCAATAAAACGATCGTCGGGATCTTGCATCGGAGTTTTCCATTGGATGCATTTAAATATTTTATTGCCCCCTTCCGATTGGCGACCTTGCGATGGTTTCCCAAACCGTCGATCTGTTTCCACCATACCTAGATCTGACAACCCACATTGCTCTGATTCAAAACCTGCATACCTGCCTTTGGCATCCATAACTTAATCTCTGACGTTGAGCTGGTTCTAAGATCAACGACCCTCGTTCAATCGCATCACAATTTTTCTCTGCACCTTTCCTCTCTCCCCCGTCGATTGGCAACCCTTGATTGGATCTGGGCCGTTCATTTCATTGATTCGATGGTCCAGATCAAAGCTTGACACCCTTTTTTATTTTCATAAAACCCGCTTTGTACATTCCTTTCAGTGAATATCCATCGTTGATCTCTATAGATCAATGGCCCATGTTGCTCCCGATCTTCGCTCGCCCCCCCACCTTGTATTCTCTTTGTTTCCTGAAATTAAATCTGGACAGTCCATTCCTCCAATCCAATGGTCCAGATTAAACCCGATAGGCCCAACTCCTTTGGGACCTATCTCTCCATCAGCAAATATTGACCGTCCATTCCCTGATCCAATTGTCTAGATTAAAATCACCATGTTCCTATCCCACCTTCTTCTGCCTGCGCATCTTGTCTTATCGCACTCCAAACTCCACCGTTGGATCTGCCCACCCTTCATCCAACAACCAGGGACCCATATCGTGTGATTTCACATCCGATGGTTAATGTTTTAAATTTATGCGATATGGGTGGTTTTAAAAATCCACGTGTCGACCAGAAATGCATATCGCGTTCAAAAAGGTAATACCGCCTATCCACCTTTTTGCAGTGCTACACCAGTGGTTTTTATTTCCGAAACCACTTTTCCCCGTTTCCATTTCATTATCCCATGTGTAATCTCCGTCGTTGATCTCTGAGATCTAGTGGCTCACATTTAATCTCGCTTTTTAGTTCATCGCCCTCCACCCATCCTCCAAAGTACTTCTTAAGTCATTCTTCGTCGTTGATCTCTGTGGCCGATCTCATCTGATGGACCAGGTTATTTCCGAAACCCCAAAATTCGTTTAACTACATTTTCCTTCAGCCTAAGGTTTTTTGCCCATTTCCTTGGTTATTCCTTCCATTTCATTATAATATGACCCCTTCGTATTATAAAACCCATATTAATCTCGACCGTTGATCAATATGCATCTACGGCCTGGACTTAATCCTTCGTTCACCCCTCCAACCGCCTCTCCTTTTTACCTTTGCAGGCAATCCTTGCCATTGAATGCTTTCATCCAACGGTCATGAATCTAACCTAAACTCCAAAGCAGTCTGAACTCGCCCCCGTAGGATTTTTCTTTGTTTTGTGCAGGTTTTAAAGGTTTCTCAGTTGTTTAAAAAGAGATCAAACGGTCGGGGATGACGATCCCCTAGGCCTTTATTTTACAAAGGAAATCATTCCGCAGGGTTCCAAATTATATTTTATCAGTGCCTCATGAGAACTGATGCCTTTATATAACATCTGCGCGCCTGCAACAATAATGGAAACACAAAAAACACCACAGCCGAAGAGTGTCAGTTTGAAAATATGAAATCAAAGCAGAAATGAAGAAATTTAAGGTTTTAACACAGTTTTTTAAGGATTAAGGCATTAATTCGATTAATCAAAGACCTGATCCACAATTGAAGACAATTTGAAGACCAGAAGACAGAAATTAGGCTTCATTAAGCCTAAAACACAGAATTCAAGTAAATTAAAAGTATTTTAGGTTAAAACAATAATATCTATCTGCTTGAGAAGCCTCCACTGCCACATCAGAGGCTAATTGAATCCTCTGCAGCTACCAAAAGACACTTGCAGCCTCAAAGCAATCAAAGAAGGCCTAGTTATTACCAGAACAAAAGATATTTATCTAAAGACAGCTGAACAGTTATTACCAAAGAAAGAACAAATTCTCAAATTGTCCGCAGAGTTATTACAAAGATAAGAAATAGGCCTCGAAGTCAATCTTTTTTCCCTTTGAGTTTAAAAAGATAGAAACAAAGTAAATAAACATAATCATAATTCAATGCTCTCTTGCCTTAGGCCTTGCATGGTTTTCGAGGTTTGGAGCTGCATTTAGTGTAGAATTTATTGCATTTTAAACCTAAAGCTCCTCCACCTCCTCATTTCTTCTATAAATACTTCTGAAGAAGATGAGATACAGGTTGATTGATCACTAGTTGTAATACTGAAACTCTCTGAAATAATACCTAGTCTGTTGAAGTTGAAGAAGAAATTGAAGTCTTGGAAGCCCTGATGATGTTGTTGCATGCTTGTTCTTGAGAAGGCTCTATCATTGGATCCATGAGATTGGATGTTGGTGAAGTATTCTAAATTGTTTAATGTTTTCTCATGTTTTCATTTTGTTCCATAATTTCTTACTACAGTAGGATGAAATTTTTAGGCTAAGAAATGACTCTTGGAAGCACCTTAAACCTGTTTATCCTTCACTGTTTTATGTTTTCTTCTGCTAAGGTATTTTAGAGTCTTTAATCTCTCTCTTTAGTCCTCATGCTTGTTTGTTTCTCTAATAGTTCAAATATTTGGTTTCAACATGATTTATGGTTCTCCCTGCTTGTCTGCTGCCACTTAAAGGTTATTATTGAAGTCTCCCTTTGAAGTATCTTTGTTTATAGTGAGCCAAGGAGTTCTGTTTTGATCATGCCCTTTGTCCTTGCTTAAACAGTTGCCTTAAAGGTCTTTTATAGTTGTGATCATAGAGGTATTAGGTGTTCCCTCTTCTATGACTGCAATTATCAGTAAATATTTTATGTTTTTCTAAGTCATTTGAAATAAAATCTTTGAGGAAATAGGATGTGCTCCAAAATCTTAGATTTCATTTTAAAATTTGTTTTGAAATCATTATTTTCTTAAAGTGCAGTTTGTAGAATTTATGGTTAGCCCTATATATCAAATACCTCTTTATTGTTCAATTAATGTTTTCAAATTCCCTTTGTTGAGAATTAAACTTCTCTTTTCTAAACCATTGATGTCCATCTCATTCATAAAATAAAGGATCCTGTGGCCAAGTTAGATTTGCGCTTTAATATCCCATATCCATTGATAATTTTGTCATAACCTATTTTTGAATCCATTGCCCAACGAAACTGATACTCCCTTTTTCTACCTACCTTTCCTAGACCTTTCATATTCTGCTGTATCAATTCAACCAAACAAACAAACAAACACTTGCACCTAATAACTAGTCTAAAACCAATATCTAAAGCACACAAGATAAACCTTTGCAAAAACAAATATTTTGAGAGATCCCTCTCTAAGAACAGGAGGACTAGATCCTGGAACTCTAAAGATTGGTTTGATGTTGTCTTGTCTTTTGATTTGCCACACTATCAAAACATGGGAGACCAACATGCACCATGGAAAACCATGGCAGTTCTAGAATAGGATCCACAATGTTCTTAATTCCTATTGATCACTTTTATTTTGGACTCTATCTCTAATAGTAACTTTTCTATTTCTAATGATCACCCATTTTCCTTCCTTTCTTCCCTATTTTACCTTTTTGACCTCTTTCCTTAGTTCAACTTGGTCTTCTGGGATAAGATCCTCATTTATAAATATTCCTGACCCTTTTAAACTCAGAGATTTACTAAGTATATCTAATTTTTGGTCATTGCAGCTTACCTTTATGCGGATTATTCGATGCTTATGCTCAAGAATATTGTCCACCCTTTGTTCTTGTATTAGATAGGTCGTTTGAATTTGTGAGAGAGTTTTCAATTGTTCTTTTACTATAGCTAATGTGTCCTCATCTTCTTTCTCTTTTATACCAACAATTATAAGGTTTAGGGCTATTTTGTGTCGTTCATGATCCAATTCGATTAATTTGTTCATTTCTTCTTTTATAGGTTTGATATCAAGTTGATTCGTTGGGCTACTAAGGGTTGATTTATCATCTATTTTTACTTTTAGAGCTTTAATCTCATCTCTCAAGGTGTGATTTTCTTTGGCCATTGATTGTTTTTCGTGTTCTAAATATTTCATCATATCTTTCATTTTTTGAATTTCAGTATTGAAAGTTGTGATTTTATCTTCTAATGATTTGTAGTTATTGTTAAACATTGTGGATAATTCAACTTTATGTTTTGTAAGAATTGTGGACAATTATTGTTTATATTGATTTTCTCTTTCTTCCCTTTGTCGCTCTAAAGACATAATGTGCTCATTGAGAATTTCTAGGATAATTTTGCTTTACCTCCCTCTACTAGAGATAGATTTAGAAATATGAGGAGAAGTACTCATATTTTACCAAATATAATTTAATAAAAGGAAAAGAGAGACAAACATGTGCACCTGCAATGATTGAGGAGGTTAGGTGGCTTGCACCGAACAAAGCCACGGAAAGACTCCCTCCATGATCCACAGTGAAACTCAAACAAAGATATAAGGCGAACTGTTTATAAGCGATCCTTGAGAGAAGGTGAACCGTAGAACCACCAAGATATTGAGAAAATCATTGAGGCCATAAAGAGAGAGCACGTATCCTCAACAGAAGGTGAAGTGTTTATAAGTGACTCGTAGATCCACCGGGAGATTGATAAAATTACTGAGGCCGCAGAGAAAGCACAAATATATAAGAGCACCGAGACACATAGTTAATTATAATTGCACCGCATGGTTTATAGGTGTGTTTATATGTTGAGAAGTGTAATGTGCCTACAAAATTTTGCCACTGAGGAGAATGCTAACCACAAAGATATTGAATCGTAGAAATCAAATATGTGAACTACAGAGATATTGAACAGTAGAGAAATAAAAAACTGAATAGCAGAGAAATCACTGATTGTTTGGCCATTGATTGTTTTTAATAATAACAGAGAAATCACTGATTGTTCGACCATTGATTTTTTTTAATATATATATATATATATATATAACATACTTTTATATAAATTAAAATTAATATAATATTAAAAACTAATATAGTTTTTCATAAATATGATGATGAAGATGGTGATGATGGTGGTCATCTAAGACCAATGTGGTCTATCAGACCTTAAGAAAGGAGAAAGAATCTAAGTTTGATTCTTCAAAATCTTGTTTCTATATTCAAAGTGAAGGGAAATAAGTGCTCCAAGATAGCTATAGTTGGGTTGACTTAATAGGTCAAGAAGACTGGAAGTGTGGCAGATGGTAGAGAATTGAGAGTGAATGTGAGTAGACTATGTTAGCCACCTATAAAAATTTGTCATATCAAATGGTGGCTAAATAATTTTTAGCCTTTAAGAAACAATTCATGACCAAATTGTTAGTTCTTAAATTCTTATGAAGATTTTTTTCCTTTGAAATAATCTTCACTGTTGTTTCCCTCTTTATCCTAAAGAATCTGCTGTTTGCCAAAAGAAAATTGCTTGAGAAGCTCATTTTCCATCACTTTCACCCCTCCTTTCACTCATAAATAACCCCATTTTCATCCCTTTTTCTCCATAAAAATCCCTCCATAAGCCTCATTTAACCTTCAAAATCACTCCAAAATCCCTTTAAAACCTTATTTCTCTCCCTTATTTGGTTTTAAATATCCTTGTTTCCCCTACCAGAACCCCTATTTTGGTTTAAAAACACTGTTTTTTAGGCCTAAAACAGTCTAAAGGTGCTATAATATTCTTAAGCCCCTGAGGGCTTATTTTCTTGGCACCCGTTCTCATAAGACATATAGGCCCCGCAATCGGGCGCTAAAAGGTCCCGAACCTCGTCATAACCCCTCATTTCCTTTATTCCTTTGTATTTTCATATCCCCGACGTTTGAATTTTGGAAAAGATGTGGACCGTTGATCTCTGCAGATCAATGGCCACAGAGCCTCCCGATCTCCACCTTATCTCTGCCTTGCCTTTTCTTCTATTCGCCCTCCATCTTTAATCTTAACCGTCCACCTAAGAGATCTAACGGACAAGAAAAAAACCCGATAACCTTTTTAATCTACCCGCTCCATGACAAAAAACGTTACGTCATCCCCGGGCCCCAATTACCTTTTAAGCATGCTACTTTCCCATCACGTGCGATCCACACTGTCGGATTTGCACTCGATCATCCAACGGTGCGCGATGGGATTCACATTTTTTTTGCGACAAAGAGTTAATGCCGAAAAAGCGAAATAGGTGGTATTGTAAATCCACGTGTCAAGCAACGTGTGGAATCACGTTGTTTTCCAAAAAACTGCTCACCCCCCTCAACGCCGCGCGAAAACCATTCTGGTTTTTCGCTAAACCACCACCCTCCGCAATGCATTTTCTCATTTGATCTCTGTCGTCCATCGTTTTAATCCAATGGCTTAGATCATATCCTAATCACAACTCACTTTCCCTCCGTCTGTTCTCCAAAAGGTTTCATCACAAGATCTCAACCATCCATCATTTAAATCTGATGGCCCAGATCACTCTGTGACCCCAAGCCATTTACCCTTCCTCTATCCTCCGAAGATTTCATCGCTTGATATCCACCATCGGATATTCTAATCCGACGACTATTATTTAACTCCACCACCAATTTGTTTTCCCACCCTCTGTTTTCCCAAATGACCCCACTAATCAATCTCAGCCGTTGATCAATCTAAATCGACGGCCTAGACTTAATCTTACCACCATTCAGCCAACCGCCTCCTAATTGACCCCATCAAGTGATCTCGACCGTTGGTTGTTTTCGTCCAACGACCACGATTTAATCTCATGCCCAAACCACCCAAAGTATCCAATTGACCTATCTTCATAGGTTTTTATAACTTTTGTGTGTTTTTTGCAGGTTATTAAGGTTTTTCCCACAGTTTTAAAGGAAATAAAAAGCCTGGGATGACGATCCACAGGCCACCATCCAAGAAGAAAGTGAATCCACAGGGTTTAAAACTATGAATTTTCCCGTGCCTCATGAGCACTGGTGATGTCCTGAAACCTGATGTGCGCCTGCAACACAGTAAAACACAGTAAACAACAAACAGACAAAGAGTATCAATGTTAAAGGTTTAAATCAGAGTTTTTAAAGGGGATTAAGGTAGAAACTCAGAAATCAAAGGCCTAATCCACAGAGATAAAGACAGTATTACAGTATGAAGACCTGAAGATGAAGTTCAAAGACCTAATTAAGCCTAAAACATAGAATAAAGATAGATTAAAGGTGTTTTAGGATAAAACAAGGAAATTAATCAGTCTGAAAGGCCTCCACTGCCACATCAGAGGCTAATTGAATCCTCTCCAGCTACCAAAAAGCCACCTTTTGCTTCCATAAATCAAAATAAGGCCTAATTATTGCCCAGTTTGAAGATATTTGCCTAAAGACACCTGAACAGTTATTACCAAAGAAAGAACAAATTCCAAACTGTCAGTGAAGTTATTGTAAAAGATAAATAGGCCTTAAAGTCATTCCTTTTACCCATTAAGCCTTAAAAAGCAGAAACATAGTTATGAAATAGAGTTGTAGATAGAATGCATTCCTGCCTTATGCCTTGCATGGTTTTCAAGGCTAGGAATTGCATTTACTATGGAATTAATGATACTTAAACCCTAGAAACCCTTCCACCTACTCATTTTCTTATAAAATCTCCTTGAGGAGAACATTGTAAAATGTTGGTCTCTGGATATCTGTTGCATGTAAATAGTTTTCTGAAGTTGTTGTAGCCTTGTTTGTAGTTGAAGATACATAAGCTAAGATGAGAAGTTTGAAGCTGTAGAGACCCACTGGACTTGAAGATTGTAACTGGTTTTGAACATCAAATACAAATAGCTGATTTATGGGATTGTGGTCTATGTCAATGGTAATGTGTTTCTTATTGTAAATTGTTATTTTCTTTTTGTTTCCATTCTGTCCACTTTCTCTGATAAAGAACAACAAATACAGATTAGGATTTACTTCTTGAAGTACCCTAAATCTCACTGATAAGCTTTATCTATATGTTTTCTACTGATTGTTTATTTAAAGATAATTCAATAGATTTTGATCAGTAAAGGAATGTTGGTTAGCCCATGTTTTGCTGACTATAGCTTGAAATATTGTCTTTGAATGTTCTTGAGAAGTTTACTAATTAAATCTGAGCTAGAGAAGTTTATGGTTATCCCTATCCTCCGGTTTATCTCCAACAGTTACTTTGAAGAGTTCCCTTAAGAGTATGTTACAAGCAGGCTAGTTTCAAATCACTTACCTGATCTTAGACTAATTTTTATGTTTACCATGAATGTTTTCCTTTGAATATGTTGAAATCAGGCTAAGTTAAAAGTCTTTACTTGATCTTAAGCTAGTCTATGTGTTTTAAATGTTTTCTATTGAAAGTACATCAAAAGCAGGCTAGTTTAGAAGTACTTACCTGATCTTAGATTACTTTTATGTCTTTCCTTAAGTGCATGCCAAAAGAAGGATAGTTTCAAAGTACTTACTTGATCGTAGGTTGTTCTTTGTTCCTTTATCTGTTTGATTTCCCTCACTTCATTCTTATTGTTTCATTCCATAAAATCAACTTAAAGAGATCCTTTGACATAGATGACTTGCCCCATGGACCACTCTTGAACCTTCCTACTTAAACCCTTTTATGACTCCATAGCCCAGTGGATGAAGCTACTCCTTGCCTATCTTATTAACTGAACCATTCTCCACTTATTTACTCCTTCACCCTTCATTTATACTTCCTTCACCTTCGTCATATCCTTGCCCAACCAAAACCAAACAAAACCATTTTTATTAATAACTAGCCTAATATCATACCAAAAGCCTTAAAGATAAACCAATCTTTGCACTTATAGAGAGATCCCTCTCTGGATTTAGGAGGGCTAGATCCTAGAATCCCAAAGTGGCTCATATGTAGGCTTTACAGTTTGTATTTGCCAATCTTGCAAATTAAAGAGACCCTAACAGACTCAACTTGTTTAGAATCTCAAATCTGACAGATTCTATCGTTCCAAGGGGTCTTGGGAATAAACCACCGTTCTCGAAACTATAAACTATATATTATTTTGAAATAAGTTATAGTTTCGGGAAAGTGACATTCATAAGCCATGGTATAGGGTCATGGTATTGTAACAAATCCTATTTACAAATTAATAATATCTATGATAAAATGGGGGTAATGATGATGATGATGTAAGTATTAAATTTTAATTTAAAAAACATTATGAAATTAAATTGAAATAAAATATTTATAAAATATTTTGATTTTGAATTGAATTATGGTTTTTGGGAATTTGGTATTAATAAGCCATGGTATTGGCCCATTTTATTGTAACAAAATCTAAATTATTGATGATGATGGTTAACGTCCACTTAGACCAACCTTTGGTCTATCGGACCTAAAGAAAAGAGTTATTTAATTTGATTTAAGATTTTATTCCTATGCTCAAAAATCTTGGAGAGAAGCATCCCGAGCTCACTATAATTTTGACATCTTAAAAGGCTAGGAAGGTCAGTATTGCAACAAATATTATGAAAATGAGCTCTAATGTGGTTGTACGTGGGGCACTCTAAGAGGAAGTGATTTTCATCCTCGATGTTCATGTTCTCACAGAGATGGCAGATCCTTCATCCATGGTGTTTGGAAGCCCGACAACGACTGTTTCACTATGGAGCTCATGAGGTTCATTCTAATCTTGGCTATATTAATTTTCTTCTTTGAGCTAGTTAAACAAAGAGATACTTTTGATCTTCTAGGGTGGGGTTGATGACCTCCTTATAATATCTTAATTTTCTTTTAGCTGCTAGATCTTTCTCACACCACATTTTTTCTTTGAACTTAGAAGTAACAATTTTTTTAATGTTATTAATGTTTTGCAATGCAACATTCTCGTCGATCTCCCAATGGTTTAACCAGGCCCTGGTGTCTTTATACCAAACTCATTTAATCCTTAAGTGGTTTTGGTTGGAATTTAAAGCTAGCTTAGGAATTCTATGGTCTCCTATGCTATTGAGCTTGTGCTTGTACAACATAAGCCTAGTCATAGCTAAGCTCTCGATAGGGGAAAGACCCACTTCTATAAGGACAATAGGATAGGGTGTATTGATTTTAATTTTAAGGTTATACGTCATAAAATTCTTCTTTATTTGCTCAATATTTCTCCAGGATTCTCTAGAGATGCTGCAACCCCAAACTTCACATCCATATAAGATAACAGGAGTGACTAAAGTTTCAAAGAGGAACTTCTTTCTATACCACATTACGAGGTTTGTCATTTTAAAATTATTTTCAAGACCAAAATAAGCTTTCAACCCCCCATTAATCCTTTTCCGAATTCTATAGTTCCAGTTGAGCTTGTGATGAATATCAATTCCTACGTACTTGTAAGAAGACACTTCCCCCAAGTTACTATTTTCATACATAAAATTAGCATAAGTGTCCTTTTTGGATTTGATAATCATAACTTTTTTCTTTGCTCGAAAGGACCATTTAACTCTCTAATCTATTCCATAGGTTATTTCTAGGAACCGTATCGAAATCCTTCCTAAAGTCCACAAAGAAATAGAAGAGATTGGATTTATCATTGCGGAATTCCTCCATAATGATCGTAAGTGTAATGAGGTGGTCCATTGTTGGGTGCTGCCTTATAAAACCCGCTTGGCCTTTAGCCCACTTACCTTCACTTTCAAGCCAAATTCTCAACTTCTTTTCCAAATAAAACCATATAACTTGGCTAAGAGAGGGTTGATCATAATTGTTCTATAATTAGAGGGGTTATTTGTATCCCCACTTTTAAAAATAGGGATAATGAGGCTCTGAGTCCAAGGTTTAGGGAACCCTTGCTTGACCGCTTGGTTGAAAAGCTTGTGGATGTGGGGGATGAGGACAGGACCTCCAATTTTTAAGATTTCTTCCTGGTAACGTTAAATGTCTTTAGCTTTCCCATTTGCCAAGCGTTTAACCCCAAAATCAATGTCTTCTAATGAGAAAAATTCTTTCGTTTTGAGCAGGGTTTCAAAATCCCTGGCATTTGGAGATTCATAAAGCTTTTTAAGATAGGAATTCCAGTCATGTAAAGAAATTTTATTACTATCTTTAGTTTTCCTAGTTAGAATCTACCTCCACAATTTCTTAGGAGCCACCTTAGAGAGGTGTAAGAGATTCTCTTGCCTTTTACGAATATATTGCCTTTTTTTCCTTTTAGTTAGGGCTTTGTAGATTTTTATCTTGTTAATTTTGAGAGATTCATCAACATCTTCCTTAATTTCTCTCCTTGCACTTTTACAATCTTTTTCATACCATGGGTTGGTTTTGCTATTTCTTTTATTACTTGAGACTTCAATTGAGAACTTGTTAATAGAATAAGAGAGTGTTGTAGTAAAATTATGATAGAGGTCATCTATGTTGTCTATAATAGATAAAGGAAGAAAATTAGTTTTTAACTCATTTAGAAAGAGATCGTTTTTATTTCTATCAAAGATTAAGTTCTTTTGATTATAAGGATTATCTTCTATGAGATCTCTATGCATGAAAAATTTGAGAGTTATGAGTAAAGGCCTATGATCAGAGTCAGGCTCGTGGTTGTCTAAGATGTCAAAATTTATTATTTCGTTGTATAAAGGGAGATTAGAAATAACATAGTTTGCCACGCTCCTTGAAAGCCCGTGGATTCAGGTCATCTGGCTAGAATTGGGCCACTTCTTTAGACTGTTGCAAATTATGAGATCCTGAGCACTACAGAGCTTGACTAGCTCCGACCCAAACAAATTATCCCCGAGGTCTTTAGAGCTCCTTTAGTATCGGCTAGCTAGAGTAAGGTCTTTGTCTAACTAAAGAGGATTGGGGTTGGAATGATTGCTTAGAAGAACAGCTTGGTTGATTGAAGTTCGAGCATTAAAGTCACCCATTAAAAGGATATTACCTTCATTCCTTCAACTAGAAATATCATTCTCTAAACCATTGTAAGGACTATTTTTATCTAGATTCTTTTTCTTATAGAAGTTAGAATGAATCGGGGAAAAATAACAGATTTATATGTAGGTATTTTTATCATTAATGTCAGTAATATCAATCCAACTATATTGGTTGTAAGGGTCGTTTTTATAAATCCTAGCATGGGGGAAGATGTTCTTCTTAATGTAGCAAGCTATGCCCCTAATGCCTCTACAGGAGGATCGCTTGTTCCAGGTAGACCATAGTGCAAAGCCATCTATGCTAGGGACCTTAGATTCTTCGTGCTCCCAAGTTTCAACAAGCAATATAATATCAACATCATTTGAGATCCAACTTAGCTTGGGGCCTTTGTTCCATGGAAAGCCTCGACACTTCCAAGAAAGAATTCAGAGCATGTTGAATTGCTATTTATTACTATCTTTTTGGTTTCTATCTCGAATAACGGATTTTCTATTTCTGATTATTGCCCATTTCCCTTCCTTCCTAGCTTCTTTTACCTTTTGAACCTCCTTTCTTAATTCTTCTAGAATGAGATCTTCGTTTATAAATATTCCCGTTCCTTTTAGACTGTTACACCATTTTTTGGTCATCTAACCGATTATCGTTAGATGAACCCAAGTACACCATGTAAGACCAATTTTACCCCAAGTAAAATCACTTTCACCACATTTGTTTACACTTCTTGGTCATATTTAACCCAAAACAAGGTAATCAATTAAATAAATCATTATTTATTTAATTATTTCCTAAGAATAAGTTATTTAAATCATTATTTAAATACTATTCCTAGTTAAATTTGACTAAATCATTTTTAAAATAATTAAATAAACCATTATTTATTTAATTATATTCCCCTCATTTCCCTTAAATAATAAATAAATCATTTATTTATTTGTTATTTATAAATAAAGGAATTGACCCAAGTCAAAAACCCTTTTCCCTCCAAAAAATATAATAAAATATTCCTAAAGGGTGATTCTAGAAGATGTTTAATAATATTTTATTCATGCACCAAGTTCTAGAACACCCCAATATTTTGTTATAAATAGGAGGGTTTTTCCCATTCATTAGTCACCTTCATTGCATTGGATCACACTAGATCTGCTTTTGGTCACCATTTTGCATTTCTATTTTATGAACTCCCATTGAGTTCCATGTTTTGTTTTCCACAATAGTTAGAGAGAGAGACCATTAATCTGAAACACTGAGGACTTCCAAGAACCCAGCCCACTGAGGAGAACCGGAAAACACCTTTCTTGTTTTCCTCTCAGGTACCCCATTCTTTGATATAATAAAAAGATTCTTTTAAATATATGTGTTCTTGTCTTGTCCATTGGTGCTTGTACTTTACTTTACCTGCTTAATATCTTCCATATATAGATCTAGATGTGTACAGATTTTTACAGATTTTAAGATATTTTGCAGCCATAACTTATGTTAGGGCTACTTGATATGCATAGCTAAAGTGAGTTTTTACGACAAAAAATTCATGCTAACAATTGGCGACTCCACACAGGTTTTCTTTTGCGACCACTGTCGTTTTCTATTTTCATGCATATCCAGCTGTTTCAGACCCTAGGTTTTCTCTTCAGTTTTTGTTTTTCCTATTTTTATGCTAGTTTTTTCCTCTAAAACCCTCAAAATTTCAAATTTCTCACTTTCGTGTGTTTCTGGCCTTATTGCGCAGGTGACCGACATCAGCCGCAGCTGAGACAACACAATTTTCTGAAATCTACTGCAACCAGCCCTGAATCTGCAGGTCACACTTATCTGCCCAAAAAGTGAGACCTGGCCTTGAGGTCACACTTTTCTACCTTAAATATGCGACCTGGCCTGAAAACAGGCCCAAACCTGTGCCCTGCAACTTTTTCTGCAATCTGCCAGTGTTTTTTCTAGGTTTCACTGAAGCTTCTGTCAGGATGTTCCAGCCTCTGTCTCCACCTGTGTAGACTTGTTTATGATCTATTTCACTCACCTAAGTGGGACTCTTGCCCCTTAGGGCTTCAGTTCCCTCCACTTTTGTGGGAGAGTTTGTTGTTGTTTTCAGACGTCTGCATTTCCAGAAGTTTTAGCCTTATTTCAGATCTGCTAATCTCTTTTTCAGATCCTCAAAGGTCATCTTTTCTTCCCTTTCTATACACTGCCTTTCGCTTTGTTTGGGTTCTGCTCTAGGGTCACCCCTTCGACCCCCTCTTTTTAGTTGATCTCCTATTTTCCAGCAGCAACCTTGCCCCTGCCTCTTTGCTGTTTTCTGCACCACTTTCCAAGAGATTTCTCCATTAGATCCCAGTCCCTCCCGACCTTCGATCTATTGGTCTCTTGTTAGCGTGCTTTGCCCCTTCTAGACTAGTTTTGAGTGACCCACCGGCTTGGGTTCGATTGCTACCCTTTTAGTTATTATATTTCTGTTCTTTCAGTTTTATTTACTACAGATTTCTTTTCCACTACGCAGCACACTTTTTCTTTTACTCTCAAAACGTCTAGGTTTAATCAATTAAAATTAACGCATGCCACACACTGACCCTAAGTGAAGAAGAGCCTGGTTAACACCACCTGGCAATAAAATTAATCGACACTGCACCTCCTTGCCCTTGTCGCGTCTTGCTTTTACACCTTGCTGCCCTTGTCGGTCTTTCTTCTTCCCGTCATCACTGCGCCTCCAAGGCGTTTTTTCCCGGAAAATTCTTGGCCTTCACCCTCAGTTTCCGGTTGATCGACTTACTCCTTCTCATGTCCTCGAGTAAGTCCTCCCCCGAGCCCGCCCTCCGACTCTTCCTCTTCCTGTTCGGGATCTCCCCCTATTACTTTTGCCATGTCCACCTCTACTCAACCTCTTCTGGGCTACAGTTTCCCTCCAGACATGTCCATCCCCTTCGGCACTTTTCACTCTCCCAGTAGCATGTATCCCGGATTTGGCATGCCTCCTCCTTTTTCCTATCCTACACCCTACCCCTACCCGCATTCTACTGTCCCAGCGCCTTCAGCATTTGGACCACATTTACTCCCCCCTTCAGGGCCAAATTTTTCACATCCCAGTACCTCTTCTCCTCTTCCTTCTCCACGCAAGAGGAAAATCCATCCCTATACTTCCATTACTCATGGACCCATTGATTCCCCCACTCTCACCCAATCCCCAGGCTCTCAGCCCAAACCGACTAGGCCTCTTCACACTAACACGCCTTGTTCGTGTTGTGATGTTTTCGGTCATCCCACTCATGCTTGTCCCCAATTACCACCAATGAAGCAACTATGGGAGTCTCAGCTCACTAAGCAGACACAACCATCTTCTCTTACTCTCCCTCCCGATCCGGACACCTCTCAACCCGCTATGTTTCCCGCTCCTTCCCCTCAACAAGGACTCGTGGCCACCCCGTCACCTCTTGGCCCGGAACCCGCTCAACCCTATCCTTCTGGTTCCTCCGATCACCAAATCCTCATGATGGCATCAGAACAATCTCTCACCGCCAATCCTTCCCTTCAAACTCGGCCTTCCGTTCCTTCTACCCCCGAGTTCCCCTCCTTGGCCCCCACTCAGCCTCTATCGACACCCAATGGTCCCTTACCAATCCCTCCACCCAAAGTTGAAGTTCACACCAAAATTCCTAAGGCTTCTTTACGCTGAAATGTTGCCTCTGATCAGATTGTCCTGGATGCTGTCGACCCTACCGATGACCAGTTCATTGTTTTCAATCCTCGTCAACTTGACCATCCCCCTCTTCCTGCGTCAGTTGCTTTCCAAATCTCGGTCCAAATCCACAATGCCACTATCACTCAATGCGTCATTGATGAGGGGGCATCTACCTGTGTCATGTTCGCTTCGGTTTGGAAACAACTCGGATCTCCTGCGTTGGCTCCTTCCACAATCACCATTCGTGCGTGGGATGGCCATGCTTCCCAGCCCGTCGGCCTCTTCCGTCGCTGTCCTATTACTCTTGCCAGCAAAACTGTGTGTGTCGACATTGAAGTGATCAACGCCCCTCTCGACTACAACATCCTCTTAGGGTGTAGTTACACTTATGCCATGTCTGCCGTCCCATCCGCAGTTTACCGCAAGATGTTCTTCCCGCATAACGGCAAAATCGTCACCATCGACTAGTTATCATATTGTACACCCAACTCCCAGATTTCCCCTGAGTCCTCCATTTCCACCGCGACTACGTCTCAGCCCTGTGCCTCTCTTGGCCTCTTCAAAGACTCCTCCTTGCTTGGCACCTTTCTTGACTCACCTACCCTCTCTAACCCTAGCCTGGCAAGCGTTTGCATGATGCAATCATCTTGGGCTGACCTTACACAGCCCACTTTGGCTAGTCAGCAACCTCAACTTTCCCCAACTCCTCCGGCTCCTGGCCCTTCACCCCCACTAGCCAGTCTTTTTCTTTCTGAATCTCCTCTCCCGACTGGCATAATTCTGCCCGACTACAATCCCCTCAGCCCTGTCCCCCCTGGCCATTTTCCTGCTGGTCAGATTCCTTTCCTCGCTCCACCTCCCGGAGCTTCCTCTATCCCTATCCTGGCTACCCTCTCCCTACCCAACTTGACCTTGGGTATACTCGTCTGGTACCTAAGCCCCCCTGCCCCTACCCTGCCTGGTCAACCCAAGCCCTATCTTGCTTTGACCCCGGTTCAACCAATACCCATGACCTCTTCTGCTGCTCCCACACCTCCGTCTCCTCACCCCGCCCCTCCTCCTGTTACAACCATGTACGGTAACAATAGAAAATCTCGCAAGGGGTCACCGAAGGACACGGTGGCGTCGATAACTCCCACTCCTCCTCGCCTTCCAAAACATCCCATCCAGTGTGCCTTGTGCGACGTTGTTGGCCACGACACCCATACCTGTCCTGAATTACCACACCTCAAAACCGTGGTCAATGAAACGTTTCCAGAATCTGATATTCCCAAGGTCCAGGTCACTCTCCCTGGTTCCCTTCCCAAACTTAAAAACTTGCGCACCAATCACCCTTGTTCTTTATGCAACTTCCATGGACATTATACCCACCTTTGCCCCCGTCTTGATGAGTATCGTGCTTCTTTGGCCGCTTACCTCCAATTCGAAGCCGCGCTTGCCCGTCCTCCTTTTTTAACCCCCGACCACACATTTACCCCTATTACCACCCCTTCGTCCGATACCGCCATGACTGAACCTTGCGCCACTATTTCCTACCTTTCCTCCTCACCTCGTTTTCCAACAACCGACCCCTTAGTCTCTGACCCCACTGTCACCCCCCATAACGACGCCAATGTAACCACCTCCCCTCAGAATCAGGTGTTTCATACTTCTACCTCCCCTGGACATTCTTTACCATCCACTCCTCCCCTCTTCCAGCCCGACGAGGACATCATGGAAGCCATGACCGAACCTGACTTTCCATGGGATGATATGCACCATCGTGCCTACTTCCTACCCCATCAATCGCATGACCAATATGCTATCGAAACCAAAGAATTCATCCTAAATAAAGTTGATTGGTTCAAAAACCCCATCCTTGCCCCTGACGCTTTTGAAGAAGGCAACATGGCCAATATCTTTCCTTCCATCAAAATCGACATTTCTGTCAAATTGGGTATCGAAGAACACATCACTCTGGTTGCCCAATGCACTTCGGATGAAATTGAAGCCTACACCAAACTCTTCAAAGAATTCCGTGATGTTTTTTCCTGGTCCTAATCAGAAATGTTTGGACTCATTCCCGCCATCGTCGAACACCACACCGACACATGGCCGGACGGCACTCCGGTTCGTCAAAAGTTGAGACCCATTCATCCATCCAGACGCGACGCCATCAAAGCTGAAATCGATAAGCTCTGACAGGTTGGTTTCATTTATCCCATTGAATACACCACTTGGGTGTCCAATCCCGTCCCTGTCCTCAAAAAACAAGGCACCATTCGTGTTTGCACTGACTTTCGCGATTTGAACAAAGCTTGTCCCAAAGACAACTTCCCCACACCATTTATTGACCAAATCATTGATGAGTGCACGGGACACGAAGTTTTATCCTTCATGGATGGCTTCTCAGGGTAAAACCAAATCGTTATCCGTCGTGCTGATCAACTTAACACTGCATTCATTAGTCCTTGGGGCACTTTTGCCTACCGAGTTATGCCATTTGGTCTTAAAAACGCTGGCACCACTTTTCAACGAGCCATGTCTTATTGTTTCCATGACTTAGCTCATATTATCCTTGCCTATTTAGAAAACCTTCCGCATGCTCTAAACATCAGGCCCAACACCTGCATGATCTGCGTACCATTTTCCTCTGCTGTCGCAAGTATAACATCCGTCTTAACCCTTTAAAATGTGTCTTTTGTGTTCCCACAGGCCGTCTCCTTGGCTTCATAGTATCTAAAGCGGGGATCACTCTTGACCCTTTGAAATTTCAAGCCGTTTTTGAGCTTCCTATCCCCCGTACCTTACGACAGCTCCAAAGTTTCCAAGGCAAAGCTAATTTCCTTCGCCGCTTCGTTCCCGACTACGTTACTACCGCACATGGTTTCCTTCGACTTATTCGATCTCACACCTCTTTTGTCTGGGA
Organism: Pinus albicaulis; assembly: GCA_034641835.2. Classification (NCBI taxonomy): domain Eukaryota; kingdom Viridiplantae; phylum Streptophyta; class Pinopsida; order Pinales; family Pinaceae; genus Pinus; species Pinus albicaulis. Next base: position 19,842,113 of record CM076575.1, read on the forward strand.
CACCTACACTCAACAATCCTTTGATGCCCTCAAGCATGCTCTCACCTCCGCCCCTTTGATCCGTCATCCTGACTTTAACCGCGATTTCATCCTTTACATCTCTGCTTCCACCCATTCGGTCGCTGGTGTCCTTATTCAAGAAGATGATCATGGCACCGAACATGTAATTTACTATGTGAGTAAAAACCTTGCTGGTCCACCTGTCTCCTACTCACATGAAGAAAAATTAGCACTGGCTGTTGTGTTCTTGGTCCAAAAGCTGCGTCATTATATCATCCTGCGTTCCACCAAGGTGGTGACTGATTCCAACCCAATGGCTTTCCTATTGAGCCGACACATCCTCAGTGGTAAATACGCTCGTTGGGTCGTTATTCTTCAAGAATTAGACCTTGAATTTTTCACCCCAAAAAGTAAGAACGGTTTAGCCCTTGCTGAACTCATTTCTGACCTCCCTACTAGGACGCAAGACACTCCAATTAATGAGGCTTTCCCCAATGAACATTTATTTGCCATCACCACCGACGACCCATGGTACGGTGATATCCTTACTTGCAAACCCAAACATTCGCCCTTCACCTTGATCGTGACGATCGCCGACGTATCCGACACCAAGCCTCTCGCTACCTTCTAATCGGCGATGATCTTTATCGTCGTGGCATAGATATTGTCTTTTGTCGGTGCCTCACACACGCTGAAGCTGAACAAGTCCTCAACGCTTGTCATAGTGGCGCTTGCGGTGGCCACCTCTCTGGCCTTGCCACTGCCCAGAAAATCATGCGCGTTGGGTATTTTTGGCCTTCTCTCTTTAGTGATTGCATTGAAGCAGTCAAACACTGCTCCAATTGCCAACATTTTGCCCCCAAGGCACAAACTCCACTCGCTCCCTTCATCCTGTCATCACAGCTGGCCCTTTTTGCAAATGGGCCATTGACTTTATGGAATGTCGACCCCCATCCGCCGGTAGCCACAAATATATCATTGTGGCGGTTGAATATTTCACTAAATGGGCTGAAGCTATGCCCACATTTAACAACACGGCAGCCACAGCCGCCCTCTTTTTCTTCAATCATGTCATTGCTCGTTTTGGAGTTCCCAAACAATTAGTCTCTGATCATGGCCGACATTTTGAAGATGAGATCTGGCATGAGCTGTCTTCACTCTTGGGTTTTGAACACCAATATTCATCTTCCTATTACCCCCAAGGTAATGGCCAAGTTGAATCCGTCAACAAAGTTCTTAAGACCATGCTTCAAAGAACAGTTAATAAACACAAAAAACAATTGGCACCTCATGCTCTTCCCTACGTTATGGGCCTATCTTACTTCAGTTAAAACCGCCACTGGTTTCACTCCTTTCCACCTTGTATTTGGTGAGGAGGCAGTCTTACCAATCGAGTATGAAATCCCTTCCCTTCACCTAGCCGTCGAACTTCTCCTCGATACCCAACCTCTAGAACAACGACTTATCATGCTAGAACGTGCCTCCGAAGATCACTGTGTTGCATTAGAAACCCTTGAAGTGACCAAACAACACACCAAAGCTCAGTATGACCACAAAGTCCACCCTCGCACCTTTCATGAAGGTGGCCTTGTTCTAGTATACGACTAGGCCCACGATACCCTCGGTCGTGGGAAGTTCGACTCATTATGGCTCGGTCCTTACATCATTAGTAAAGATCTCGGGAAGGGGGAATACCTTTTAGAGGACTTTGAAGGCCACCCCCTTCCTCATCCTCGCAATGCACTCTATCTTAAGAAATATTACCCTTAGCATTTCCCACTCGAAAATCATTTTCTTGTAGATAGCCAGCATATGTTTGTTTTCTGTATTTCAGTACTTCAACAAGACACCCATCGTCCACGGAGTCTTACTTCACCTATCCTTAAAATCGGACTTCCTCACTTGCACCACCTTTTAGTGGGGGGCATCACTTTGCCCCCACAGTCATTCCTGTTATTGAGGATTTCCGTCATGAGATACCCGTTTGTACTCATGTTTTTCATGGTCCCCATTGGACCTATCCCCCATTCCAGCATCATTATTCCTGTCTACCTGTTGGTCGCTCTACCTTTTTCTCCCATGCCTTGGTTGGGGTTCCCTTATTGCCTCACCTCTGGTTGACCTCCTTCTGTCGACATCAACTTATCTTCTCCGGCAGCCAGGTCCAGGGGGCAGTCGCTCTTAGTTCGTGCTCTTTATTCACCCTGATCGTGATTTCTATGCTCGATGATTCAGCGATGCCGCCGCAATCCTTCATGATTCCCGGGTGTGTGTGAGATGTCCCAACCCTCATGAGGGGGTGGCCCTCCAGGTATCCCCCCACACGCCCGGATGACTTCGTCACTTCAGTCCTTGATGCAGCTCCTCTCATTTGACGATCTCGGCCTCCGTCGCTTGCAACACATTTTCGACTTACTGGTATCCGTCAGATTTTGTGAGCCCTTCCTGGTGTGTAGGGGGCATCTGGGTCTATTTGTATCTCCTGTACTACATGATTATTGTATAAGTCCTGACGATTATTCTAGGCATAACATGTATATGGGAGTCATTATTCTATCGTTTCTGGCTCATGTTATGGCCAGCACCTCTGTCACTATTGCATTCCATGGTTTTCCGGGCGCTTTTTTCTTCTGTACTATTGTTTCGGCGGGCATAGGTATGCCTCCCCCGCCGCCTTTTGCATTAGTACCACCTCCTACCTTTGAGACTTGTTGCACATGTAAGTCTCGTCTCCTCAGGGTCTAGTCCTTCACACACTTTAGGCTACCATACAATCCTCTCTCTCACTTCCATTTTACCACCTAGTGATTGAGTTCTTACAACGTACTTCGGTCATACGATTTTCTCCTAACACTCATACGTTGGGGGGCAATCTGTTACACCATTTTTTGGTCATCTAACCGATTATCGTTAGATGAACCCAAGTACACCATGTAAGACCAATTTTACCCCAAGTAAAATCACTTTCACCACATTTGTTTACACTTCTTGGTCATATTTAACCCAAAGCAAGGTAATTAATTAAATAAATCATTATTTATTTAATAATTTCCTAAGAATAAGTTATTTAAATACTATTCCTAGTTAAATTTGACTAAGTCATTTTTAAATAATTAAATAAACCATTATTTATTTAATTATATTCCCCTTATTTCCCTTAAATAATAAATAAATCATTTATTTTTTTGTTATTTATAAATAAAGGAATTGACCCAAGTCAAAAACCCTTTTCCCTCCAACAAATATAATAAAATAATCCTAAAGGGTGATTTTAGAAGATGTTTAATAATATTTTATTCATGCACCAGGTTCTAGAACACCCCAATATTTTGTTATAAATAGGAGGGTTTCCCCCATTCATTAGTCACCTTCATTGCATTGGATCACACTAGATCTACTTTTGGTCACCATTTTGCATTTCTATTTTATGAACTCCCATTGAGTTCCATGTTTTGTTTTCCACAATAGTTAGAGAGAGAGACCATTAATCTGAAACACTGAGGACTTCCAAGAACCCAACCCACTGAGGAGAACCAGAAAACACCTTTCTTGTTTTCCTCTCAGGTGCCCCATTCTTTTATATAATAAAAAGATTCTTTTAAATATATGTGTTCTTGTCTTGTCCATTGGTGCTTGTACTTTACTTTACCTGCTTAATATCTTCCATATATAGATCTAGATGTGTGCAGCTTTTTACAGATTTTAAGATATTTTGCAGCCATAACTTATGTTAGGGCTACTTGATATGCGTAGCTAAAGTGAGTTTTTACGACAAAAAATTCATGCTAACATAGACTTGAGGTTTTACTAAGTATATCATACTTATGGTCAGTAGAGCTCACCTTTATTCAGATTAGCCTTCCTTTATTCTCAATTAATTTCCCTAACCTTGTTGCTTCTGTGAGACACGTGGTTTCAATTTGTAATCTATTATGTAATTCTGTTTGGGCTATGGCTAAAGTATCCTCGTCTACATCCTCTTTCAAACTGAAGATTATAAGGTTCAAGGCCCTTTTATTACGCTCATGATCTAATTCGATCAATTTTTTCATTTCATCTTTAATTGGTTTGATACCTAATTTATCTGCCCCACTACTTAGGGTGAGACTGTTGTTAACTTTTTATTCTAGTTCTTTAATCATGTCCTTCATTTTAAGACTCTCTCTATTATCAACATCTCCTTGCTGTGTTGTTTGGTTCGTATCTTGGTTTTGTTTTTCTATGACCTGCAACCTAGTTTCCATTGCCTCCATTTTATTCTTCAATAGTTCTATTTTATTTTCTATTTGTTTTTGGATCTTGTCTTCAAGAGATGTGAATTTGTTTTCCAGCATGGATTCTAACTAGGTTTGTAGCTTGACTTCTCTTTCTTCTCTACATTTCTCTAAAGACTCTATATACTCATAAAGGCTCTGTAGAGTAACTGTGCTAGGTCTACCTTTGGTAATTTTTGGTAGTTGTGGTGAATTATTCATACTTGAGAATATATGAGCAGATATGTATTAGAAAAAGATAAGGAATGTGTGCACCTGAATATCAGCAAACCGGGCAGCAAACCTCATGTGCCCAGGTCCGAAAATTTATCGAGAAAAAATCACCGCAGGCCCAAGTATTAATCGAGAAAATTCACCACAGACCCAAGTATTAATCGAGAAAATTCACCGCAGACCCAAATATTAATTGAGAAAATTTTCACCGCAAAATTCACCGCATACCCAAGTATTAATCTAGAAAATTCACCGTAGACCCAAGTATTAATCCAGAAAATTATAACACTAGATGAAAAAAACTTTTTTTTAGTTTTTAATTTTAATATTGATTTTTATCTACAATTTAATTTAAAACCACATAAAATAGTCATATACAATTTAATTTTAAAAAATAAAACAAATATTTTTTAATTTAAGTTTTTCAAAACTTTAATGAAATTGATAAACCACGTAAAATAGTCATATACAATTTACATTTAAAAAAAAAAAAAAAAAAAAAATTTAATTTAAGTTTTTCAAAACTTTAATGAAATTGATAAGCATCTGTTTTAAAAATTCATAACTAATTGAAAATCAAAACTTTGTGAGCAAAATAAAAAACCAAAAACACATATATAAAAATATGTTTGAAATCAAATTATTAAAATACTATAATTATTATATTATTTGAGTATTTTAAAATGTTATTATTGTAAAGAAAAAATTTATTATAATAATTTTGAAAATATAACAAAAAAAAATATTATATTGTATTTTCACTCATATTTTAAAATTTAAATTCAAACTTATCTGTTTGATCATTTTCTTCATCTAATCCAACTGTCTTTTATCATCCCTATACCGCACGATATGATCCAAACACATTATAAAATCAAGAATACATATTTTGGAGAAGAAATCAAACAAGATGGTGATGTATGAAAATGGTTTCTGGGATCTGGGATTTATTTGGTGTGAAAAGACACTTGGGAATACTTTGCTTTTATTTATAAAATTAACACATGTAGTCATAAAGTGCTAAAACATTGTTTAGCTTAATATCGTATTTACAAAAGAACAAAACATGATGATGCCAATAATTGGGAATTCAATCATCCCAATTATTGAAACCAGATGTTACTCCCCTATTTATTGAAGTGCTTCCAATATATTATTGTATTTTTAACAATATTTTTTCAAGTCTATTATAAAGTGCTTCTATATAATATTTTATTTTTACAATATTCTCTCAAGTCTATTATACTTGATATTGGTATGATTATTAGGTTGCATTGTATATAGTCCTCTTAGCTAGATGAAATCGGATAACTAACAAAAAGATCTCGTATCATTAAAAACAAAAAGTCCCAATGATTTAATTAATAAAATAACTATACCCACATGATTTTTCCCTTCAAAAATCTAAAAAAGTGTAGTGGATGAAATCTTATGTCACAGAACAAAATCTTGTATTATTATTAAAATATGTTAGGTTAGGTGTCTATTTCATATGCTCCTCTCTTTCGATTATTATTTGGTAGATGACGAATATAAGTTGTCTCAGGTTAGGGTTTTTTTTAAAGAATATAAATGGTCTAAGGATCGAAGAAATGAAGGTTCATTTATATAGTTCTATGAAAAAGTAGTTTTCATATTCATCTTTATTTTATATAAATAAATTTAATGTTTTTTAAGCTAGTTTGTTTACGATTTATTGGAGTATTTTTTATTAAAAAATATAATTAAGGGATATTTAAATTGCCAAAATCATTTAAGGATTGTATTTGGTCTAGGTCACACTAACCTTCAATATGACTAGATTTTTGTAGCAATATGGTTTTGAACCGACAACTTTCACACAAGCAATGCCTTAACACAATTCTAATTCTTGTGGGTTTTTAATAAAGAACAAAATAGAGATGAGATGTGATCCACTTATGTGTGCATGAGTCATGAGACCATTGATATAATCTCTTTGGGTGCAACCAAAATCGACCACTACCTCAAGGTGTCCACATGCCTTCCAGGGAAAACGAGCATCAACCGAATTGAACCTTACTTAATGGTGAAAAACTCCTTTATTTTTACCATTGAATCAAACCCCTTTAACCTAAATTATTTTAATTTAAAAACTATCTTTAAAAGTTAAAATTTATATTAAAAAATCAAAATTAACTATTTTTTTAAATTGTTTTGAATAATAACAAAATCTAAATTTAAGTCTACAGGGTCTTGGATAGATGGTGATCGGGTGTTGTGTTAAGGCACTCTTTGATGTGAAGTCACTGGTTCAATTCCTTGCCAAAATCAAGGTGATATATCAGACATGAAGAAGATGTAGTCATGTCAAGCTTTAAAAAAAAAAATCTAAATTTATAAAATAATATGTAAATATTATTTTTTATAATAATATATATATTACTAAATCTACATAGAGTTGACATACACTAAAACTGAAAATTTCTATCGTACCTCAAGAAGGTAAGAGATTTACTCATAATGCTTTATCATTTTATTTCTATACTTGAAAAACATTAATAGAAGTGTTCCAAGATCACCATAGTTTTGTTGACTTAAAAGGTGACCTGGGAGGATCCTAAAAAGACCCAAACTTAAAAGTTCCCGAAATTTGATGGAAATAGTACCATGTTGAAGAGATCGATGAGACAATTCCAACACAACTTGAATCACGTCTATCTAAGTCCATATGTGGAAGATATGGAAGTTTAAATATTTTGACCAATGGGAAGAAATTCAATGTTAAACGATGACGTGGCATGTCCTGGAGTAGACACGTGGAATGGTCATGATATGGCAGAGCTGGCATGGTGATTAGTGGCAAATGACAAGGCAGGGAAATATAGACACATGGCCCACTAGATGTGCAATAAATGGAACGAGCACCACGTGGCCCTATGACAAGGCACCACATGACCTCCGGGTTATAAGGAAGGCGCTCTACCAATGAGCCATAGATATTATTTGTTAAACCATTGCTAATATTATATTTAATTTTTTTTGTGTTTTTATGGGGGCAAAGGGGTTAGTGGATCCCGCCAAATATGACATCTCTACTAGACTTAGAGACCCTATAAAGTAGTTAACAACCTTCCAAATCATACAACAAATCTGATATATATATATATATATGATCCAAGTAGATATTGGTGGTCACACGCCTATTTTTCTTAGACCCCCCAACATTGTTTCTTTCAGTTTTTCAATTTCCTTAATTGTAGCACAATTCACTATTTTTGGCAGTGTTTTGGGTCTTAAACTTCCAAAGCCGTTTTGAGGCTCTAAACGATGTTTTTTTGAAAATGGGAAAACATTGGTCATTGACCAAAATTTGTAGTTGAAAGTTATAGTCCTCGGATAGATATTTCTAACGAGGTATTGTGCGCGTCAAACATATATCATATGCCAGCATTATGACCCGAGGAAGTTGATGTACCAATTTATCCCAACGGGGCACACAATTTTAGTGATTCATCTCTTATGGTTAGGTTTTTGGATGTTTAGGGTTTTCCATTGTTTCTCAATAATAAATAGGCCTTTAAGCCTTATTGTAAAAAAATTCAGAGGCATGTAGTTGCCACATCTCTTCTCAGAGATAAGCTACCATCACCTGTGCTAGTTTATTTCCATTATGTTTGTAAGCATATTTTAGTTCTTTTGTATTAATAAAATGAAGTGTTATTTTTTATGCATCTCCATATTTATGGTTATATTCGTATTATGTTGTGTTCCTATCTATTTTTGGATTAGTGGTATCAGAGTGGTTTGCTCTTTCTTTTTTTTTCTTTACATGTCCCCAACGAGGTCAGGGTCTAAGGAGTTTGGGCTCGAACTAGTTGAACCTTTGCAAGACCAGGCTCACAAACCCTGACAACCTCCCATGGCAGAAGAAAAGAAAGAAAATGGAGCAGGAGATCCTTTCAAAATATTTCTTGAAGAAGCCCATGAGTGATAGAGGAATGCAATGGTTGGAAACTTTTTCTAGATCCTTCAATAGATGCCCACATGTGATGCATCTTTGTCTGGTAATCACTCTGGAGGTGCCACTCCCTTCAAGATACAATTCAACTTTGACATTCCCCTATTTTAAGGCCAGATAGATGCAGACGTCATAGATATATGGTTAATGTTGGAAAAATACTGAGAGGGGGAGTGAATCAGTATTTACTGCATATTCAGAACTTTTACTTTTTCTTGCTTCTAAAACCCATACGCTACTTTCCTGAAACAAACTCGCGTATATACGCGGATACCCTTTATGAAACTCGCGTATGCACAGAGATATTAATAAACAATCAATTCTTTACTAAGATCCTTACATGTATTCATTCATCAGATTTATATAGCAGTAGACATGTGCAGTAATAACAGAATGAAACATCACACAAAAGCATCACATATGAACACCATGATTTTTAGGTGGAAACCCAAGTCGGGAGAAAACCACCGCTGCCATTGTCTCAGCCTTCAATATTTTATTATAGAGAAAAACTTCTTAAAATCATGTACTGGTGCAGACTTATACCAGCACGCAGGCACCCACCTGCAGAAGGCTACAACCTTCTCTCGTTTACCAGCCTCTCCTGGAAGGGAGCTTCAACCCCCTGCTCTCGTTTACCAGTCTCACCTGGAAGGGAGCTACTACCGCCTGATATTAGCACCAGCCTCTGCTGATATTATCATACTGAAGGCTTCAACCCTCAGATCCACTGCAGACCACGTTTCATCAATTTTCAAACTGGATCCAACAACTCCAACACAACCCTTCACTCATAATTTTCCCATTGCTATAAACAGAACAGTGAACCCACTGTAACCAGAATATCAGAGTTAACCCAGACTTCAAATCAGACCTTCAGAACCACATTCAACTTTGAGCATTCATCAGTTTAGATATGATACACGCTTTTATTTAGATGGATCCGCGTATATACGCGCTTTCACTTAAGACAACTTGCTTATTCATTCATGCAACTTTTCAAGAAAACCCTAGCAGGTCATACACGCCTTTATTGAAATAGATGAAGAGTAAGCATGAACAAAAGAATTATCAAGCATAGCTCTAGCCATTTGTTGAATTGTTCTATTCATTCTTTCTACTACGCCATTTTGTTGTGGAGTGCCTGCTACAAAGAACTGTCTCTTTATGCCATGTTGTTCACAAAATTCAAAGAATTCATTTGATGTATATTCTCCTCCTCGATCAGATCTAAGACATTTGATTTTTAGATCCAATTCATTTTCAACCAGTGCTTTGAAGATCTGAAATTTTTCAAATGCTTCATCTTTGTGTTTAAGCAACCCAATCCAACACATTCTAGAGAAATCATCAATAAATAAGATATAGTATTCTTCTCCACGTGGTGACTTTTTCCTCATAGGTCCACAAATGTCAGTATGAACAAGTTCAAGAGGCCTACTCGATGATCCTTCTTTGGCATTAAATTGTACTCTGGTCTTCTTACCAAATTGGCAGGATTTGCATATGATACTCTCTGGTAGAGTGATATTGGGAAGATCACGAACGGCTTGAAGTCTGCTTGCTTTGTTGATTTGAGAGAAGCTTAGATGCCCCAGTCTTCTATGCCATAGCCAATTTTCTGAAGATTTTCTCAAGTAACATTGATCTTTGCAGTTCTTCAATACATACAGGTTGCTTGGAGTTCTTTTTCCTTTTATAATAGTTTTACCTGTATCAAGATCACGAACCACACATTCTTTTGAACTAAAGACAACTTCAGTTCCTTGATCACACATTTGACTTACACTCAACAGATTATGCCTTAATCCATCCACATACATGACATCATTAGCCTTCACCTTTTCTTTTAGAAACACGGACCCTTTTCCTTTAATTACAGCAGGAGTATCATTTCCAAATGTAACTTTCTTTTCCTTTTCTAGAGAATTATATGCAAGAAGTTTGCTTTTGTCACCTGTCATGTGTCTTGAGCATCCACTATCAATGTACCATTGATTTTCTTCACCTTCTGCAAATAACGCTATCCCACAATTTTCAACCTGTAATTCCTTCTTTTTCCATACTTTGGAACTTGAAGAAAAATGTTGTTTTGGCTGGACTTTGCTCCTGCATTCAGATTCTTCATGGCCAAAGTTATTGCAATAAGCACATTCAACTTCGTTTTGAAGAGGAGAAAAATTGTTATAGGTGTTCCCTTTTGGTTCAAAATCCATCCTTTTCTTTCTAGCTTCTCTTGTCATGATGGTTTTATAAGCAACACATTGAACAGCTTTGTGACCAAAATTGTGACATGAGAAACATTGTCCATTGAAGTAGAAATTTCTGTGATCATGAAATCTTCTATTTGTATTTACCTGTTGATTGTTGCTTCTTTGAGAGATATCCCTGTTAGTGTTCCTTGTATCATGCTTTATCTGTGAAGATTCTTTATTCCCTGTTGTGTGGCTGAATGAAGTAAACCAGTTGTAGCTGCTTTTAGATAGTTTGGTGCTGAAGCCTGAGAGGATTCTCCGGTATATCCAAGACCTGTCTTAATCAGAGGAGATCGTTGAACCTTGATAATCTCATCTAAGGTTTCAGATCCTTTAGCAAATCTAAGATTTTGAGTCTTTACTTTCTCAAGTTCTATTCTTAGACTTACTACTTCACATTCTAATTTTTCATTATGTTTCTTTGCTTCTTCATTCTGCCTTTTCAGAGTCTCTATGATTATCTTACTTTCTTCCAAGCATATTTTGAGTTGATTGTTTTGATCAAGAAAATCATTGTCATCTAGAGCATCCATAAAAGCATCCTTATCATCTCTAGAGTTATTTTCAAATGCCATCAGAAGTCTAAGATCTTGTTCACATTCTTCCTCACTGTCAGATAACTCATCACTGTCTTCATTTGTATAGTATCTTTTCTTAGTGCTAGACCGGTTCTTGTTTCTTCTTGCTACTTCTTTCTCTTTAGCAGATGTTTCTTTATAAGGACATTTTGCAGCATAATGACCAACTCTTCCACAATTAAAACATTTGAAAGGAAGCTTACCTTTGAATCTTTCGGTTCCTAGTTGGAGTTTTCTCACAAAATTTGCCTCATCTTCTTCTGAGACATATCCTGACCCTTTCAGTTTTTGAACTTCTTTCCCTTTTGTAGAAGCTTTAAAAACAGCTTCTTTGACTTCATATGGTCCTCCTCTCCTCATTTCGTATGCAGTCAATATGCCATGAAGTTGCACCATAGTAAGATTTTGAAGGTCCTGTTTTTCTTCAAGAGCAGAAACTTTTGACTCAAACTTGGTCGTTAGTGATCTCAAAATTTTCTCAACCAAAGTGGATTCGGTTATTGTTTCTCCCAGATTTCTCATACGGTTTACAACATCATCAACACGTAAAAAGAAACCAGCAATATTCTCATCACTATGCATTTTTAAATTTTCATACTCAATTCCGAGAGATTGAAGTTTTTCACTTTTTACCTTTGCATCACCTTCATAGCTTAGGATGATTTTGTCCCATATCTCCTTTGCTGTATTTAGCTGCATGACTTTGACAAATTCTGCTTCAGTTAGACTTCCAGTTATAGCATTGACCGCTTTTGCATTTGATTCATAATTCTATCTTTCAGTTGGATCTGTTGGTGTAGCAGCTGGATATTGATATCCTTGTTCAACAATGGCCCATATATCTGCTCCCATAGACTGAAGATAGGATCTCATCCTTATTTTCCAGAAGATTAAATTGCTTCCGTTGAAGAGCGGAGGTTTGATAGATGTTGTTCCCTCGTGATTGCTCATCCTGCTTGATCTTCCTTCTAGCGGTTAAGCCTTTTCAGAAGGACCTGCTCTGATACCAATTGTTGGGAAAAATACTGAGAGGGGGGGGGGGGTGAATCAGTATTTACTGCATATTCAAAACTTTTATTTTTTCTTGCTTCTAAAACCCATACGCTACTTTCCTGATACATAATCGCGTATATACGTGGATACCCTTTATGAAACTCGCGTATGCACAGAGATATTAATAAACAATCAATTCTTTACTAAGATCCTTACATGTATTCATTCATCAGATGTTTATATAGCAGTAGACAAGTGCAGTAATAACAGAATGAAACATCACACAAAAGCATCACATATGAACACCATGATTTTTAGGTGGAAACCCAAGTCGGGAGAAAACCACCGCTGCCGTTGTCTCAACCTTCAATATTTTATTATAGAGAAAAACTTCTTACAATCATGTACTGGTGCAGACTTAAACCAGCACGCAGGCACCCACCTGCAGAAGGCTACAACATTCTCTCGTTTACCAGCCTCTCCTGGGAGGGAGCCTCAACCCCCTGCTCTCGTTTACCAGTCTCACCTGGAAGGGAGCTACTACCCCCTGATATTAGCACCAGCCTCTGCTGATATTATCAGACTGAAGGCTTCAACCCTCAGATCCACTGCAGACCATGTTTCATCAATTTTCAAACTGGATCCAACAGCTCCAACACAACCCTTCACTCATAATTTGCCCATTGCTACAAACAGAACAGTGAACCCACTGTAACCAGAATATCAGAGTTAACCCAGACTTCAGATCAGACCTTCAGAACCACATTCAACTTTGAGCATTCATCAGTTTAGATATGATACGCGCTTTTATTTAGATGGATCCGCGTATATACGCGCTTTCACTGAATACAACTCGCGTATTCATTCATGCAACTTTTCAAGAAAACCCTAACAGGTCATACGCGCCTTTATTGAAATAGATCCGCGTATATATGCGCCTTCAGTGAAACGAACCTGCGTATAGATCTATAAAAGATAAAATTTGTAGAACAGACCAGATCTATGAACTTACCCAGATTTCTTCAACTTCTTTTAACAGATTTGCGCCAGGTCTTCATCACTTCTTTTCAGATCATCCAAGAGTTTTTCCATTTCAAGATCTAGAGATCTTGAACCTTCATTATGTTCATAGATAGATTCTAGAATCAGATCTATCAATTAAGAGCAAAGTTCCACCATCCAGATATACTTCAGAGTGAATTATTCATTAAAGCTCAGACCTTTGCACCCCCATTTGCACAATGAAATTCTTCTCCTTATATAGATTTAACCTTTTTCAATACCATGAGTCAAAACCACATTACTTCCGATGGTATTCCTGGACGGGACCACATAGACAACCCAGCGCTCAATACAATGGGTCAATACCATGGTAATGCCCCTTGGTATTCTAATTTTGGAGCGCAAAAGCCCATATGCGACTTGGCACGTACTTTTCCGCGTGCATACGCGACTTCCCTTCAGATAACTCGCGTATTAATTGTGACATACATTTTTCATCATTCCTTTCATCATTACATCTGAGTTGTTCTATAGGCACTTCATATCACATAATTACATATTTACTAAGTCCATCAAGTCAGGAATAACTTCATCAAGAAGGTTTCCATCCTCTTCATCAAGTGGGTTGCCATCAAGGACAACATATTGCATCATATTGCCAACAATCTGTCGGAAGGATATTTTTCAGTTCATGAATTTTCCAATAGGGAAAATATTACTTTTGTGCTCCTCAAAGTCACCCCTCATGTCAAGGACTAGTGGGAAACCTACGAAGAACAGAGGGACAAGAGATAACCCTCACTATTTTCATTTGAACCTACTTGGAAATATTTTTGAGATGCCACAGGGAACGATATTACCCCGTGGAGAGCTATGAGGATAGATACATACAATTGACTACATTGTGACAACAAAGGGATCAAGATGTGCATGAGTTGACGAAACTATTCCATACCCTGCACACAAATTTGGGTATCAAAGATTCAGAGAAACATATGGTGCTCAAGTACCAAATTTTTTTTCATAGATACATTAAGGAGGAAATGGAGTTTCTTGACATCTCCTCGCTTGGTGTAGCATACTGATATGCTGCCAAGATCGAGTAGAAATTTAAACAGAAGAAGCCAGACTTTGGATATGTGAATCTGAAGTAAGGGAAAGGTGCCCCAAAACCGCAGAACAAAGGACAAAGCCAAGGTGGGGTGACCTAGGACAACCCACCAAAGTTGCAAGAAAAGAACAACACCAATAAGACAAATAAGGAAACAAGAAAGTGGTGCGAGTTTCATAAGAGCCCCACTCACAACACAAGTGAGTGTCGGTCTAAGTATTCATTGGTGGTCGAGATGAAGGCTTTTGAATCAGATACATGCTCTGACTCTTGAGTCAGAATCCAACAAGAGGAATGACAAAGGTAAGCATATTGTTTATGCGGACACTAGTGCCTCTATTGCCACCATCAAGATCCAGAAGGATGAGCCCGGAGATACAGAGGAAGGGGGGCACCTCTGCCACTCCCAAATGTGGGTGAAGGGTTCTTCGCTGCAATTCATTGTTAACATTGGAATCCAAAAGAAACTCATTTTAGCATAGGTTGTGAAGCGGTTGGGCCTATTGACCACAATACACCCGCAAGCATACACCATTAGGTTGCTTCACCAAGGAAGAGATATCCACATCAGATAGTAGTTTCACCTTCCCTACAACATCAAGCCCTTCATAGATGAGGTATTGTGTGATGTTGCTCCTCTTGAAGTTTGTGATGTATTATTAGGCCATCCATACTTGTGGAAGTGACATGTTTTATATGAGTCTAGGCTTCACACTATTATTATTACTTTGGGAAATAAGTTGTACATGCTACCAGAGGTAGCACTACCTACCACCATCTCTTTGATCACTACGAAGCAATGCATTAAGCTCATTTTCTAGCTTAGGAATTTTTTTTCCCTTAGGATTTGCCATCAAGAAAAGAAGAAGATTGTGGCCAAAACCTCCAGATAGGTCTCCTCCACATGGAAACAACAAATGGACAAGTTCATGGTGGAGTATAGGGACATTTTCACCTCACCCATAGGGGTACCTCTACACTGTTAGGTCATGCACTCCATTGATCTAACCCTAGGTGCGTCGCTTCCCAATGGACCGATATATCGATTATTTTTTCTGGAGAATGATGAAATCAAGAGAAATATTCAGGAGTTGTTACAGAAAGGGCACATCAGGAAAAGTTCATCACCCTGTGGGAGTCTGATCATGTTGGTACAAAAAAAGGACGGGACCTGGAGACTCAGTATTTACTATCGGGCATTGAACAATATCATTCTCTGGATTAGGTAACCAATCCCACAGATTGATGACCTTTTGGACCAGCTAAAGGGGGCCAAGTATTTCAGTAAAATTGACTTGAAGTTCGGGTATCGCTAAGTACCAATTTCACCCTTCAATGTGTGGAGGACTATCTTCAAATCCAAGGAGGGCTTTTTCGAATGGTTGGTCATGCGTTTTGGGTTGACGAATTCCCCCGCAACCTTCAGGAGGCGGATGGATGACATCTTGTGACCCTTCACCAAATCATTCATGGTGGTGTATTTGGATGACATCTTGATCTTCAACCAGAGTTTGGAAGATCGCCTCCGCCATATTCGAAAAGTCCTCCAAACTCTGCTACAACACAAGTTATGTGCCAATTTGGAGAAATGCACTTTTGGTATGAACTAGGTTCAATATATGTGTTACATAATTGATGATCTGGGTGTGCATGTGGACCCATCCAAGATACAAGTCATTTGAGATTGGCCATCCCCAACCACACTAACATAACTCCACAATTTTCTGGGTATTTCCAATTTCTATCACAGTTTCATGTTGGGGTTATCTCATATCACTTGGCCTTTGAGTCAAGTCACCAAGGGCGGAGCAAAAGAAAAATTCTTTTGGTCCAAATCTGAACAAAAGATGTTTTCTAAGTTTAAGCATCGCCTTTTCTCTGCACTAGTTCTTACATTATGATACCTACAACAACCATTTGAGATCGAGACAAATGCTTTTGACTATGTTATTGGTGCAATTCTTACTCAACAACATCCATTGGCATATAACAATGAGACACTTTCAGAAAAATTCTGGAAGTATCCCACCTATGACAAAGAGATGTATTCCATTGTACAGGCCTTCCAACAATGGAAGCATTGCATTCTAGGGAAGGAAATGGTCATCCACACAGACCACTGACCCCTATAGTTCATACAGAAACAAGGGAAGTTGTAGAACGATTGCTATAAAAAATGGTCAACATACCTACAAAAATTCCACTTGAACATTAAATACAAGAAGGGCAACACCAATAATGTAGCAAACCGCCTCATCCGACCATTAGTTATGGCACTGACCACTGTGCTTGACTCTTGTGGGAACGAGACTTTAAAGTGGCCGCATCTGTACAAGAGCGATCCAGAATTCGATAACACATACTAGACACTCATGGAAGACAAGTGTTATCACCAAAAAATTATCACCTAACCATTTCTGACTAGGTGGATCGAAATACACCATGTAAGATCAATTTTACCATATTAAAATTGCTTTCACTATAGGAAATAATGTGATAAACCATAATTATTAAATTATTTCTGGTTAAAACAAGAAACCCCATGAGGAATAATTAAATAAATCATTATTTATTTGATTTTCCTCTAGGAATAATTATTAAATCATTATTTAATAAATATTCCTTGTCACATGTGACCCAATCATGAGAAATAGTTAAATAAACCATTATTTATTTGATTTTTCTCTAGAAATAATTGATTAAATCATTATTTAGTTAAGCAGTAGTCTAACTAGAATTCTTTTTTTCCCTGAAAATCATGGAAATTCCGGTAAGATTTTAAGAAATTATGACAGTGATTTTTGTAAATCCAGGTTATAGCTATCAAACTTCAATATTTTGGGTGCCCTAGAGGTTTTTGATGGTGCTGAATCCATTTCCACCATCAGAAACATGATTCAAACACTACTACTGGAAGATTTCTTAAAAAAAAAATTCTCGGATTCTGACCACTTTTGGTCGTCCAGGCAATTCCTCCACCTCTGTAGACAACTCCAGTAGATAATGTTCCTTATCAAATTTGACTAAATCACTGAGGAATGATCAAACAAATCATTATTTTTTTATTATTCCTTAACCACGTCAATGAAATAATAAATAAATCATTTATTTATTTATTTATTATTTCTAAATGAAGGTATTTAACCAATTTAAATATATTTTCCCTCCAAAAAATATAATAAAATATTCCAAGCGGTTAGATCTAGATTGTGGTTAATAATATTTTATTGTTTTCCATTTTCGAGACTAGCCCAATTTTTTTTTTATGAATAAGAGATTTTTCTATCCATTCCTCACCATGCTAATTTCCATTGTCGTTATTATCTTCTTTTTTCATTTGATCTCCTATCTAATCTCAACACATACTTTTGGTTTTCATACATCAGAGAGAGAGATCCAGAAATCTGAAGCAAAGAGGACAACCAAAGGACCCATCCCATTTGAGGGGGACCTCTAGAATTACGGATCCGAGGGAAATGAGACCATGAAATTGGTATGGTCCAATATGTCCTCATGTTGATTGAACAGAACTTACCTTAACTTACTGATTCACGACATTTCCAACCAACAACCACTTGCTGAATTAAGACATTTAGTTGCTAGACTATGCATTTAAACCTTTACTATTTAATTTCTTAAGCCTATTTTCTACGTACCTACGAGATTCCATAGCACCGATGAAGTCACCCTAATGTAACAGACCTTGCTTTGCTGTCAGCAAGTGTCCATAGCCCCGGAAAATATATCTGCATCTCCTCACAACCTAAGAATTTCCGTCCTTTCCCTCAATCCTCATATCCATCATATGAGTCTCCTTCACCAGGTGTAACATAGTAATCATAATATATCACTCATTCTTTTAAATTTCTTTATCCATGCTATGGGGTTTTACATTAGTTAAATCTTTTGTTGTTTAATGTCTTTTCTTGCACAGATCTATTATTTTGCAGGTTTATTCTAACTTTATGTGGTAGATATGGAGAATTAGATAGAAATATCTGTTGTTAGGGCCATCAGTCACTCATGGATTAAGTAAAGCCTTTTTGGTACACCTTTCGAAATATTTTATGCTTACAAATGGCGACTCCACTAGGTTTTTAATTACATATTGTCGTCAAAAAATGACGACTCCATTGTTGTAATTTAGATTCCTCGATGACCAAAAACTTCAACATTAGGGTTTTTCTTCAACTATTTTTTAGTCTCTTGATGTTTATTTCCATCTTTTATGCCCTTATTTAGTCTCCAAGTTATGATAATTTTCTGGTGTTTTCTGCGGGCCACGGGTAACAGCTGCACGGGAGAAATAAAATTTGTCCAAACCCACCACCCAAGAATCAAGGTGGTAAAATCACACTTTTCAGCCCCAAATCTTAATTTTCAGCCTCAAATCTTACTTTTTGGCCCAAAAACTGTGCTATCCTCCTATTTCAGGTCAGAACTTGCAATTCAAAAAAAAAAAAATTAGGATTTTTTTTTTTCCTTCTTCTGAAATTTTTAGGGTTTTCCAAGAGCACTGTTTTGGTTGTTTGACCTATGTTTCAACCCATATTAGGCCTGGATATGTTGATTTTGTCTCTTTAAAGTAGAAACAAGCCCCCTGGTGTTTCAATACAGTTCCACATTTTTAAGAGGAGTTTGACCTAGTAAGTAGTCTAAGATTTTCAGTACTTTCATCCATTGTTTCAAGGTTTGATCCATTCTTTTTGTAGACCTTTAAGATAGGTTGTTTTAGCATCCAAAAATCCCTCTCGAGTTTTATTTAGCCTGCCCCCTTAGGGTCCCATGTTTTCCGTAGGTTATAAATCTTATGCCCTATCTTTTGCAACATTTCCCCCCTCTGGTTTCTTGTTGTTTTCTACTCCATTTTCAGTAGTATAGAGTCATTTGATCCCTATCCCGTAGAAATTAGATATTGAGACCCTTTTAGTGTGTTTTGAGTTTCTTGTTTTCCTCTCTTGGTTTAGTTTTCTGAGAGCCTTGTTTGGGTGGGGTTTATGCTTGATTTACTATTTATTTTACTGTCATTATTTTAGTTTCATTTATATTTTTCAACATTTTATTTCAGCAGCACTTTGGCATCATCATAAAACATGCTTGATTAACTCATTCACAATACACACTTATTTTCATACACTCACACCTAAAGCGAAAGAGAGCCTGGTTAAAGATGCTAAGCCATGACTTAAACATGCCACTTAATAAATCTAACTCACATATATTAATCCCACTTGGGCATTAGGGCCAAAAAATATTTTCAGTTAGTTATAGGATCCAGAATTAGTACTTTGAGACATATAAAGTTGAGTTAGTAAGGAGCTCAAAATCCTTCAACATCCCATGATCAAATCCAGAGTGTGTCATAAATCCATTTCAGAGGGGGTTAGGCTAGGATATCGTGTGAGTATTTCTCCTCGGGGCTACCCAACCTGTGGTAGGTGTATCTCTCCTCAGTTTCCCAAGGCTGAGAAAGGAGACCGAAGGATGTAACCTCATACCACTTTAGAATTAGTAGATTGCCCTAACAAATCATATAGGGCTCTCTCTACAATGTCACAACCAATGAGGTGATTGGAGAGAAAAATAGATCTTAGGCTACATATTCAGCTCACTATGGTTTGATTTTAGGTTTTTGCTAGATATGAGCTCAAAAACAAGGAACTAGGTCAAATATGTCTAAAGGTCAGCTGTAGACATAACGTGGGGCAAGGTACATGAAATCAATGGCTCAAAAAAAAATTTCATTGTAGTGATGGTGAGGAATATGTAGCAGAGATTAGCTAAGCAAAACCATGAATTCACTTATGAAGAAAAAACACTTAAATGCTTATCTTGAAACAAAAACAGAGCATACATGTGATTATTTATGTTTTAAAGATTAAAATAAAAAGCATAGGAAGCATGTAGATGGTAGCTAGATAGATATAATTATCAAATATAAAGAAAAAACTAGAAAAACAAAGCCACACACCACAACACAAGAATCCCACGAAAACAGTTGCAACTGTTTGTTGTATTTCTGCAAAATAGGTAAGTACACAAGTCCAAGTCTAAGATGCAAGTATCCAACCTTTGATTTGAATTCAATAGGGCTACATATATATCAAAAACTACATTCCCCCCTCTCAGGGGTCGAATCCATCAATCTCTCTAAGTAAACCTAAAACTAGGGAGGTAAGGAACTAACTCCATACTTAACCTTAACTGACTTTACAAGCATTGACGACCATGAATTTACATAGATCTAACCTTTTCCATCACTATGAATTTTAATTACATCATGTAAAATCATAAAATTACAAATTACATCATGAGAGATTGACTTTGACTGAGAAAACTTGAAAATTTGACTTTCTGACAAAAGTGCAAGGAAACTATCAGAACCACATCGTGGTCCAGCAGAAGCGTAACATGGTCTTTGAGGCACTTTTTGGGTGGCTTAACCTGTTCTTTGAGCTGAACTGAAGGTTGATTAAGATAGCCTAGGATGTCTACTAGGCCTCTTAACCTTTAAACCTGCAAAAATACACCTCCATGGCACCTAAAAATCCAATCTCCCATGGGTACTCCAGAAGTGCAGCGTGGGGTTCAAAAAGTAGGCAGAAACATGAAAAATGACATGTTTTTTGACTTGTTCTCCAAAATTGTGAGACAACATGGCAAAGAAAGTGCATATCTGGGATGTGGGGGTGAAGTTATATCCATCCATGGAAGCCACTTGTCATTTGGATGCTCTGATTTTATTCAACTAAATTTCCAGAATTAACCAAAAATCCAAAAATTGACCAAAAATTCTCAAATTTTTTTGAAAATTAACTCTTAGCATCTCAGTGATGGCCTAGAAAACCAATGATTCATCAAAAATAAAATCAAGTTTATCTCCCTTTTTAAGCTTGATTAGGGTTTTCGTAAGCTTCTTTTTCATATTCCTAACCCTAATTTTTCAATTCTGGTTCCTGATGAAAGAATGTCTAACCATGTGTCTCTAAAGGTTTGTAGCTATCTTTTCCTTCTTTAGAAGCTTCTCCAGGTGTTCATTGACTACCCCGAGATAGAACTCTTTGTCTTCTTCAATCTCAATTGCAATAGTGTCATCAATGTCTTGTTGACCTGGGGGAGAGGATGGCTCACTTCCTTTCTCTTTCTGTCTTGCTAGTCATCTTGTCTTTGGCCTCCTTAGCTTGATCTAAACATCCTTGTTCTCTAGCTGCTCCACATATATCACTGCCTTACTCTTATCCTTCTCTGCATCCAAATCTGCCTTAGGTTTGTTTGACAGTAGTTGATTTACCTTGAGTTTCTTGTTCTCTTGCTGCAAAAATGATATCATGAAGTTTGCTTTTGAGAGATTATCCTTAAGCTCTCTGATTTCTGCCTCTTTTTCTTTGATTATTTTCTCAACTGATTTTTCTTCCTTTCGTTATGCTAGTTCATCCATGTCAATATCAAAAGGTGCCTACTCTTCCTCATTTTGCTGCAAAGGTGGCTCACTTTTATGCCTAGGTGGCTGCTCCATATGTTCTTCTTGCATTTGTTCAGTTTTAGTTTCTTTAGGTGACATTCTAAATTGTGATCTAGTCATAGGTTTAGGTGTAGGGAAATATTTAGTGATCTCAGGGGCACAAATAAATATTTTCCTCTTCTTGTAGTTCTGTGTGATCTCTGCCCTAAGTGGCTTTCTAACTAACAACTTGCTGGATGAGCCAACCTACTGTGGACTTGATGGTGCTGATGAAGTTCTTTGACTGGTAGGTTGACTAGTGGTAGGCATAAAGGCAGTTGATTGCATGAATTTCTCCCTTGATATATTAACCTGTGAAAACTGATGAAGAACAATTAATTTTACCAAACCATGATGAAACAAACTTACTTGGTGATATTTCCAATTGATTTGTACTTTCTCAGTCATCTTGAATAAGCTTCTGAATAAGTAATGAGGAAATTTTGTTAGAAAATTAAATATTACAGAGCAAAGCAACACATAAAATATGTGGAAAACACAAGCACACAAAACACATAAAACCAGAGAGACACAGATATACGTGGTTCACCCAGTTTGGGCTACGTCCACCCTGTTACACTAAAAACTGTCACCTTGACATTCTGATGACTGTATGAGCTCATTAACACTCATACATTCCTCCTCTGCAAGTCTTACAACCTCTACTCCTCATGTCAAGCCCTGAAAGAGGAGGAAAAACCCTAAAAATCTCTAAAACTTTGGGTATGCAGGTAACATGAGGCCTGCCTGCGTTCCTAGCTTAGGTACGCAGGTAATACACTGCTTACCTGCGTTTTAGAATGCATTTTTCCTTTGAAATGCCTGCGTAGCCTCGTCAAAGTCAAAAAGGCGAGAAAGTAAAGTCAAAAAAGTGGTTTTAGGTCAATTCTAGAAGGTTCTAGATGATAATTTTTGGGGATGAGTACGCTTTAGTAAGGTGCATGTATCCCACACCTTAAGGAACTAATCCCTTGATGTGAGGAGCCTATCCCTTTGAAGGAGAATTATATCCCTTCAAAGGTGGAACCCTAACCTCCTCATCTGCTCTATAAAAGGAGGCATTGGGTAGCCTCAAAGGGAGTTCAAGCTTTATGGGTGATTGAGTTGAAGTGCTGTTGAGATTAGGACTTCTTTCTGCTGAGCTTTTGAAAGGAAAGATCACATACCTCTCTATGATCCTGGAGGAAGAGTGCAAGACTTATCAAAGTAGAGGAGACTTCTGCTTCAGACCCCGGGAAGGCCTTTCAAACATCAAGGCTAAGGTTGTAAGGTTCTTCTATTATTTTAAGATTAATACAATCAAGTTTTGTTTTTCTCAATAAATTGTCGTTCGATTGTTTATTTCAATAAGCTGTCGTTTGATCATTTATTTCATAGATTCCTTGATCACTACGATAGGCATGTTTTACGATTATTTGTTATACAGGTGCTATTTAATATTTGCTTGTTTTTTATTGCAGGTCCACAAAAGACGACACTTTGTTGCGACGAAAGAACTCTTGCTGCGACGGAAGGATTATTGTTGCGACGAAAGAAATCTTGTTGCAATGAAAGAACTCTTGTTGTGACGGAAGGATTATTGTTGCAACGAAAGAAATCTTGTTGCGACGGAAGGATTATTTATGCGACGAAGCACTACGACTGCAAATAAGCATTTGGATCTAAGGTAGGATCAACACCTTCATAGCATTTATTTGTAAAACGAATATATTTAGAGAAAGACAAACTTAGTTGTTCATTTGTTGCTAGATTGTCTTCTGACACTAGGGAGATCGATCTTGTTCGCAAGATCGATTTATCCAGCCAACACACCCCGAATAGCCAGTCCTTCCTTTCTATTATCCAGCAAAATGAAGAGACACAACCTACAACATATCCGTTGTAATATCCTCTGTTCTCTCTCATAGTCTCCCTATCTGTTTCTCGCTCCGAGAATTCACCCACAATACACAGCCGCAATACAATACCCTCATACAAGCGAGGAATTGCCTTCTAGGGAAAAAAAAACCCTAAACTAAACATAAATTCTACTGTCAGACCATCTGCCTAATGAACCGCCCAGATTGACTAGAAATTACTATACTTTTACAAGGAAATTTTTCATCTGTTTTTAGCTTCGGGAGCGGCGCCCCCGAAACCCCTCGCAAAGGGGGGCGCTCCATAAAGTCACAGCCGCCGCCCCTAGACCCCTAGGTAGCTTTTAATTATGGGCGGTGTTGCCACCCCCATTAAGGGATAGGGGTCCAACATTGTGATACAAAATAAACAAGATAATCAGGCTCCACACCCAACAATCTCCCACTTGGAGACTGATTGTAGCAACTCCGCCACTGCCTCATTTGATGGACAATGACTCCTCTTTGGACCTGGTTGTTTCTCATCTTCATCGTCATCCTTGAAGACCAATTGAAACTGAGCATGTTCTCAGTTTCTCCATGGTTAAAACTTTTGTTAGCATATCTGCAGGATTCTATCTAGTGTGTATCTTTTCCAGCTTCAATTGTCCATCTTCCAATACTGACCGTATGAAATGGTACTTGAGCTATATGTTTTTAGTCCTGGAATGAAATGCTGAGTTCTTTAAAAGATGAATGGCACTTTGGCTATCAATGTATAGCGTGCCCATATCATGCTTCTTACCCAATTCATCCATAAAACTTTGTAACCAAATCATTTCTTTACTAGCCTATGTAGCAGCAACATACTCTGCTTCTGTTGTTGAAAATGCAACAACACTTTGGATTTTTGAAACCCAACTAACAGTTGTTCCACCTACAGTAAATACATATCTTGTAGTGTTCCTCCTGTTATCTCTGTCACCTGCCATATCTGCATCAACATATCCCCGTTGATTAATGTTTGAACCACCAAAGCATAATGCTTGATTTGTGATACCTCTCAAATATCTGAGAATCCATTTCACTACCATCCAATGTTCTTTTGCTGGATTTTTCATGTACCTGCTTACAAATCTCACTGCATGTGCAATATCAGGCCTTGTGTAGACCATTGCATACATTAAGCTTCCAACTGTTGATGCATATTGAACTTTAGACATGTAGTCCATTTCTTCTTGGGTCTTGGGGCAGATCTCCTTAATAAGTTTGAAATGGCTAGAAAAAGGTGTACTAACTAGTTTTTCATTTTGCATATTAAATCTTTTCAACACCTTTTGTATGTACTCATTCTGAGACAGTGTTAATTTTCGATTTTTCCTATCTCTAGTTATTCTCATATGAAGGATTTGTTTTGTAGCTCCCAAATCCTTCATTGCAAATGAATATCCCAATTTTCTTTTGAGCACATTTATTTCCTGCATGTTAGACCCTGCAACAAGAATGTCATCTACATACAATAGCAATATAATATAGCTGCCATCATTTTTCTTTTTCAGATAAACACAATGATCAGAGTGACATATAGCATAACCTTGTTGAGACATAAACCTGTCAAATTTTAGATACCACTACCTTGGAGCCTGTTTTAAGCCATACAAGCTCTTCTTTAACCTGCACACTAATTTTTCTTTCCCTTTGACCTGATATCCTTCTGGCTGCTCCATATAGATCTCTTCCTCCAAATCTCCATGGAGAAATGCTGTCTTAACATCTAATTGTTCAAGATGTAAATCTTCCATTGCTACAAGACTTAAAATAGTTCTGATTGAGGTCATCTTAACAACAAGAGAAAATATTTAATCAAAATCAACACCTTTCTTTTGTGCAAACCCCTTCACCATAAGTCTAGCTTTGTATCTTTGTTTTCCTCCATCTTCTTCCTTCAGCCTGTAAACCCATTTGTTCTGCAATGTAGTTTTTACTGCGGGGAAACACGACTAAGTCCCAAGTCTAGTTATGCA
The DNA here is from genome assembly GCA_034641835.2 of Pinus albicaulis. Classification (NCBI taxonomy): domain Eukaryota; kingdom Viridiplantae; phylum Streptophyta; class Pinopsida; order Pinales; family Pinaceae; genus Pinus; species Pinus albicaulis. The sequence continues at coordinate 19,867,878 of CM076575.1, forward strand.
TTAAGGAGTCCATCTCTTCTTCCATGGCTAGCTCCCCACTTCTTCCTTTCCTTTTTGCATTACTTCTTCATACCATTTGGGTTCATGATCGATCGACAATAAATAATATAATGAATGAGAGTGTCGTTCGGGGGTCTGGTGTCTTTTGGTAGATCATACATCAAAACTTTCAGGTGTTTGAGAATTACTTTGTTGTTGTTGTGGTGGTTGTTGTTGTTGTGGCTCTTGATTATTATTATTTTCGGGCACCTTTACCTTTTCTGTGATCTCATCAAGAACTGTGTATTCTTTGTTTTCTTTTTCCTGTTTATTTTTCCTGCAACTAATTCTTATACAATACCTTTTCATTTAATATTACATCTCTGCTCCTAATGATTTTGTGATTTTCATAATCATATAAACGATAACCAAAATCGTTAACACCATATCCAATAAAGGTACATTTCTTTGATTTTGCCTCAAGCTTTGTTCTATTTTCTTTATTAAGATGGACAAAGGCCTCACAGCCGAAAGGCTTTAAAAAAGATTAGTTTACCTTTTTACTGTCCATGCTTCCTCTGGAATACCACCATCCAAGGAACTTGAAGGCCCTCTGTTTATTAGATAAACAGCAGTATCTACAGCATCTGCCCAAAATTGTAAAGGCAATCCTGCATGCAATCTCATGCACCTTGCACACTCCATAATTTTGTTCTTTTGACCTTTACGACACACCATTTCCTTGTGGTGTTCTTGGAACTCTCTTCTCTCTGCGAATTCCATGCTCTGAACAGTACCTATCAAAATATTTGTTGTAATATTCACCTCCATTGTCTGATCTGAGACACTTCAAATTCTTTCCTATCTCAATCTCAACCAAACCTTTCCATTTCTTGAAAGTATCAAATACATCAAATTTATTTTGAATACAATAAATCCAAGTCTTTCTAGTTGCATCATCAATAAAAGTAACATAATAATGAGAGCCACCGAGAGATGATACACAGCGAGGTCCCCATACATCTGTATGCACTAGCTCCTAATTTTCGCTCTTCTTTTCTTTCCCAACTCATATTTTGCTTCATGATTGTTTTCTTGCTGTGTGTCTCCTTCTTTTCCCTTCCGAGATCTACAGTCTTTCTTTAGGTGTCCTTTCTTTCCGCAATTCCAGCACACTATCCCCGATCTAGACTTGGATATGCCTTTCCTTGATTTACTGCGATATCCCGAGCTCTTTCCTCTTTCCATTCTTCTTTTCCTAGACTACACTCAAAGATTTCCCGATGTCCAACGGGCTTTTCCGTCGCATTTCCTCACCTGAGATGTACACCAAAAACATCATCAAACTTTAAAGTACTAGATCAAAGACAAAGTTACTAATGGCCATAACTAAACCATTCCAGCTTTCTGGCAATGAGCATAGAAATAAAAGAGCCCTAACTTCATCATCAAAGTTTACCCCTATAGAAATTAACTGACTGGTAACTGTATTAAAATCATTTAAATGGTCTACAACAAATTCAACTTCCGACATCTTCATATTAAATAAACTTTTCATAAGAAATACCTTGTTTGAGGTTGAGGGTTTTTCATATAGTTTCGCCAACACCTTAATAAAACCCTTTGTTGTTGTTTCCTTCGAAATATTGAAGGCTACCGATGCCGCGAGGCAGAACCGTACTATTCTGAGTGCCTTTCTATCAAGAATATCCCATTCTGCATTTGTCATAGTCGTTGGCTTATTTGTTTTTCCGCTCAATGGTAGGTACAAATCTTTCTGATACAGATAGTCTTCCATCTGCATCTTCCACAGCGGGAAGTTTTGGCCGTTAAATTTCTCGACCCTAAATTTACCATCTTCCACCATTTCTCCCACTCGACCTAGGAACCCTTCTTTCCTACAAGTTTATCAGCCAAATAGACCTTTGGCTCTGATACCAATTGTTAGAAAATTAAATATTACAGAGAAAAGCAACACATAAAATATGCGGAAAACACAAGCACACAAAACACATAAAACCAAAGAGACACAGATATACGTGGTTCACCTAGTTTGGGCTACATCCACCATGAACAGCCAGTCCTTCCTTTCTATTATCTAGCAAAATGAAGAGAAACAATCTACAACAGATCTGTTGTAATATCCTCTGTTCTCTCTTACAGTTTCCCTATTCGTTTCTTGCTCTGAGAATTCACCCACAACACACAGCCACAATAAAATACCCTCATAAAAGCGATGGGTTGCCTTCTAGGGCAAAAAAACCTTAAACTAAACATAACTTCTACCGTCAAATCATCCGCCTAATGAACGACCCAGATTGACTAGAAATTACTATACTTTTACAAGGAAAATTTTCATCTATTTTTAGCTTCGGGGGAAGTGCCCCCGAAACCTCCCGCCAGGGGAGGGCTCCATAAAGTCGCAGTCGCCCCCCCTGAACCCCCCAGGCAGCGTTTAATTACGGGCGGTGTTGTCACCCCCATTAAGGTACAGGGGTCCAACACTATGATACAAAATAAACAAGATAATCGGGCTCCACACCCAACAAAGTTCAGTGGTTTGATGGAAGTGAAATGCATCAACAGCCTTATGTGATACTGATACAATTTAGAAAATCTCCTTTCACAAGTAAAATATTTCATGATCACCTTCATCAAAGAAGCATATCTATCCAATAATTTTCTGAAGGGAAATATATGAGTAGGGGCATCTTTATAGTGTGGTTTCAGGAAGATATTGTAGTTTTCAACGTCTAAATCCATCCCTTTAAACCAAATATCTCCTTGGTTAGGGATACATGTGGCTGAGGCTATGGCCTATGCTGATATGATGAAGTCAATACCTTCTATTTTGGTCTTATCCATCTTGAAATTGGTGGCAAAGAGGTTAGTCAACTTAGCAAGGAAACCTACCTCTTGTATTCTTTCACAAAAACCAAGGCAGCCAGCATCTTCAAATGATTTCTAATGAAATGTATGAACAAGGATCTCTAGACATTCACCACACATGTCTCTGCAGCTCATCCATTTTCTGAAGCACTATTTCAAGGGTAGATTCGTGCAAATTATAATTTTGAATTGGCATGTGTGGGAGTTTCAGACAATGTAATCATGGCAGAGAATAATCATAAAAAAATTTAAGCAGATTATGAAGAGGACAGTAGCGATAAAGAAGATGTTGTTTTATAGCCCCTTGTACATGACAATCTTCCTCCAGGATTAAAAAATGACGAGTCTTTTGAAGAAGAGCAGTTTTTCCTGGATAATATGGATGTGCACATTTTTGCTATTTATAATATGGCTTCCTCAAATGCAAGTTTTCAAGAACAAAATTCCCTTCATCCTGATGCAAATGAAAAACTTGATGAACACATTTTCTTTTTTCATCCTGACAAAAATTTTGCATTGGAAAATGAAAGGAGTGCTTGTATTTCTACTGGATTTCAAGACAGGGTAATATTTTAGATTATTAAGGATCCTTTAGTGATTTTATACAGTCAATAGGGAAGATGTATTTTATTGTATTTATGGATCATGGGCACATCTTTAATGAACACTTGGAGTTTCCTATATTTTTTTTCTGCCTGCTCAAGGAAAGTGTGAGCATGATTCAAGTAAGTAGACATTTATTGGATTGGATACAATATATATATATATATGTTATCACTCAGGTTTTCCTAGAAGTTGTGTAAGAGGAAAGTATACCCGAGGTAACCACAAACCAACCTTTTAGATGCAGAATCTAGCCAATCTGCATCCAGAGAGGGCTCTCTCTTTATGATTTATCTTTGTTCTTTAAAGGTTTTAGGCTAGTTATAGATTCAAAGTTTGTTTTGGGAAAATGGTGGAATCCACAAACTAAGGGCAAGGTTGAGGGCTTTCAGTCCATTGGGCTATGGAGTCTAAGGATGGCTTTACTGGATTTCTTTTCTAGACACAAGATGGTATTACAGGGCAAGATAGCTAGACAGAGAACAATTCTTAAAATTTAAAGTGGATGGATGGTCTTGAAGGGATGAAAGGCAGCTAAGAATATTTCACCATATTCAAGAGAAAGAAGAGAAATGACTACAAGCAAAGAGCAATGAAGGATTCTTTGTTACAGTAATCAACAATGTTTAAATCAGCAAAACATGAGCAATTAAGAATTCATGCTTATAACTAATCCAGAAGAAAACATCAAGAATAATCACATTTGAAAACAGAGTACAATTAAGAAAATTCTGTTTCAATCCTTTATGTAAACTATTCAGAAACGGATATGATGATAGCATAAACTAATATAAAATTTAAACACAAGGGTTGGAAAACTTATTGAACTGAAGTCCAACACATGAATCCGGCAACAAGTCCAGTGCTTCAAAACGTCATCCAGTAAGCCACAAGTAAATTTGTTCCAAACTTTATTCCGAAAACCTCGATATTTACGAGCGGAGTAATAGAATCCCTCTCAATACTCTCTTTGAGGTTTATTTATACATAAAATTATCTAAAACAATCTTACGCTATCCTAGCCAATAATCCGAGGCTGATTTAAAGCATATTTACAAACAACAAGAGACACATGGTCTCGTAAATAGAATAATGGGTAACGGGCGTGTCTTGTTGTTCCTTTCTTCATGGACGTGCTAAAGATAAGTGCTTAAAATAGGACTTCTGTCTTTATTTCTGCGTATTTCTTTGACTTATCGAATACTCTTCTTCTTACGGATACTCTTTAACCTTTCATCGATACTCTTTTTTATCTGCTTTTCTCTCTTGTTTTATCATTTTACTTGATAATGAGTAAAATCATCCACGAAAACAAGCATTCTGTGAGAACTTCGACATTTCCTTCCACCGGTGATCATACGGTATCATAGTTCTTACGAGTTTCCTTAAAGTTTCATGCAGCCGGTAAGTTTATAAAAAGTGGGCTTGTTTTAAAATAGATACTTTATTTCATGCTCCGGATGAAATAGATTCCTCACTTTTTCATAAAATGCTTTCAGTTGGTAATGCGAGTTCGATGAGCTAGTAGAACTTACAGTGTATTTTTAGCATGAGCTTTTATTCTTTCCTATTAGGTTTCTAAGTCTATTTGAGTCTCACAACTGAGCAGGACCCGGCAATCCTTTGTCCCGTAAAGCTTGAAACTACTCTGCGAAAACGTTGATGTCAACCAAAATGTACGTACACTTTCTTTCCAGGATTTTGCATGAAAGTCCTCTTGGTGAAAACTCTCTTTGCTTCCAAAGCTGCATACGTCCCCATCATTAATTCCTAGCAATGCAAGGTTGTTGTTTTGTTGCGGAATTCAAAAATTGAATGGTACAACGGGCACATTGGGAGCTGCCTCTTAATTCATGTCTGGTTTTATTTATTTCTTGTGCTATCTTGACTAACTCATTTTGCTCAAAAACGGCTTGAATGGAGGGCCAAATATCTCTTATTAATTCAATGATGTTGCACCAAAGAATATCATTTATTTCGTTCGAGCTTTTCCGGTGAAAGATCTTTTTGCAAAGCCTCAACCAATTTTTTTCAGTCTTTTTATTTCTGAGGTTGTCGAGCTGTCTTTTTGGATGTGTCATATTTTCCCTCCAATTTTGTTAATTGTAATTTTGTTTCTTGGAGTTACGTGACCTTTGTTTGCCAAACTCTCCATTTGTTTATTAAGTCCCTCGGAATTCAAATTAGTGTTTACTGTGAGGTGTTTGTTCTGCGCCTGTGGTTGTAGTACACATTGTTGAAGTCTGCTTGATTATTTCACATTCTACTGATACTTTCTCAAACTCCTTCTCTGTTTCATTTAGTCGCTGTCATCTTTAAGAGCAACTCCATCATTTCTTCCTGTGAATTTCCTTTTATAACTTCCTGTGTCGAGGTGCCCTCGAGGCGGTAGTTTTCGAGTTTGTTTTACGAGTCTTGCTATATCATCCTCTTTCTTTTTTACCAATGCCTCAATGCCTTTAATGTCTTTGGGATTGTGGCCAAACCCGATGATGATCTCTTAAGAGACTTTATTCTATTATCCTTGGCTGTGAAGAGGCCCTCTCAATCTTCAATTGTGCGGAAGTGTTATTTAGAGGAATCTTTGCCGAAGCAGTGCTTCTTGGCTTTGTTAGTGAGTAGAATAAACCATTTCCCCTGTTTGCCTATGAAGCTCTATCGATCCGGGGGATGGATATCTTTTGCTAAAACTTCAAAATTTGTTTTAATGTAATACATTCTTTGAAAGTTGGCTTTGGCACCTTTTGCTTTAAAGTGGCTCATTAGCATTTTACCTTGAAGATCGAATCGACATCGACGCTGGCGATTATGAGGAGCCATCTTCATATGCGATCGTATACCTTCCTTTTGATGGATCATTCTTTGTTTTGATATCAATGAAGGTTCTTTTAATGTCTCCGATTATCTGTCTTTGGCGGTCGAAAGAAGATACTTCGGTGCTTAATTGCTTTTGTATCCCTTTACGGCTTATGTTTGTTTCACTTGCGCTATTTTTTGTTTGCGGCCTATCTTCCCTACCATCATGAAATACTTCATCTATAATTTCTACATGCGGAGGTGGATCAGACTTGTGTTTTTTAGCTTGATAAACTTTGTGAGGCTCCTTTTGAAGGTGTGGTATACGAGAAGCTAGCCTCTTTTTCCCTATTTCCACATTCGGTGGGTTGCATCTACGGAATTTGGATTTGCTGGTGTGGAGAAACACGAGATAGTTACAGTGCTTTGGAACTTCTGTGGTTTTGCCATGACCAAAGTTTCAATGACTGTGAACTACGAGGTTCTTTTCCTTTACCCTTGGGTTCATTTGCTAATGATGGACTATCTCCCACTGTCTTGCTTCTTTGTGGGGTGGGCTGGCGAATGTGCAGTATTAGTGCATTTGATCATATGTTTCTAGGTCAAAATTCTTCTCAACATCTTTCATAAGTTTATTCAATTTGTCGGCTCCACTTTCCTCTTCAACAAGAGTTCCTTCAACCCATTCATCTTGATTTGCATATTGTTCTAAACCAAGGAATTTTGTGGTGTATATAGGGAGATGACTTATTCTTTAATCTTTTTTCACAAATGAAACCAAGGGTCATAAGGGACCCAACGGAAAGATGTACGGAACTTTCTCTCTAATAAAAGTTACTTGCTTCTCTCTCGGCTTCCCTAGAATTGCAAATGAAAGGACCCTAGCGCTTTTGATCATCGCTGTGCTTTCTTCTTCACATTGCGAGAAATGAATCACCTCTGAATTATTCATACGTAAAGTATTCCAAAGCAAAAATTCTCATTGGTACATATGCGGGTAACTTAAATGGATGTAATTCACATCCATAAATCCTGATATTTGTATGGTTTTGGTACAAGTACCAATCCCCAATTTTATAACTTTTTGACAATTGCAAGGTCTTTACGATTTCGATGCGAGGTACGGGAGAAATCCTTTTGTTAATAGAGTTGTAGCGGGATGTACAAGGCGATCGATAGTTACCGAATAGGAGTAGGGAGAATCGGAGGAAAAATGAATGATGGGGGACCAAAATGACGGACTGGGATTGCACTTAGCATCAAGTTTACGAGCAGGGAAGGGAACTGTCCCGGCAGTAATAGATCATGAGATGATAGATAAGCTGAGGAGTACTTGAAAACTTTTTTCGGTATCTAGCTTTAAGAATTGATCATGGATTTTGTTGGCAATGAAGGAAGCATAATCATACTTAATCTCGGAAACCGGGGTAAAGATGGATAGCAAAGCCAAAGTTATCTCGTCAACATACTCTTTGGTATTGAATCCTAGGACAAAGGATATTATGTTAACAAGTTAGCCTTCCCAATGTATTGAAATAGTAAAAACCATGGGGAGCCCCTTTGGGCGTGCTCGGAGTGGCAACGGAAATACTTGACTCATGGATTTTAATTTCTGCGGGGTTAATTTTACGGTTTTCTCAATCAACCCCTCCATGGATAATGGTGCTAATTCTTGTTACGGCTCAAAGTGTAACATAGCATTGATAGCACGAGGTGTGATAGGAAATAGAACACTTTGATAAGGAGTTAAGACGACTCTGCGAAGTGCGGGATCATAGTTTGCATGGCATTAATGAATGATTTCGGGGAAAATGTGGTCGGAAGGAATGAGATACCTTGGGAGATTGGATTCCCATAACCCTATAAGGTCTTGCCCTTTTGAGAATTCGTCTATACGACGACGAAGCTCAATCGGGGGGCTTTCATCGAAACTCGGGTCTTTTATTTGGAAATCTTCATCGCTCAGTAGATAGTCCAATTCACGATGAGGAGCATTCAAGGGAGTGATATTCGAGCGGTTGTGGGAACCTCCATTTTGGGTTCTTGTGGATTCAAAATGGAGGTTTTCGTCTTACTTACGAGGCCGGACGGGATTTCTAAAAAATGGAGGAAATTGAAACAATTCGCGGGTTTGGGAAGCAAATTCACGGAGTTTAAAATCTTCGGGGAGGCTCGGCGATGCTTTTTTAACTACTTTTTCGAGAGAAAAAACAAGGGAAACTAAGCTTGACTTGCGATCGGGGGCGTAAAATGATAAATACATTTTTAGATGGAAAGCTGGTTCTTTAACGGAGTAATGAGCAATGGCGGGGGACGTTCTTCAACACGGGCGCGGCGGAATTTCGGAGTAAATTGGTGTGTTGCCGGTGAAATTTGAAAATTGCAGCGGGAGCTCTGTCGGCTTTCGAAACTAAAAACAATAGAAAAAACACGGAAAATGGCTTATTTACGAATTAAAAGGGTTTTGTTTTTTTCGAGAGAGAGCGATGACGTCATGACGTACGGGGTGACGTAGGGAAGTGGGGGCCGGCGGTATGCGATAAGTGGTAAGCGGTGAGCCGCAGCTTATGGACGAGGGCGGTAAAAGTTGCGAGGGCGGCGATTCACGGGGACGCTTGCCACGTGGAATGGCGACTTTTCAAAGCCGCTGTCCCCGTGGTTAACATGCGGCAAGGGATGGGCGGCGGGATTAACGATCTCGGTGATCAACGAACGGACGATCCAATGGCTGAAGAGGAGAACTTGTGCGATTTCAAAGGTGGGCCCGTCGGGGGTTTTAAAAGGTTTTTAATCGTAATCTAATCACCCGAGGGGAAAGTTAATAGGCGGAAATGGTTGTTAATTAGTCCGAATGACTAATTAACCCCATGAATATTATGAAATGGATTGCGACGGCGTTTGGCCGAGGGTGGAATGCCACGTGGACGGACCATGGTGGCATAGACTTTTACGGATTTATTAATATGTTTTGGTATTAAACATACTTATAGTATTATATGATGAATGAATTAATAAAATTAATTCATCATAGGGGAAGCGTATGTATAAGGCTATAGTTTAAACCAAAAGGGAACATAAAAGAGGGTGACTTTTAATGTGCGGGAATATATACTTTGGTTAAACTTTATACTAAATGGGTTTGAGGTATTTATAGAAAAGGGAGTTAAATACTTAGGAAAAGGGATTTCACTAAGGATTTAATATAGTATAGTTAAAGGTTAATATGGCATAGGACAAGGAAAATCAAAACATCTTTGTACATCTAAGAAAGTGATAACTTGTGAAGTAAATTGCAACATTTTATCTTCAACACTTAAACTTAGAATAACAAGTTATTTTGAGGAATTTTTTATGGAATGTTGCATGTTGTTCCCAAGTAAAATAGGATTTTTACTTGAAAAAGTTAATTGATGTAACAGTGAATTATCTCCAAGTGCTTAGGTCTTTTTGATCATTAGGCCGGGTCCGGTCCCTCCGAGAAGTCAAGGAAATGCGTTGAGCCCCTTTGATCTCAAATTACCTTAGTACTTTTTGGGAAATTAGTAAAACTCTTGAGGGGGGAAAAATGATGAGGGAGGTTAATGAATTTGACTTTGCTTCTTTGTGATTTTCCGAGTGTATTTCCTTGCTTTAGTACTTGTGATGAAAGTAAATGATTAATAAACACTTTGCAGCACCATTCATCGAATAACACTATGCGGCACCATCTACCTACTATCTACTTAACACTACCATTTTCTCTTCTTTATTAGGGTGCATTTAGACTTGCAAACCCTTATCAATCTTTTTCTTTTTTTACAAGGCAAATCTATCTAATTCTACCCTTGTACATCGAACACCAGTTAGTATTAATTTCTTTATTCACTCTACCTATCTACTTATACGCAAGATTAAATTGTTTGGTCGGATATTTATTCTCTAATCTACAACATGAAATTGAAATATGAGTAAGCCAAGTTTAAACGAGTTTGACTTATTCATGAATTGTGTGAAATTTCACAAGGATTGCACACGATTGATTTATTACAACGGAAGTAAAAAGTAGTGGCATTTGGATTTGCACACTTTGTTGTACCTTAAGAAAACAATTCTTGAAGTGTGAAAGGAATCCGTGCTTAAGACATTAAAATAAATATGTCACGGAAATATGATCCCTTTGTTTATCCACCTCCAGAACTCGATCGATTGAATGCTCAAAATCAAATCTTGTAAACATCCCACAACGCTATTATCGATTTACTGATATAGAATGAAATGCTCGAAGAAGAAAGAAAAAGTCCAAAACAATATCATGGCATGCAGAATTTATCATTTCAAACTCTAGAAGAAATAAAGGAAGAAACAGTTAAAATGAAGGAGCGCCTGTTAAGGGTTTTAACTCCCTGTACATCGATACTTCATTTTATTCAATAGTGAAAAAACATTATGTAAACAAGAGGACGAATCCATATCAACAAATACTAGAAGTTTGCTTTTCATTATCAATCATTTGAAAATCCATACAAGAATCTTCTTGGAATGCGAAAACCGGAACCTTCTCCTCCTCCTATCTATGTTTTTATATGTCCCGGCCTTCTCAAATAATTCCCTAACTTCTATGATCAGTTTTGAAGCTGATTCTTGAAATCTTGATATTATTAAAATTTACAAAATATATGTTTTAATATTATATATATAATATATAATATAAAACCTAAAAAAAATCAAAAGTCTTAAAGTATGAATAGTGCACTTTGGGTCCAGCCACTACGGCCATATGGCATTTACGACACAATCACCCATTGTTTTGGAAAACACAAAACTACCTACGGGGGTGCTGATAGTTTGGAAAGGGTAGAAGGTGCCGTAATACATCACGATAGTCGATCTTGGTAAATAATGGTTTCAACTAAACCATCTACGAGTCTTGTCTCCCATCGCTTCGTTTACTTCACACCCCCACGCAAACCGTTGGATCTGAATTGGATGATCCAAATTGTCGATTGGTGCATAAAGAAAGAGTTCGAGCCATTCTTTCCCACTCTTGATGAGTGTAAAAAGGCACGATGCGTGCCTTATACGCGGGTTCACATATCAGGGGTCGTAGCGACCGATTTAGGCCGAGGCATTACTTTTTCCCAATTTATCAAGACTTGTATTTAATATTCCTTCGAAAAAATTCGATCTCTCCTTGATAGCCTTTAGGCTGTTTACTATTACTCCTGGCATTTTCAAACAAGTCCTTATCATCTTTTGTCTTGTTATCTCCATAATCAGAAGAATGGCGAGAATTTCTCCATCATCCAACTTCCGAATCGCTTCCTATCGGCGGTTTCTACCCTCGTAATGTTTTGAAGCGGCTGCGAGGAGTTGACAAAAGCTATGTGAAATGGCTTTGAGGGCATTTTACGCATCTGGTTACCTTCTTCCATAACCTTCACAAAATGTTCGATATCATCATAATCATCCTCGAGGCTCGAACGCGTAATGGCAAGCTTGAAAAATGCAGCAACGGGCTTTGGATTTATATCGGACTTCAACGCTTTAAACATAAGCCTACGAAACATATCAATCTTTGCATTACTCGAGATAATTGTGGTATCTTCCTTCATGCGCAATACGCATACGACGGGTAGGAGCATTAGGTCGGTCTTTTTTCAAGAACGAGTTGTGCGCTCGGCACTTTCACGAGATTGTGCCCCGAGATGACCCGGAGTGTCGGTTGGTCGGCCTTTGTGACGAGGCTTTAAGATTTGCATTTCGTGTGGACAAGTTGAACTACGTTAAGGCGCGATCTTCTCTATGTGGTAGGCCATTATATCTCGATGTTGGCATTACGGTTGTTAGAACATGTTTCAATACCATGGACTCCACATCTTCTTGGAGCGATTATAAGAAAGACCGAATCCTTGAAAGTATTGTTTACGGTGCTAGAAACGAAATATGACACTTTAATTTTCTACGAAATCGGGGAAGTTCTCTTCGTAATTTCTGACTTGTAGAAAATAAGAATTGGGCTCAATTATCAACGCTAGACTACTCTTGTCTTCACATCCTAATTCTTGGATATCGTATCTCTCTTGTGCTTATTTCCGGACTTTGATCCGGATAGTACAAACTTTCCTCCATGCGTGTTTGACATGTATTGTGATTAGGCGTTTGTGGTTCAGCTAGTTAGGATTTGCATTGAAGCTAATTCGTGGCTCATTTGCATACCATTTGGTGCTTGAGTTTCTTCTCTAACTACGATCACCTAAAGCCAAACAAAGTGGCCTGACCATCTCTTGGAAAGGGACTAAATCAGAAAAACATGCTTGAAAAAGAGAGCCCAATTTGATCCAAAAACTAGATTTCCTAATTTGGAAGAAGGCTTGTTTGCATCTACGGTGATAGCAACATTTAAACGCCGTAATTCAACATTTTGTGAAAGGTACTCAAGAGGATAGGGCTTATTAGCCACCGGATAGCCTTAACACAATACTTCATTAATCTCGTGCCTTTACTGCTATAACCAATATTTAAACCATGATCCTTGTATTTGGCGCGACAAAATTAAACTCCATACAACACGAAGACCACTGCGTAACACGATCTCTACTAGCCACTTCTCTACTCTGGTGATCAATTGTGTCTAGGATGACACAAGGCTTCTAGTAGTTTCGAGTCGGCTACGGTAGAAAAGGGAGATTTTCCCGACAACCTGCTCAAAGATTTATCGGAAAGTTTGGAAGAGAAGCTCGCAAAGCTTGAGCCACGGATAGAAGAAATTTTTTCATAGATTGAAGAGACAGCGGATGCATCTGTTCAATTGGTGAATACAATTTGAGCAAATAAATAAAATAGCGCGTGCGAGTGAGATCATGTCCCTTATTACTTTGATAATGTGCCACTATATGCTTAACGGGACTATCACGACATCATTACTGCATCATGCGAACAATCAATCATGCAAGCGGTGAACATCGCAAATCCACCTCCTGCACCATCGGCTTGCTGTAGGCTTCAATTATACGAGTGAAAAGCCTCCTTGCTTAATAGAGTTTGTTGTTCCTTAGTCGGTAATACAAGCGCGTGACCTAATATCATTTAAGGAAAGGATCTTCGGCGATTGAGTCATTTACGGATAAAGGAGATGATTGTTTCCCTGCCAATGTAAGTAAATCACCCAATATGATTTCTTAGGCACGGTGTTTCAAATGCCTCTAAAACATTTTGTTTTCACTTCAATAATTGTCCCTCGGCAACCTTAAATCGAGCTTCTCGGAGCTTTTCTTTGAGAGATATTGTGCTACAACATACGGCTCCAATTGGGGGCAGTGTTTTGGTATCAAAATGCGAGAACTTGTAGATCGGTAGCCTTTATTGAGCATGAGTCAAGTCGAATTTGTATTTCCTCTCAATCGAAAATCTCTGAAGATTTCAAAACTTCTACGAACCCTCCTTCCTTAGGATCTTTATTTTTGGAGTGAAAATTTTGAACTAGAAATCATGGCCAAATGCTCAACTCTTGAGCTTATTTATGTACAACTCCTATATATAAAAGCATGGTTGAACTTAATCAAGTGAAGTCAACCTTCCCGATGGAACCAATCCAACATGTTGCTTGTCGGATTTAATACCTTCATCTTAGCCCAAAAATTGAAAAATCAAAAGAGGAATGTACCATGAAAAATTTTCATATACAAAATTTTGTACATACCCTTGCATTAAAGCTTATTCTTTGGCCAAGAAGAGAGATTTGTCATATATTCGGCAAGGCGGATCATGAAATCATGAGACAAAACTTTGAACACGCTCACTTCCTCGAACATTTTGCGGATACGGACTTCTTTGAACATGGCGATTTCCTTCATTGTTTGAATTTTGAGTCGGGAAGCGTATTGGTTAGGAACTTGTTTGCCATTTCCTGGTAAGGGGCGGGCATTTCTGGTACTGAAAATAAACATCCAAGTTTTGCTCTTCATAATGCGTGCTCTTCACTTAACATCAATTGATAACTAAAATCTTCCTCTTCTTGCAAATAGGTACGGCGCACTATTTTCCTCACTACTCATAAAATTGTGCCTTTGATCTTCCATGCTTTCATAATGCGGTTGACTATTGCAACTAAGTTTTGACTAGAATCTTCAAAAGACTTGGATTCTTGTTCTTTGTCGATACGAAACTTTTGACACTTTTTGGCTTGTATTCGGCTACGAACTTACATTCTTTTGTAAAGTGATTCCAATGTTTCCTTCACGGGCGCGTATCCTTTTATTTTTGACAAAACTTAGACTTTACGTATTGCGGGAAAAATTTCTAGAAGCCCATTCATTATTCTCGATTTCTTGCGCATGGAGAAACATCGGCTTCGAGTCTTTGGGCTTTCTCTCACGAGATAAAAAGCTAAGGCGATAGAAGAGCTTTCAAATAATAGACCATGGTAACAGCACGGAGGTCTAATTTCTTCGGCATCTTTGAGAAATAAATTTTTGAAACCTCCTATTAAACTCGAAATCGATTCATTACTTTGCGCCTTCGGATGAATGTAATTCCAAAGGTGCTCTTCATATGACTTTCTCTCGCCCCAATATGTAAGGAATACATCTTGAAGGTCACTCGAGTTGATTGAACTGCTTCCAAGCTTCTTGGAACCATTCTTTGAAACATCCTGTTTTAAAGAATGGCAAAACATCCTTAAAGCTACGTCTTCATGAATAATTTGGAATTTGACCAAGAAAGTATTCAAATTCCAAGATATGTGACTTTCAGGTGAAATGTTTTTCTCCTTTCCGGAAGAAACTAGCGAGACTTGAATCCGTTTGAAGGATATTGATGAAATGGCGGCAACTTGGTGTCTAAGATTTCTACGTTTTTGGTAACAGTGAATTTCTTATGAGGCAAAACCTTATCATCCAAAGATGATGAATCATCACCTTTATGCCCGGTATGGCAGTTATCTTCGGGATTGTAATACAACAATCATCCCTCCTTTCATGTTTAGGAGATACAGTCATCGAATTTATAATACAAGCGAGGCAAAATCATCTTTTTCCAATAATGAATTTACATTACGGGCTTTGTAATCTTGATAAAACAAAGCGAGGAAACAATCCTTTTAATATAAATGGGAAAATGAATTACTAAGCTGATAAATAAAAATAGAACCTCCTTTAAAAAACGGAAATTCGATACATGTTTCTTCCATGATACTTTCTCATCTTCTTGCCGGGAAAATTCTTCATGTTAATGAAACTTTGTCAGGTAGGTCGCCGGAGTGAATAAGAAACAACCAATCTTCAAATCTGAATCTTGTTCACCATCAAAAAGAAAGGATTAATAAACTATACAACGCAAGGTATGTGACTCGCATTTAGCTTTGTGAAAATGAGAATTACGTACAAAGTAAACACGGCCAAAAACTTCCTCCTCAACGAACAACCGGAAGGAAGTAGAAAGAAAACCCGAGGAAATGAACTTGGTCTTCGTTCCCCGTATCAAACAAATTAATGTTGTACCTTAAGAAAACAATTCTCGGGGTACGTGAAAGGAATCCGTGCTTAAGACATTAAAATAAATATGTCACGAAATATGATCCCTGTTTATCCACCTCAGGAGCTCAATCGGTGAATGCTCAAAATCCAAATCTTGTAAACATCCCACAACGCTATTATCGGTTGATATAGAATGAAATGCTCGGAAGAAGAAAGAAAGGAAAAAGTCAAAAACAATATCTTGCGTACGAAATTTATCATTTCAAACTCTAGAAGAAATAAAGGAAAGAACGATTAAAATGAAGGAGCGCCTATTAAGGGGTTTAACTCCTGCTTTGTGATACTTCATTTTATTCAATGAGCGAAAAAAACATTATGTAAAAACGAGACGAATCCATATCAACAAATACTAGAAGTTTGCTTTTCATTTATCAATCATTTGAGAAATCCATACAAAGATCAACGTACGGAGATGCGAAAACGCGGAACCTTCTCTCCTCCTCCTATCTCTTGTTTTTATATCGGCCTTACCGAAATAATTCCCTAGCCATGATCGAGTTTTGAAGCTGATTCTTGAAAGTCTTGATATTATTAAAATTTACAAAATATATGTTTTAATATTATATATATAATATATAATATAAAACCTAAAAAGAATCAAAAGTCTTAAAGTATGAATAGTGCACTTTGGGTCCCGCCACTACGGCCATATGCATTTACGACACAATCACCCATTGTTTTGGAAAACACAAAACTACCTACGAAGTCTTTGATAGTGGTTTTACGGAAAAGGGCCAAGAGGTCTTAAAGTAATACATCACGAGTTTGTCGATCTTGGTAAATAATGGTTTCAACTAAACCATCTGATCTTTGTCTCCCATAAAGCTTCGTTTACTTCACACCCCATGGCTTATTCGGATACGAATTACAGATCGTCCGGTGTCGATTGGTGCATAAAGAAGAGTTCGAGCCATTATCTTGATGAGTGTAAAGGCACGATACGCATTGCTATACGAGGTTCACATATCAGGGTCGTAGCGACGATTTGGGCCGGGCATTACTTTTTTCCCAATTTATCAAGACTTGTATTTAATATTCCTTCGAAAAATTCGATCTCTCCTTGATAGCACTAAGTGTTTACTATTACTCCTGGCATTGCCAAACAAGTCCTTATCATCTTTTGTACGCATTATCTCCATAATCGGAAGAATGGCCGGGGAATTTCTCCATCATCCGACTCGAATCGCTTCTATCGGCGAGTTTCTACCCTCGTATCTTAGACGCTCTGGAGTTGACAAAGCTATGTGAAATGGCTTTGAGGGAATTTTACGCATCTGGTTACCTTCTTCCATAACCTTCACAAAATGTTCGATATCATCATAATCATCCTCGGAGCTCAAGCAACGTAATAACGCTTGAAAATGCGGTAACGGGCTTTGGATTTATATCGGACTTCAACGCTTTAAACATAAGCCCACAAAACATATCAATCTTTGCATTACTCAAGATAATTGTAGTGTCTTCCTTCATCTTTGCCAATACGCATCGACGGGTAGGAGCATTAGGTCGGTCTTTTTCAGAACGAGTTGTGCGCTCGGCACTTTCTGTGAGGTTGTGCCCGAGATGACCCGGGTGTCGGTTCATTGAACGCCTTTGTGAAAACGACTCTAAGATTTGCATTTCGTGTGGACAAGTTGAACTCGTTAAGGCGCAACGATCTTCTCTATGTGGTAGGCCATTATATCTCGATGTTGGCATTACGATTGTTAGAACATGTTTCAATACCATGGACTCCACATATTCTTGGAGCGATGCAGCAAGACGGTCTTGAAAGTATTGTTTACGGTGCTTTGCAAGCATCCTGACACTTCTTTAGTAATTTTCTGAGAAATCGAGGAAGTTCTCTTCAAATGATAATTTCTCGGCTTTGTAGAAAATAAATTGGGCTCAATTATCAACGCTAGACTACTGTTGTCTTCACATCTCAATTCTTGGATATCGTATCTCTCTTGTGCTTATTTCCGGACTTTGATCCGGATAGTACAAACTTCTCCATCTGCGTGTTGTATGTATTGTGATTAGGCATGGTTCCAAAGCTAGTTAGGATTTGCATTGAAGCTAATTCGTGGCTCATTTGCATACCATTTGGTGCTTGAGTTTCTTCTCTAACTACGATCACCTCGACCAAGACTCGAGTAGCCACAACCATCACGGAAAGGGGACTAAAATCGAAAACATGCTTGAAAAAAGAGAGCCCAATTTGATCCAAAAACTAGATTTCCTAATTTGGAAGAAGTTTGTTTTGCATCTCTTGTTGATAGCAACATTTACGCAGCAAAGTACATTCAACATTTTGTGAAAAGTTACTCAAGAGGATAGGGATTATTAGCCACCGAGCGGATAGCCTTAGCACGTACTTCATTAATCTCGTGCACACGCACCAAAGCAATATTTAAACAAGCAATCCTTGTGGTAGGCGCGACAATTAAACTCCATACAACACGAAGACCACTGCGTAACACGATCTCTACTAGCCACTTCTCTACTCACAGTGATCAATTGTGTCCGGATGACACAAGGCTTCTAGTAGTTTCGAGTCGGCCTACGGTAGAAAGGGATATTTTTTTCCCGGCTTAACTGCTCAAAGATTTATCGAGGAAAATTTCAGAGAAGCTCGCAAAGCTTGAGCCACGGATAGAAGAATTTTTCTGTCGTTGAGACATTTGCGGATGCATCACATTCGATTGGTAGAGATACAATTTGAGCAAATAAATAAAATAGCGCGTGCAAGGTGAGATCATGTCCCTTGTGCTTTGATAATCTGCCACTATATGCTTCGCGGGGACTATCACGACATCATTACCGCATCATGCGAGCAATCAATCATGCGAGCGATGAACATCGCGAATCCGCATATCGCACCATCGGCACTCGTAGGCTTCAATTATACGAGTGAAAGCCTCCTTGCTTAATAGAGTTCTTGTTCCTTGGTCGGTAATACAAAGCTGTGACCCTATTATCATTTTACGGGAAAGGATCTTGAATGATTGAGTCATTTACGGATAAAAGGAGATGATTGTTTCCGTACCCAATGTAAGTAAATCACCCGATAACGAGATTTCTTAGGCACGGTGTTTCAAATGCCTCTAAAACATTTTGTTTTCACTTCAATAATTGTCCCTCAGCAACCTTAAATCCAAAGCTTCTCCCGACTTTTGCTGAGAGATATTGTGCTACAACACTTTCCTTGGTCTATTTTTTGCTTGGGGTTCATTTCTTTCTCTTTTTTGACCATTTTATTCTTTTTACCCTTTGATCTTTCTTTTAGGGTATACCCTCTTTACATTTTTTAAATTTTTTGATTTTTTTGTTTTAAAGACATGGAACACCTTTGCTCAAGTAAGAAGGTTTGAACATATTCCACACTTCCATCAAGACAATCATGAAAGATGAAACCTATTGATATAGGAGGCTAACAACGGCTCCACTTGGGGATGGCTTTTCCTTGTGAAAAAGTCGAAACCGACGGAGTCGGATGCCTCAAAATGTCTTCAAGGCGAAAGTATGAAATCTTCCTCCTTGGTAGCTTTATTTTACATATGATAGTGAAACTTTTTGGAACTTAGGGCCTTCACTCACGGGCTTGATTCCAAGAAGTCACCATCCAATCCAAAGCTTGCATTAACAAAAATAAAACAAGAAGACAATATATTATGTACAAGTTAAAAACATTAAAACATTCTAGTAAATTGAATCAAAATAATGCTTAAGCATTCGACCATTGACGGTCCTTCTTCAACTTACGAATTGTCCAAGTCCTTCAAAAAGTAAGTGTTATTTCCACTGCAAGGCATGAATGATAAGGCCCTTTCCACAAGAAATCAAACTTTCCATGTTTCCCTTTTTCTTCTCCTTAGAATCCCATCTTAGGACCTTGTCCCTAATGAAAATCCTGTTTTAGTCCTTTTTATCAAACATTTTCTTTAGCTTTTTCTGTAAGACTTGAGATCTTTGGTATACCTCTTCTCTGGTTTGTTGCGGATGGATTGTTTGATTAATTCTTCTTTGAATGTCATTTGGCTCAACTTGAGCCTCACGAAGTAATTTCATGGCCAAGGTTACCTAAAGATGATGGGAATCTTGCTTCCGGACCATAAACTAACTCATATGGACTAGTCCCAATGGATTTCTTGGTTGTAAGTACGTAACGCAATGCATTGAGTGGAGTTTCTTATGCCGAGTTCTTTTTTTATTTTCCTCCAACAATTTCTTAATGATATTGATCAAACTCTTATTGGAGGATTAACGATCCATTGTGGGTAATAGGGTACAGTGAATAGCCCTAAAGTAATATGATATTTATAGCGAGAAACTAATCATTTTCTTTGATTTAAATGCGGCGGCATTATGCAGTATAATCTTTTACGGAGCTGACCAAATCTTGAAAGTATGTTGGTTTCTAAAAACCCTATGATTACGAGAATCATTGGAGCATGCATGGGATGGCTTCAATCCATTTAGTGAAATAGTACGTAGCTGAGTTAAAATCCATCTATGTTGTCTGAAGAAGAGAGGTGAATTTCTCCAATAAAATCTAGTCCCCATTGTTGAAAGGGTCTTTACGTAGGCGGTTTTAAAGGCGAGAGGTAATAACTTTCTTTTACCCTCAAATATACGACATTTGTGACAACTTGTTACAAATTTCTTTACATCGAGAAAATAATGTTGGCCGGTAAAAGCCGGCCCTTAAGATCTTATGCAGGTAGATTTCCGGTAGAGATGTCCTCCACAATCCCACGCATGAAATTCATTAAGCACTTTATCAGCTTCATCTTTTAAAAGACAATTTAATAAAATTCCTTCATGATTTTTCCAAAATAGAGTCTTGTCTAAAAATACAATATTTCAAAGATGTCATTTTTAAAAATCTTTGCTTGGTTACTGGACAACCCTGGAGGAGCTTGCGGGTTTAATAAAACATGAATTATATCGGTATACCGGTGAATCTAAGAAAGCTTGATGCGAGGAGTCGCCATCTCTGTATTCGTTATCCGATTCATTGATGTCTAAGGCTTGGCAATTGGTTTGTCATAAGTTGTACTTTAAGCCTTGGCCTTTTATCGGTTGGTTGGCTTAATCTCAATATCATATTCCAAAATGGTAGCTATCCACTTACCTCGTTTACCTTCAATGCCTTCTTGAGTCAAAATATCTTTAACTACGCATTAGGCACATATGCTATCACATGAGAATATAATATGTAAACTACGAAATCTTTGATTGCTTTTACCAATGCAAAAGCCTTTTTTTCCATAATATTGTATTTTAGAGATGCATCCCTCGGTGCTTTACTAAAAAAATGCTATTGTCTTTTTCCACCCTTGGTCATCTTTTTGAAGTAAAACGGTACCTTGATATGTTGAAGCAAATGAAAAAATAATAAAGTCTCTTATCAAATTTAGGGCCAGTCGAAATGGTGTCCTTGTTAAAGCCATTTTAATTTCCTCGAATGATTGTTTGGCTTCTACGGTCCGGTCAATGCTTGAATCTTTCCTTAACATGTTGATTCGGTAATCTAAGTAACTGCTAGACTAGAAATAAATCTTCTCAAGAAGTTGATTTTTTTCCTATAAATGCTTGCAATTCTTTTTATGTTTACGGGGTGGAGTGTTGCAAAATTGCTTGAATTCTTTACGGATCAATCCTAATGCCATCTTTAGAAATGATATGCCTAAAGCTTTCCTTCTTCCAAACCTGACAATGACTTCTTAGGGTTTAAAGAAATTCCATATTTTACGCACTTTATAAATACTTGCCTTAGGTGATTTAAATGTTCTTGATGCGTTTAGAAAAAACGGTCAAATCATCTAAGTAAATAACCAGAAAATCATGTATCTCTTTAGCAAAAGCAATGTCCATTGCTCTTTGAAATGTAGCTCCGTTCTTGAGCCCAAATGGCATTTTGACATATTTAAACGTACCCCATGGTGTGGTAAATCTTTGTTTTATCCACGATCATCGGGATGAACCGAAATCGGTTGTACCACGAAAATCCATCCGGTAATGATATTCTCGAAGATCCTACTACCCTTTGTAGAATGTGGTCCATTTTCGTGAGAGGATAGTTGTCTTTTAAAGAAACTTTATTCAAATTTCTTAAGTCGACACACGATCTAATTTCTCCTGTCTTTTTCCTTGTTGGTACCGGGTTAGAAACCCATTACGAAAATCGATAGGAGCTATAATCCACTGTGAACATTCTTTTGGTTCCTTTTCGATTGAGGTAATAAAAGCAAGGATTAATTCTCCTAAGCTTTTGTTTAAAAGGTTTACGATGCAGTTTCAAAGTATAGTATGTTGAATGATGGATGTATCATAAGATTTGAGGTCTTCATAACTCCGAGGCAAAAACATCACGGAATTCTTTAATAGTTCAACATATTTCATCTTTTGTTCTTTGGGAGGGATTTGGACAACTTAACAATTTTAGGATGTTCTGGTGTTCCTAAGTTGCATTCCTCCATATCAGCCTTAACGAGTTCCATTTTAGGTACGAATGGAATATCATTTGAGTCAATAGATCTTCCAAAGGTGTTAATCCTTTGGGTAATTGATTATCTTTTTAAATTGATGATTTAATTTCATGTATGATCTCCTTAATTCCATTTGTTTCAAATTTTGCATGTCTTTTTCGGTGAATGTGGTTGGATGTAGCATATGAATTGCATTTTCTCTTGAAATCTCTATTTTTTGTTTTTTTTCTTGATAAACTTCATCAACAGTTATGTCTTCATCTATATTACGGTTAGAAAACTCATTCGAAGTGTCGAAAAAATTATTAGTTTGATTGTGTTAAATACTTGCCAATTCAAAAGTTATGCAGTATTGCGGGCACATGCCTAATCTCGGGCTGACGATGATTAGGATCAAAAGGCAACTTGCACGTACTAGCAAACATTGCTAAGCTTGTGAGCATGCAAGTTTTGTTTCTACGGGAATCTTGGCAAGTTGAGTTTGTAAAAATGTGTTGAGAATCTCTATATTTGTCTCTCGGTATTGTTTCGGTCTCATGTCCTTTGTTGCACATTCTCCTTTAATGTTTGTTGGATGATTAGTTCAAAGTCACCTATGATTGATACCCTAATGCCTCCTAACTTCTTGACATGTTTAAGCCCTAATAAAAGAGCTTCATACTGCGCCATGTTTTAGTGCATTTGAAATTGCTATAAGCATGACCCTGTTTGCATGATTGTTCTCCACATTATGTAACCAAATCCAGCTCCTTGCCCCTAGTCTGTTTACAAGGCCATCGCTCTAAATGCCATAGAATTTCATGTTCATAATCTTCATCGATTGTTTTAACATATTTTTTGACGGGAGCTAGTTGTTTAGTTTTTTCGGAGTATTTCTTGGTTATACGAATTGTTTCTTTGTTTCGAAATTTCTTCAATTTTAATAGTGGTTTTGTTTATGATTTGCGTTTTACCGGAGCTTCTATTTCGGTAGGAAGATGCGACTCGGCATTGTATAAAATAAAAGAATCCATCGGAATGTACGGGAATAAACGGGGAAGTTTTCGAGGCTTCTCATGGCTACTCACTAAGTACTTCATCAAAGTTTCTCTATATAATCTTTTAGGCTGACCAAATGCGAAATGGTTGCATATGACATGTCTAGTTGAATAGATCCTCCAAGTTTAGCACCCCAAGACCTAGACAATAACATACCATATTTAGGTGGAATATCAACAACTACTATGTCCATTAAAACATATTTAGCGAGGGTATTGGACCAAAGTGACACACGGATCTTTAATTAAACCTAAACATTTTACCTGGCTTGGAATCAAATGAAAACAAATCTTTGTACGGTCTGGTAATATCTAGATTCAATCTTTCCATTACGCACGGCATCAGAGTGTGAGATGCTCGAAATCAAGCATTGCATTATGGAGTATCTTGTAAATGTTTTATTCGAACACATAAAATGGAGGAGTTCCTCCACTTTGCAGTTTTGCCATTAACCTCGGAATAAAGTTTGGGTTGATCATCGAGAATGTTTCTTGAATCATCCAATCCGGTAATGTTAATGTTTAGGGACTTGGTAATCGACTTCTATAGACCTCATGTTTAGCTAATTCGATAAAGGCTTGACTATCTTGAGTTTGCCTATTTCGATCTCTAGATTAAAAGGTTTTTAAATTTGTTTGAGTTTTTGGTGTTTTGCACGGTTGGGTTTTCTGTTTTTGAGTCTTCAATGCTTTTCTCTTTTTCATGAATGAAGTTTTGTTTTGAAGATGTTTCGGGACTAACTTCTCTTGTTTCTTCTACGGTTCCTACATGAGGAGATGTATTGGATTGTTGTTTGTTGATTGGTTGGTTGTCAGAGACATCTTGATTATTGGATTTGGCAGGAATTATCTAGGCAAAATTTGTACTTGGGGAATGTTTTGTACGGGGGAATATTTGGTTTACCTTTGACATTTTGTTTTGTGGTTTTTGTTTATTTTTCTGCGGGTACATCTATCCGTCTACTTCTCGTTGTCTTACATTTATGAACCTCATAGATTGTTGTGTAAGTAGCCTTCTTTGAAATCAAAAGTCTCTTTGAATGTGTTTGGAATGTTTCAAGGATATGATTCTCTTGATCATCCTGGGATAGGAAAACCTCTGGTTCCTCTTTGTCTCATTGACATTGTTTATTTCTACATCTTCGTAGGTTCTTCGAGGTTGAACCTTCAACAAAGTTTTTTCTTGGAAAGGTGAGGTAGAATGTTTTGATCGAGGACATTCTTTCCAATATTTTTGGTTGAGATTCCTCTAAAGTTTGGGTTCCTTGCTACGTTTTGATTGTCGGTAGAAGACTTTCTTTCAATGGTTTCCACTCTTTGTCTCCTAATCTTTCCATACCTTTCATGATTTCATCCGACTTCTTTTCAAAGAGTTTGAAGGTTCTTCATTCATAGGCATTCTTCTCTCTGCCCTAGCTACGCTTGGATTTTCTATCAAATTAGCTTCTACACTCACCCTTATGCTCTGCATTTCCTCTAGTGTTTGTGGAGCTCTTTCCCTAAGGGAATAAGCTATATCAGAATCAAAAACCATCTGAAATTTGACCAACACGTTATTAGGTGGGGGTCTTAGGTTTAGAAGGAGCGCATTATATGATTCATTGAATCTTATGATGTAATCTTGTACGGTTTCGTTTGGTCTTCTTCTTAATTTTTCAAATTACGATAGGATACAGAGGATCTTCTTTTTCTCCCATCTCATTCGAAATGCCCTATACGAGCTTCTAGATCGACAATACTTGGTCGGGTTAAAATTTTAAACCAAGTTCTAACTTCTCCGGTAAGACTTTGTACGAAAATTCTCATACGGATATTATCGAGTATCAATCTCATAAAACTCAAAGTAATCTGTCATCCTTTTGGTGTGTTGTTGAAATTTGTGTAAGTGTCGATCATCAGGGCGGTCTTGCTTTGATAATCTGAGTAAATGCGGAGGTTGTTTGACAGCGTAAGGAGCATATCGATTGGCCATTGGAAGATATAGTGGAGTGACGGGAGTTGATGGTCGACGAAGAGGGAAGTGGAGGTACGACGGGAGGAGATGGAGGTCTAACGGGTGTTTGAAAAGTTTGAAAAGATGAGCCGAACTTGGAGATGCTTCGGTTATCACGAGAAATGTTTGAGCTTTCTTCAAAGGTTTGCTCAGTTGAATGGAGTTATGCAATTCCCTATCAAGATGATGTGAGCAAATCGATATTGCAAATCTTCAAAGAATAAAGGATGCGGAACTAATCTAGATAATTCGGTCTCGAGAAAAATTCACAAACAAGGGTTAAAATCGTGCATCGAAAAGTGTCATCAATATATATAATTTTCACGGGACAAGATGCGGATCTAGAAAGTGGTCTAGAACTTTTACGCTGCTCTCTGACTTCTCTTCCGAACTTTCTTGACTTCCTTGTCTTAAGAATCCTAGGGATCAGATTTGGATTTTCAAATATTGGTGGTGGATTGGGGTCGAGGTTTGACCTAGTATGTCGAATCCTTTACGAAGCCAGTTTTCTTAGACTATGTGTTTTTGGATTTTGGGTTTTAATTGAAAAATAAATACAACTTCTACAAATTCTTTAAGAAATAATGATATGTGATTAAGATTTCCTCAAAGATACATTTTAAACTAGAGAATACGATTGAAAAATTTGAAACCAAGATTCAACATATAAGCTAAATCGAGAGATAGAATGAAGCGGCATTTGTTGCTTTTGCATTTAGAAGACCAAAAGCAATTTCAAAGGCTACCTGGCTGATCTTCAGACTCTGTCTATAGCCTATAAATCAAACAATAGTACAATAAAATGATTCAGTTCCCCAGTATGGTCGCCACTATGTTATCACTCAGGTTTTCCTAGAAGTTGTGTAAGAGGAAAGTATACCCGAGGTAACCACAAACCAACCTTTTAGATGCAGAATCTAGCCAATCTGCATTCTGTCACCTGCCATATCTGCATCAACATATCCCCGTTGATTAATGTTTGAACCACCAAAGCATAATGCTTGATTTGTGATACCTCTCAAATATCTGAGAATCCATTTCACTACCATCCAATGTTCTTTTGCTGGATTTTTCATGTACCTGCTTACAAATCTCACTGCATGTGCAATATCAGGCCTTGTGTAGACCATTGCATACATTAAGCTTCCAACTGTTGATGCATATTGAACTTTAGACATGTAGTCCATTTCTTCTTGGGTCTTGGGGCAGATCTCCTTAATAAGTTTGAAATGGCTAGAAAAAGGTGTACTAACTAGTTTTTCATTTTGCATATTAAATCTTTTCAACACCTTTTGTATGTACTCATTCTGAGACAGTGTTAATTTTCGATTTTTCCTATCTCTAGTTATTCTCATATGAAGGATTTGTTTTGTAGCTCCCAAATCCTTCATTGCAAATGAATATCCCAATTTTCTTTTGAGCACATTTATTTCCTGCATGTTAGACCCTGCAACAAGAATGTCATCTACATACAATAGCAATATAATATAGCTGCCATCATTTTGCTTTTTCAGATAAACACAATGATCAGAGTGACATATAGCATAACCTTGTTGAGACATAAACCTGTCAAATTTTAGATACCACTACCTTGGAGCCTGTTTTAAGCCATACAAGCTCTTATTTAACCTGCACACTAATTTTTCTTTCCCTTTGACCTCATATCCTTTTGGTTGTTGCATATGGATCTCTTCCTCCAAATCTCCATGGAGAAATGTTGTCTTTACATCTAACTATTCAAGATGTAAATATTTCGTTGCTACAAGACTTAAAATAGTTCTGATTGAAGTCATCTTAACAACAAGAGAAAATATTTCATCAAAATCAATACCTTTCTTCTGTGTAAACCCCTTCACCACAAGTCTAGATTTGTACCTCTGTTTTGCTCTATCTTCTTCCTTAAGCCTGTAAACCCATTTATTCTGCATTGTAGTTTTACCTGCAGGAAACCTGACTAAGTCCCAAGTCTAGTTATGCATTAAGGAGTCCATCTCTTCTTCCATGGCTAGCTCCCACTTCTTCCTGCTTTCAACCTGCATTACTTCTTCATACCATTTAGGTTCACCAGAATCAGTCAACAATAAATAATATAATGAATGAGAGTGTCGTTCAGGGGGTCTAGTTATCCTGGTAGATCTTCTATCACCACTTTCAGGTGTTTGAGGTGCCTGTTGTTGTTGTGGTGGTTGTTGTTGTTGTGGCTCTTGATTATTATTATTTTCAGGCACCTTTACCTTTTCTGTGATCTCATCAAGAATTGTGTATTCTTTGTTTTATTTTTCCTGTTTCTTTTCCTGCAATTGATTCTTATACAATACCTTTTCATTGAATATTACATCTTTTCTCCTAATGATTTTGTGATTTTCATAATCATATAAGCGATAACCAAAATCATTAATACCATATCCAATAAAGGTATATTTCTTTGATTTTGCCTCAAGCTTTGTTCTATTTTCTTTATTAATATGGACAAAGGCTTCATAGCCAAAAGGCTTTAAAAAAGAGTAGTTTACCTTTTTACCTGTCCATGCTTCCTTTGGAATACCACCATCCAAGGAAATTGAAGGCCCTCTGTTTATTAGATAAACAACAGTATCTACAGCATCTGCCCAAAATTGTAAAGGCAATCCTGCATGCAATCTCATGTGCCTTGCATGCTCCATGACTGTTCTTTTCAGCCTTTCTGACACACCATTTCCTTGTGGTGTTCTTGGAACTCTCTTCTCTTTGCGAATTACATGCTCTGAACAGCACCTATCAAAATCTTTGCTGTAATATTCACCTCCATTGTCTGATCTGAGACACTTCAACTTTTTTCCTGTCTCAATCTCAACCAAAGCTTTCCATTTCTTGAAAGTATCAAATACATCAGATTTATTTTGAATACAATAAATCCAAGTTTTTCTTGTTGCATCATCAATAAAAGTAACATAATAACGAGAGCCACCAAGAGATGATACCTGAGCAGGTCCCCATACATCTGTATGCACTAGCTCTAATTTTTCGCTCTTCTTTTCTTTCCCAACTCATATTTTCTTCATGATTGTTTTCTTGTTGTGCGTCTCCTTCTTTTCCCTTCTGAGATCTACAGTCTTTCTTCAGGTTTCCTTTCTTTCCGCATTTCCAGCACACTATCCCCGATCTGGACTTGGATCTGCCTTTCCTTGATTTACTGCGATATCTCGAGCTCTTTCCTCTTTCCATTTTTCTTCCCCTAGACTCTGCACTCAAAGAATTTCCCGATGTCCCACTGGAGCTTTTCCGTCGCATTTCCTCACTAAGGATAGCACCAAAAACATCATCAAACTTTAAAGTACTAGATCCAAAGACAAAGTTACTAATGGCCATAACTAAACCATTCCAACTTTCTGGCAATGAGCATAGAAATAAAAGAGCCCTAACTTCATCATCAAAGTTTACCCCTATAGAAATTAACTGACTGGTAACTGTATTAAAATCATTTAAATGGTCTACAACAAATTCAACTTCCGACATCTTCATATTAAATAAACTTTTCATAAGAAATACCTTGTTTGAGGTTGAGGGTTTTTCATATAGTTTCGCCAACACCTTAATAAAACCCTTTGTTGTTGTTTCCTTCGAAATATTGAAGGCTACCGATGCCGCGAGGCAGAACCGTACTATTCTGAGTGCCTTTCTATCAAGAATATCCCATTCTGCATTTGTCATAGTCGTTGGCTTATTTGTTTTTCCGCTCAATGGTAGGTACAAATCTTTCTGATACAGATAGTCTTCCATCTGCATCTTCCACAGCGGGAAGTTTTGGCCGTTAAATTTCTCGACCCTAAATTTACCATCTTCCACCATTTCTCCCACTCGACCTAGGAACCCTTCTTTCCTACAAGTTTATCAGCCAAATAGACCTTTGGCTCTGATACCAATTGTTAGAAAATTAAATATTACAGAGAAAAGCAACACATAAAATATGCGGAAAACACAAGCACACAAAACACATAAAACCAAAGAGACACAGATATACGTGGTTCACCTAGTTTGGGCTACATCCACCATGAACAGCCAGTCCTTCCTTTCTATTATCTAGCAAAATGAAGAGAAACAATCTACAACAGATCTGTTGTAATATCCTCTGTTCTCTCTTACAGTTTCCCTATTCGTTTCTTGCTCTGAGAATTCACCCACAACACACAGCCACAATAAAATACCCTCATAAAAGCGATGGGTTGCCTTCTAGGGCAAAAAAACCTTAAACTAAACATAACTTCTACCGTCAAATCATCCGCCTAATGAACGACCCAGATTGACTAGAAATTACTATACTTTTACAAGGAAAATTTTCATCTATTTTTAGCTTCGGGGGAAGTGCCCCCGAAACCTCCCGCCAGGGGAGGGCTCCATAAAGTCGCAGTCGCCCCCCCTGAACCCCCCAGGCAGCGTTTAATTACGGGCGGTGTTGTCACCCCCATTAAGGTACAGGGGTCCAACACTATGATACAAAATAAACAAGATAATCGGGCTCCACACCCAACAAAGTTCAGTGGTTTGATGGAAGTGAAATGCATCAACAGCCTTATGTGATACTGATACAATTTAGATAATCTCCTTTCACAAGTAAAATATTTCATGATCACCTTCATCAAAGAAGCATATCTATCCAATAATTTTCTGAAGGGAAATATATGAGTAGGGGCATCTTTATAGTGTGGTTTCAGGAAGATATTGTAGTTTTCAACGTCTAAATCCATCCCTTTAAACCAAATCTCTCCTTGGTTAGGGATACATGTGGCTGAGGCTATGGCCTATGCTGATATGATGAAGTCAATACCTTCTATTTTGGTCTTATCCATCTTGAAATTGGTGGCAAAGAGGTTAGTCAACTTAGCAAGGAAACCTACCTCTTGTATTCTTTCACAAAAACCAAGGCAGCCAGCATCTTCAAATGATTTCTAATGAAATGTATGAACAAGGATCTCTAGACATTCACCACACATGTCTCTGCAGCTCATCCATTTTCTGAAGCACTATTTCAAGGGTAGATTCGTGCAAATTATAATTTTGAATTGGCATGTGTGGGAGTTTCAGACAATGTAATCATGGCAGAGAATAATCATAAAAAAATTTAAGCAGATTATGAAGAGGACAGTAGCGATAAAGAAGATGTTGTTTTATAGCCCCTTGTACATGACAATCTTCCTCCAGGATTAAAAAATGACGAGTCTTTTGAAGAAGAGCAGTTTTTCCTGGATAATATGGATGTGCACATTTTTGCTATTTATAATATGGCTTCCTCAAATGCAAGTTTTCAAGAACAAAATTCCCTTCATCCTGATGCAAATGAAAAACTTGATGAACACATTTTCTTTTTTCATCCTGACAAAAATTTTGCATTGGAAAATGAAAGGAGTGCTTGTATTTCTACTGGATTTCAAGACAGGGTAATATTTTAGATTATTAAGGATCCTTTAGTGATTTTATACAGTCAATAGGGAAGATGTATTTTATTGTATTTATGGATCATGGGCACATCTTTAATGAACACTTGGAGTTTCCTATATTTTTTTTCTGCCTGCTCAAGGAAAGTGTGAGCATGATTCAAGTAAGTAGACATTTATTGGATTGGATACAATATATATATATATATATATATATATATATATATATATATATATATATAATTTATTTATTTATTTTCACAGTGGCTATTATCATCGGATTCAAGCTCCGAAGTGAAGGCCCTAGACCCGATGGTCCGCCGTCAAGGGGCAAGTTCCGCCGCAGTTGCTATTGAGTCAAGTCAGGTCAGTTTCATTTTCTCTTAAGTTTAATTAGTCAGTCATTTCAGTGTCGATTTTTTTTTTTTAACTCCGTTTCCCAATGGATGAGGCTACTTTGTCTACGGCGTTCTTGACACCTCCTAAAGGAGTTGTCATCCCTAGTTGGAGCCAATCAAAATGTTATCGCTCCTCAATTTACCAAGTTTGAGAAAGGAGACTGAAGGAGGTAACCTCAAACAAAAATTGGATTTGGTAGCTAGCCCTACTAAATCAGAAAGGGCTCTCTCTAAAATCTCATAGCCACTGAGTTGACGAGAGAGAAAAATATATCTTAGGCTAGATATTTAGCTCACTAGGGTTTGATTTTAGGTTTTTGATGGATAGGAGCTCAAAAAATAGGAACTAGGTCAAATATCTCTAAAGGTCAGCTATAGACATAACGTGGGGAAAGGTAGATGAAATCAATGGCTCAAAAATGTTTTTCGTTGTAGTGATGGTGAGGAAGATGTAGTAGATATTTAAGTGAGAAAAAGCATGAATTCACTTATGAAGAAAAAACACTTAAATGTTGATCTTGAAACAAAAACATAGCAAACATGTGATGATTTCTGTTTTAAACCTTAAAAGAAAAAAAATAGGAAGCATGTAGATCATATCTAGATAGATATAATTATAAAATATAAAGAAAACACTAGAAAAACAGAGCCACAAACCACAACACAAGAATCCCACAAAATAGCTGCAACTGTCTGTTGTATTTCTGCAAAATAGGTAATTACACAAGTCCAAGTCTAAGCTACAAGTATCCAACCTTTGATTTGACTTCATCAGGGATGCATATAGATCAAAAAAAGTATTCCCCCCTCTCAGGGGTCGAATCCATCATTATGGGAACTGATTATGTCAATATCTCTAAACAAACCTAAAACTAGGGAGTTTAGGAACTAACTCTCTACTTGGCCTTAACTGACTTTACAAGCATTTATGACCATGAATTTACAAAAATTTAACCTTTACAATCACTATGACATTTAATTACATCACGTAATCTCCTAAAAATAAAAATAAAATAATGAGAGATTGAATTTGACTGAGAAAACTCGAAAATTTGACATTCTGATAGAAGCGCAGCGAAAATATCAGAAGCGTAGCGTGGTCCAGTAGAAGTGAAACATGGTCTTTGAGGCACTTTTTGGGTGGCTAAATCTGATCTTTGAGCTGAAATGAAGGTTAATGAAGATAGCCTAGGATGTATCCTAGGCTTATGTACCTTTAAAGCTATAAAAATACACCTCCATGGCACCTAAAAATCCAATCTCGCAAGGCTACTCCAGAAGCGCAGTGTGGGGTCCAAAAAGGAGGCAGAAACATCAAAAATGACCTGTTTATTGACTTATTCTCCAAAATTGTTAGCTGAAATGGAAAATAAAGTGCATATATATGATGTGGGGGTTAAGGGCAATCCATCCATGTAAGCCACTTGTCATTTGGATGCCCTGAGAAGAAGTGCAGCATGGCCACACTGTGCTTTTATGCAATTAAATTTCCAGAATTAACCAGAAATCCAAAAATTGACCAAAATTTCTCAAAATTTGTTGCAACTTCATTATTAACATCTCTCAGTGATGGCCTAGACAACCAATGATGCATCAACAAGCAAATCAAGGTTATCTCTCTTTTAAAGCTTGATTAGGGTTTTCTTAAGCTTTTTTTTTCATATTCCCAACCCTAATTTTTCAAATATGGTTCCTGGTGAAATAATGTCTAGCCATGTGTATTTGAAGGTTTTCAGATCTCTTTGCCTTATTTATAAGCTTCTTGAGGTGTTCATTTACTACCCCAAGAAAAACTCTTTGTATTCTTCAATATTAGCTGCAATAATGTCATTAATGTCTTGTTGACCTGGGGGAGAGGATGGCTCACTTCCCTGTTCTTTCTGTCTTGCTAGTCCTCTTGTATTTGGCCTCCTTGGCTTGATCTGAACACCCTTGTCCTATAGCTGCTCCACATTTATTACTTCCTTACCCCTATCCTTCTCTGCCACCAAATTTGCGTTAGGTTTGCTTGACAGTAGTTGATTTACCTTGAGTTTCCTATTCTCTTACTGAAAAATGATATCATGAAGTTTTATTTTGTGAGATCATCCTTAAGCTCTATGATTTCTACCTGTTTTTCTTTGATTATTTTCTTAGCTAATTTGTCTTCCTTGTGTTTTTGTATTTCATCCATGTCAATATCAAAAGGTGCATGCTCTTCCGCATTTCGCTGCAAATGTGACTGACTTTTATGCCTAGGTGGCTGCTCCATATGTTCTTCTTGCATTTGTTGAACTATAGTTTCTTTAGGTGACCTTATAACTTGTGATCTAGTCAGAGGTTTAGGTGTAGTCACATCTTTAGTGATCTCAGGGGAAAAAATCAAAATTTTCCCCTTCTTGTAGGTCTATGTGATCTTTGCCCTAGGTGTCTTTCTAACTGAAAACTTGTTGGATGAGCCAACCTCTTGTGGCCTTGATGGTGCTGATGGAGTGCTTTGACTAGTAGGTTGACTAGTGGTAGGCATGAAGGTAGCTAATTGCATGAATGTATCCCATGATATATTAATCTGTGAAAACTGATGAAGAACAATGACTTTGAACAAACCATGATGAAACAAACTTGCTTGGTGATCTTTCCCTTTGCTTTGTACTTTATCAGTCATCTTGAATAAGATTCTGAATAAGTAATGAGGCAATTTCAGTGGTTTGATGGCAGTGAAATGCATCATCAACCTTATGTGATACTGATAAAATCTAGAAAATCTCCCTTCACAAGTAAAATATTTCATGATCACCTTCATCCAAGGATCATATCTATCCAATAATTGTCTGAAGGCAAAGATGTGAGTAGAAGCATATTTATATTGTGGTTTTAGGAAGATCTTATAGTTTTCAATGTCTAAATCCATCCCTTGAAACCAAATCTATACTTGGTTAGGGATACATGTGGTTGAGGCTAAGGCATCTGTTAATATGATGAAGTCAATCCTTGCTATTGTGGTCTTATTCGTCCTGAAATTGGTGGCAAAGAGGCAGGTCAACTTAGCAAGGTAGCCCACCTCTTGTATTCTTTCACAAAACCCTAGGTAGCCAACATCTTCAAATGATTTCTTGATGAACGATGAAGCATTGATATATTTCATATTTGATGGCTCAAATATAGATACAGGACCCCCCTTATTGTACTTCTTCTTCTCACTGTCCATGGTGTTTGTTTGCATGATATAAACCCTAGCTTGATAGGAAGAAAGGGAAGGGTGGAATTTGGGAAAACAGGGGAAAACAGGGCATCAAGTTTAGGGAAGGAACGGTAGGGGATATGGATTAGGAAAAATTCTACGAAAATTCTAGGGGTAGGGATAGGTGTTAAGGACACTGGGGAGGTGGAATCTCTTGAAAATAGTGAGGGGAAGTGGGAAAGGGGTCAAAACACAGTCCTAGCCTAGAATTTCTACAAAAGCGCAGCGTAGGCTATGGTTTTAGGGAAAAATGATGGAAATGAGGGAGGATGAATGTGGGAAATGGTTGTGGGAAAAGAAAACAAGGAGTTTTCTCACTGAAACAAACCAAATACCAAGGAAAGAAAAAAATGCAGTGAAAACCCTAGGAGAGGGATTTCACCATTTTTTGAAGAAAATTTACTGAATGAGAGTTGATGAGAAGTTGCTCTTACTTGTTTTGAGTGTCCTCAACCTGTTGAATGCTAAATTGACTCTTTTATGCTCTTTTGGCCCTCCAAGATAAAAAATGCAGTGTGCTAGCAGAAGTGTAGCATGCTAGCAGAAGCACAACGTGCTTAGGCAGAAACACAACATGCTAGAAAATTAGGGCTTGATGATGGAATGATGAGGTCTCTGAATGCTGAGATGAAACTCAATGGTGGATGTGAGCTCTAGGAAGATTAAATGTTATGTTTTGATGCTTTGGATGGTGCTTTATAGCTTGAAAAGTTGATTTTTACTTTGGTGGTGGCATGACATCATCATGTCTTTTTGAGAAATGATGTGATGAGATCATGCATTGTAGATTTGTAACTTTATTAGCAAATTTACATCTTCATAAGGAGTAAAATGTACCTTTGAAATATTTTTTGAATTCTTTTTCCCTAATTACTAGCTCCCATGATGGTGACTATGGTGATGACATGACTCTTTTATGACTCTTGATGAATTTACCTAATGATGACACAAAATTCATATTTAAAACTATGATTTTTACCTTTGAACCTTGCAGTATGCATAATCATGATTTGATGACCAAAAAATAATGACCAAGGCATTCTTATGATGACCTATCATAAGGAGTGATGACATGACCACAATGGAATTTTTTAACCTTAAATATGGAGAGAGAAGTAATGTACCTAGATACTGACCAATGATCAAATTTTATTTGAAAAATCATTTGAAACTATAACAATTTGACCTAGGACCCTCTCAACTAACATTGAAAGAGTACATTTGATCACTGGTGACTCATAGAAACTAACATTAGGGAATTCCAGACATTTTCGGATTTGCCAAGAAGCTCAAGACTCGACCACCGCCATGGGATGAAGGTAAACTTAGCGGCCAATCTTAGGAAATTCCTTATAGGACTGGTTGTGGGAAGCAATTGGTTCTCTACCCTACCTTTCTGCGTTAAAGGCCGTCTAAAACAACATAATATAGGGTTTTTTGAGGATTTATATTACATTTAGGCTAGAGGTCATTTTTATTTTAATAGGAAGTGCTTGCATTCATTAGAGTATCTCATAGAATAGTTAGTTTACAGTTTGCACCATTGCAGTAGGTTTTTTCTTAGTGTTTGTTACTCTTTTGTTTCTATCATCCTTTAGTCTTTATTGTCATCGATGTCTTAATATCATTGTGCCACCAAGGCATTTATCACAGAGAATATGAGGTCTCCATCCTCGGTTTCCATTAGGACATATTTCTCCAGCCCTTCAGGTTAGAAATAATTCTCCCAGTCCTCCGTCGAGTCCCTCTTACGACTATGATTTTTCTGATCCATTGAGTTCTTCTTCTGATTCCACGTCCTCCATCCTCATATCATCACCATGTCTGGCACCAATGTAGGTGCAGGACCCGAAAGTAGTATCTGAGGTCCCAACTTGAGCACTGCCACTAGCGAACTTGCTACAGCTGCAGTCGTTGCCACTCTATTTCTCCCCTTTATGACTAGTCTACGTCTCCCATATTTTATCCAGTTAATCAACGATCCCATTCTCCATGATGTTGGTTGGAAAAATATTCCAACCAAAATTCCTTCTGACATCCCTAAGTTTGATGGAAATTCTAGAGAAGACCCCACCAATCACGTTCATTCCTTTCACGTGTGGTGTTCATCAAACTCCATCACTGATGACTCCATACGTCTTTGGTTGTTCCAATGCACACTCATTGGATATTATGCAAAGTGGTATATTGACTAGCCCTCCACCTCTCATTCCACTTTTTCAAATCTTGCTAAATCATTTCTATCATATTTATAGTTACCCCTTCGTTATGATACCAGTACCGAATTTTTGACCGCATTTCATCAAAATTCAGCCACCTGGATTTCTGACCATGTACATGAATGGTGTAGAAGAAGGAGCATGTGTAGAGCTCCTACATTCGATGACCATGTCTATATGGATTGGAGTCTTAGAGTGCTCTTAGACCCCATTGGTAAATATTTCTGACTTTCCTCAGACTGAAGAAGAAACTATTCAAATAGCTTTAAAATATGACTTGATTTACGCCCAGTCAAGTTATCATATACCTAGTGGTGCCACTGCGTTGGGGGCATATCATGTTGCCGATGGTATCATTGGATCCATTTCACACCCATCACCATATACTCCTCCTCAGATGAGTTATAGTCACCCTCAAGGGGGGACCATTTCCTCCAACACTTATTACCCTCCTCCAGGAAACTTGTATCCTAGTCAAAGCACGTCTTATGAATTTTCCAAACCGCATCAATAGATGCCAGGACCAGCTAGTTCTCAACCTATTTACCAGAATGTTTCCCCAAATCCATATTATCCTTATGCACTGCAAAGCGCTCCATCCCCTCTGGCATCAGTGCCTCAGCCTCCCACGCCTTCTCAACCTCTGCGACAACAATCACCTCCTCCTCAAGGTCAAGTGTATGCTCAGTAGAGCATGAATAATCCCCCTAATTCGAAGAAGAATAATAATGGGAAAGGAAACCATAACCAAAAACCACAGAGTAACTAGGGTCGCCAAGGTACTCAACCGAATGCACCCTGGGGCAACTAGCCAAATACCACAACCCAACATTAGGGAAATTAGCCCAAGAAAAATAAGGCTATTCGTACGAATAAGCCTTCTGCATGTTGTGGTGTATATGGCCATTATACACATGATTGTCCCCTTTTACCCCAGATGCATCAAATGTGGGATTCCCAAGCAACTTCTCGAGGACAACAACCCATGGTGTCGCTTCCTCAGAACATTGCTCCACCTCAACTAGTTGTGCTCACTAATCCTCCCTCAGCAAGGATATCTTGTTGCCCAACCTCCACAAGGTTAGGCCACACCTCCACCTCAAGATTATAGTCACCCTGATTACTATATTCTCATGATGAAATATGACGAGGTCAATACCGCCGAAGTGAACCTCTAGACTCGATCACTCCAGTATGAAAAGAAACCTGCTACGCCCACAACTAAGTCCCAAACCAAAGTGTCCATTGAGTCTATTCTAACACCAAATGGTCCCTTATGGATCCCTCAACCTAAGTCAGAGGTCATACCCAAGATCCCCAAATGGCCATTATGTCATAATGCTGCTTCATCCAAAGCTGCCCACCCATACAGTATAATAGATAACTTGGCGCAGTCTCTTATCGTCATGTCAATGTTGGAAGTTCTCTAGACATTCCCATCCAAATGGAAAGATCTACGGTATTATCTAGGTGTTTTGGGCCCTTCATATGATCATTTGATCATATTTGATGTTGAAAAGTTAAAACATCCCCCTCTCCACTCATCATTTGCTTTCCAAATACCAGTTGCCATTAGAAACACCTTTGTCCAAAGGTGTATCATAGATGAAGGTGCATCCACATATGTGATGTCCACTAGTGCTTGTAAACAACTCAGGTCACCTAATCTGTCCCCATCCACCATAAATTTACATGCTTACAAAGGTCACCCCTCACAACCCCTTGGCATGTATTTCAATTTTCCTGTCACAGTTGCAGGAAAGACTGTTTGTATTGACATAGAAGTCATTGATGCCCCCTTGGATTACAATATTATTTTGGGTCGTAGCTACACCTATGTGATTTCATTTTTAGCATCTTCGGTTCGTCGTAAGATGTGCTTTCCCCATAATGGAAAGAACGTCACCATCGATCAGTTGACATATTACGATCCAAAGTCCCAAACATCACCCCAATCTACCATCTCATCGATGAACAAAAATCAACATGTCTCACCTCTCACCAATGTCTCTCCAGGAGTTTATAAATATTCCACATTGCTTGGTGCATACTATGGTCCAATACCTACCCCTTCTGACCCCAACTCTTCTAGTTTTTGCATGTTGCAACCATCACGAGCTAGTCACAAGCAATTTTTTATGCCTATCCAGATGCCAATGCCTTCAAAACCTATTTTTTCTCACTTGACCCAGACATCAAGATCAACTGATCAAGGAACTTCTCCTTCTCCAGGTGTCTCTCCTCATCCTTTTCAACTAGGAACAGTTCCCCCAGGCCTTAACCATTTGAGAGCCATTCCGCTAGGCCATTATCTGGCAGGTCAAATACCATTCTTAGCTCCCCCATCTGGATTATTTTTTGTTCCTTTCATGGCTAGGTTGAGTTTACCAAATATGACCTTGGAGATCCCTGTTTAGTACATCAATCCCCCTACAAACACTCCAAAAGACCAACTCAAATGATATAGTGCTTTGACCCCGGTCTAAATGATCACTATGACCCCTTTCTTTGCTTCAGTTCCACAACAACCTCAACAGGAACCCACTCTTGTTGCAAAATCATCTGATGAGGGAGGCAAAGCCAAAAAGAAGGAACCTAAGGACAAGGCTCCCCAAACAACTCTAGCTCCACCTAAGCCTCCAAAGCCTACTCCACCATGTTCTTTGTGTGATGTTTTTGGGCATACCTCCAATAATTGTCTTGAAGTCCCTCATCTCAAACTTGTGGTCAACGATATGTTTCCTGACTCTAACATCCCAGAGTGTTACACAACAATTTGTCACTGTCCTTGTACTCCCTATTCCTTGATCTTGGAGGACCCATATAGTGACCCTTGTGTACTTTCCAAGCATGGAATACATATTCCTGAACCACATTTGTATGCCAATTCATCTCCCTTTACAACTTTTCTGGAATATCCCTATAAAAAATTGGTTTTCAAGGTCGGCACTTTGTCTCAGTGTATGACCTGTGCCGATAGTAGAGGTTTCCACTGGGATCCACCCCAGTTGGTGCTCTGTCTTAATATTGGACCCGCACCGATCCTCTTTTGGAAATTTTTTAAAATAGAAATGAAGCTTACGTGGCTAGAAGCTTCGCGAGGCAGTGAGCTGGAAGTTTTTTTTGAGTATATGGCCAAGGAATTCCCCTTTGGGTTTCTTGTTCCCAAGAAATAGGAACTAATCCAAAGGATAAGCTCTTTTCCCATTATTTGAGGGCCCATAAACTCCTCTTCCATTGTTATATAAGGATACCTCCTTCACCTCTGCTACCTTAGTTAGCAGTTAACATAGAGAGAAGAAGCAAACATAGCTTTGGGATAATAGAGCAGAGTGTGATTGTTTTTGTGTGTTAAGAACATAGTGAGATATTAAACCTTTGTGTATGAGGGTGTCGAAAAGTTCTTGGATACTACCTTAGTTAGCAGTTAACATAGAGAGAAGAAGCAAACATAGCTTTGGGAGAATGGAGCAGAGTGTGATTGTTTTTTTGTGTTAAGAACATAGTGAGATCTTAAACCTTTGTGTATGAGGGTGTCGAAAAAGTGCTTGGATACGGCCCTGCCGAAGGGGAGCCTCAACATCAAGGCTTGGTTTTAAACTCCCCTTTTCTTTATCATAATAAAATGCAACTAATTTTTATCTTCCACTCTTGTTTACATTTATGATGAGATTTCTAGCATTCCTTGATCAATTAGATAGGTTGTAATTTTTTTTATGTTTGTCATGATTTTGTGCTTGTCGTGGTGTCTCGAATGTCTGTACAGGTAATCAGATGCTGGTAGCAGCATGTTTCGAGCTCAAGGAGAACGACAGGTCAAGAAACTTTGATGGAAGGTGGAAGGTGACAACATAGCATCAGAACAAGGTAGGTCATCTTCCTTGCTATGAATTTCATTTACAATCTAGGAAGGTAGATGTTAGTATGTTCCTGTAGTTGCTAGACCCACCCTAGGGCAAGAGGGATCGCCTCTGTCTGCAAAGGGGATTTACCTGGACAACATAGCGGTCCATGTGACCTTACCTGAGTCTGCAAGAAAAACAATTCGTTACACACAAACCATCCATTCTCTTTGTGTGATAATTATGGCCACTATTCTCACCACTGTCCTCGTCTCGAAGATTTTCGCGATACCCTTCAAGTGCTTTGTGAAATAGAAGCCACTCATAGTGGATCATCCACTCTTACTTGAAAATTTTGGCTCTGAAATTACACGAGAACCAAAGGACTCTAATGCACCCATTGTGATCCCTCTGTTTGATGTCAAGATGATGCACCATTCTGTCTCTATTCTCTATCTGTCATCATCCATGAGATCCTCGAAGGAAGACCACTGTGGGTTTCCCTATAGTGCTTCTGTTGAACCTACCTCTTCGAAAACCCTGGTCTCAACATCGGTAGTGTTTCATCTACTAGATCTTCATCTACCCCTAGTAACGATGCGTATGTGAACCATATCTCTCATGATGACGGGCCAAGTAGCTCCGCCACATTAATTGGTCTCCCTTCCTCTAGTTCTCCCATCTTCCATTCAAATGAAGACATCATGGAAGCCATGACCACGCTTGATTATCCTTGGGATGATATGCACCGTCATGTGTATTTCCTTCCGTAGCAGACCCATAACCAATATGTTGTGGATTCGACAAAATTCATCCATAGTGAGGTCGATTTTTTCAATAGCCCCTTACCTCAAACCCATGAATCTGAACCACATCCACCTTGTGGCCATTACATTTCCACCCAATGTTTGGGTAGTGGGGCATCCATATTTGAGAGCCATGAGAAGAAATTCTCCCCAACCCTCCTAGTGTATCTAGTAGTGTCGCCTCTAGTACCACTATTCTTCCCCACCTATAAGAACCTGTAGAGTGTCATATCACTTCAAAACACTCTAGGGACGACCCACTTAATATTTGCTTCATCTTACATCAACAACCTATTCCCCTAGAAATTGTTGTTGACCAACCTCTATGTTTTCTAGGTGAGCACCGGTTCATTATCTTTGAAGCCACTCTTTTGTATAGTGACACCATGTATACGAACCCAGAAATTCAATCCATTTGATTCATACATGCAGTGCCAAATAAGATTGGTAATCCATTATTTCCTTTATCTAAC
Source organism: Pinus albicaulis (assembly GCA_034641835.2). NCBI lineage: Eukaryota > Viridiplantae > Streptophyta > Pinopsida > Pinales > Pinaceae > Pinus > Pinus albicaulis. The sequence goes on from CM076575.1 coordinate 19,909,529, forward strand.
TGTATCTATCCATTCTTCCAACAGGAAGACAACCATAACATAAAAAAATGGTGAACCATACCATTAAAATGTGTTTAGAGTCCACTATTATAAATACATTTGACATGTCCATAACATGTTACATGGGAGGCACCTATGGCCCTATATCTCCTCATCATCATCTTGAGGATATTGTTCCATTTATGGTAAATGATTGAATCCTTTTTTCATGTAGGTAAATCCCCTTTGCAGACAGAGGCGATCCATCTAACCCTAGGGTGAGTCTAGCAGCAAGAGGGCATGCCAATGCGTTGATTCCTAGTTAATGAATGAAACTGAGTCAGGATAGATGTCCTACCTTTATTCCAAAATAGTTGTCATAGCTGTGGCAACAGTCTCCTGATCTCCATCCTGACATGTCGTGGTCCTTCTACGGTGGTACTCAGGTGCCTGCACAAGGATCAAAAAATGATAGCAACATACGAAACAATACTTGCATTCATAATTATCTAATTGGTCAAGGAGAATTAAACGTATTGCACAATATTAATTGTATCAAATGCAAAATGGGAACGAAAACATCAGTCATGTATTAATAAGAATAGAGAAAGATTTTACAACCAAAAGAGCCTTGACGTTGCAGCCTCCTTCAGTGGGTCCAGTCAAAACGCATCCCAAACATTCGTCAATGAATTGGACTTGGCGAGGCAATAAGCCTAGACTCTCTCTCAAAAATAGGTCTCTCTTTGATCTATCTCACACCAACTATATCAGACTGTTAAACTATTCAACCATTTCAGCTATTTTACAAAATTTTTAGCTAGCTACATCTATGTGGGACATATGTATTTATAGGAGAGAAGGAGGAGGTTGGGATCCATCATATGGTGGAAGGGAGGCCTTATCCTTTAGGAGGTTTCTCAAATGTAGGAAACAAAAATTAAAAGGTGTTAGTATGAATCTTTTGTAGAAATGTACGAAAAAATACCACTTTATCTACGCATAACTTATAGCCCTAACATCAAATATGGCTGCCAATATCTTCAGATCTGCAGTTAGTTGATCAAGACAAGTGCTGCAAAAAACCAGATCTATGCATAAAGAGAAATTAAGTAGTAAAAATAAGGTTTTTCTCCATACATCCAATAGACAAGACAAGAACAATGTTTTTTGAAATAATTTTTTTATTAAGGGCACTTGGGAGGAAAACAAGGTGTTTCCAATTCTCCTCAATGGGATGGGTTCTTGGAAGTCCTCAGAACTTCAGATCTAGTATTTCTCTCTCCTGTTGGTGTAGAAAACCCAGACAAAGATAGAACTCAAAGGGAGCTCACACAGCAAATGATGGAAAATATGACAATGATAATGGCTCAAAGTCAGACCAAGAGTCTAGATCCAAAGTGATCTAATAGGCAACAAAAGGTGAAGAATGGTAGGAAAAACCCTCCTATTTATAACAAAATATTGGGTCATTCTAGATCTTGGTGCATGATTAAAATAACATTAACCAAATCTAGATCCACCTTTTATGGAATATTTTATTATATTTGGTTGAGGGAAAAAGTATTTGACTTGGGTCAAATCCCTTTATTTGTGAATAATAAATAAATAAATGATTTATTTATCATTTTAAGGAAGGTTGAAGGATAATCACAATAATGATTTATTTAATTATTTATGGGTGATTTAGTCATATTTAACAAGGAATATTATTTAAATAAGATTTAAATAATTATTCCTAGAAAATAATAAGATAAATAAAGATTTATCTAATTAATTTCTTTGTTTCTATAACATGATTCAGAATAATAAATGTCATTGTTTAACTAATTATTCTTTGAGGAAAATCAAACAAATGTGGATTTATTTAATATTTCCTCATGGGGTTTCCTGTTTAGACCATAAGAAACTTAATAAATGTGGTTTACTAAGTTATTTTTCATAGTGAAAGCAATTTTAATTACGGTAAAATTGGTCTTACATGGTGTACTTTGGTCCATATAATGATAGTAGGTTAGATGACCAAAAAATGGTGTAACAAAAGGAATATGTTCGACGTTATTTAGTCAAACAACTCATGTGGAATCTGCTCACGAAGTAGTTGGAAATGGAAACTTCGCTTCTATTTTTAAAAAAATTCCATAAACAGCTCAACACGGGCAGTCCACTGAGACAGAGTGCCAATGGGTGCAGGGCCGAGTGTTAGTTTCTCTATGGGCGCGAGACCATAACTTCCTGCCAGTGCCAACCCAAAATCATGTGTTTTGGAGAGTCTTCTCTAGGAATAGTTAACAGAGGAGATGTTCTTCTCATGGCAAGGGATGCAATGACACTTTTGGCAAGGTATGACAATACACAGAAGTCACAGAAATGGTCCTCCTGTTAGTAACCTATAAATATAGGATTCATAATTTTGACTTGACTGATGGTAATCTTGTAAATATGTACAAACCTTGCTTTCTACAAGTTATTTTCCCATATTTTGTAAAAAAATAAAAAATCAAAAAATCAAAAAGAGGGTAAAAAGTCCTAAAAGAAAAATCAAAGGACTTAGAAAAAATAATATACCCCAAAAGAAAAAGATCAATAAAACATGAAAGTGTGCAAGTATAAATGCCACTACTTTTACCTTTTGCAGTTGATTATGGCAGAGTGTAAATAAATTCCATAGTCTGTGATGAGTTGAACAATTTAATCTTGAACTGTCACCTTTCAATTTCAAATGTTGTAGATAGAGAATAAACAATTGTCATACAGTTTAATCATGACAATTCATTAGTTAGGTAGAGAATAAAAGAATCCAACAGTTTAATCTGGATTCTTGGTTGAAATAAGTGCAAAATTAGATAACTTACTGCTTTCAAAAAAGAATAAAAATGTTGTAAGGTTGCTAGTTCAAATGCACCTGATCAAAATAGAAGGAAAAAAATGTTAGAAGATAATGACTAGGTAGGTAGAAGAAAGTGGGATACATCATTGTAAATATATTTCACCAGGATACTAATAACTAATTTCCCCTCCCCATAGCAATTTAATATTCTAGACTGTCAGTCGAAGAGGCTCAAGGCATTTCTTTGACTTCTGTTGAGACCGGACCCAAGGCTCGAAGACTAATTAGTTGAAAATGTTAAGTTTCTATATTAATCCCTGAAATTTTCATCATTTACCCCTTCATGCACTCATCACCATTTAAATCCATAAGTGAGAACTCTTTTCTTACTTAAGTATCACATAAAGGTCCATTTGATTAACTTCCTCCATTTTACAAAGCATAAAACCCTCAAAAAACATGATATACTAAGTAAGAAGTGAATGAGTTTTGAAAAATAAAGCTTTACTCTAATTTTCACTTTCCTTAGTTTTATTTATGATTTTTGAGTATTCATTGTCCCTTTTCATATTAACACTTAACATATTTTATTAACTCCCTATCAAATATCCTAGTCCTATTAATATAACTTCTTTCATTTAATAACCCAAAAACCCCCTTATTATAATTTTTTTATGTCAAAGATATTAATCACATGTTGAAAAACATCCCGAAATTACCCCTTTGACATAAAACTACCCTAAAAAATACTCCTGATCCACTATACTTTTGGACTTCCCAACAATTTAAATTATATAATAAAATAAAGATACGAAAATCAGTTTTCATGCATATTTTATATGTTTGGAATAAAAGAAAATTTTCTCACTTATCCTTTGTAAATACTTTCAACATTCTTCCCGCACAAGCTTTACCCATGGTTAATGTTTTAAACTCACCCCTTCCCCCCGATATATATCCCCTTACCATAAGATTAAACCTTGGTTAATCATTTTAACCCACCCCATTCTATGTATAAACTCATTTTATGCATAAGACTCCATCAAAAACCATGCGCCCTCGCAATCATTCCCATCCCTTCGATCATATTCACCTCATAAATCTGACGGTCCAAATTTAATGCAACAAACCTTCCCTGTTGAAAATGCAACAAGATGATAGAGCTTAGTGAAATGAAGTCGCCTTCACTAAGTGGGCCCACAGGCTATTTTTGGCGCAAAGTCTATTTTTAGACATATCGATCATGGTCTATGAGTTGCAGGATGCTATTTATGGATGATTGGTCGAGTTGGTAAAAATAGATGGACCTCTATTTTTAGACATTGGGCGATTTCTATTTTTAGACTGCCGGGCTAAAAATAGAACAGTCAAATATTATTAACCCTTAATAATATTTAGACTATAAACATTATCTTTTCCTCTTGGAGCACTTCAGTTTGATGCTTGGATGTGGCACATGCAGCTGACAGAAGGAAATACGCTTTTCCTAATGGTTAGTTGAGCTATTGCATGGTTGACTTCAGTTAGAACTCATGTGGCAGAGTTTGGTGGAGTTGATGAGACAGTTGGTGGAGTTGTGTTCTGTTTAACTTAGTTGAACTAGTTGTATTTAGTCTAACTAACAAATAACACTGGTGATGAGTGGTGTGAACTAATTATTAATTAATTCACTAATTATTGAATCGATAAATCAACTAAAGAACACATCAATTAACTGCAATGCATGGATAGTTCAAAGGAGATTCTGTTAGAGGTGGGTGAAAGGGTGAGTCTAATATCAATAGATCACCAGTCGTGTATGAGATTTGCACACATTGATGAGATTTCAGTTCCAGGATTGCGTAGTTGGAGCTAGTGGGATTCAACTTGGATCTCATCATTAATCAACTTGGATTGGCAGTAGAGGCGGTGCACTTCTCCTCGGAGGAGATTTGAACCTCGTGACTCTGCTCATCTTCGCAGCTAGTTTTATGTGTAGTATTGAGATAGTGCTTGAGGAGATGTGAGAGCTTTGTGCTATGTATTGTTACATGTTCTCTATCATTATAATATACGTATAGTTGGGGGTTTTCTACTTATTGCTTTCCCCATTACATCCCGTGTTGATATGTGTGCTTGATTATGTTTTAATGAGCGCATGTGATCGCTTCCTATTTCCGCATATTGATGATCAATTGTGGTATTATAAGCTATGTATTATGAATGAAGCTTAAATAGTGTAATCGTAGATAATCTCTGCGGAATAACTCACTTATTATTCAAATTTCTACATGGTATCGCACATATTGATCATCGGATCTTATTACAGTTGATTAAGAATACGTAGACAGAAATCAGAATTTGCCGTGTAGCCTTCGGATCCATCCTTTCTTTGAAAGGTGATATATCCAAGAATGTCTTTGCCGCCGACTTCGTGCTAGAAATAATTTTTTCTCACGACGGGTTGCTGAGTTTTGAGCCGGTGAAATTCGAATTTGCAGCTAGGACTTGAATTCGAATTTGCGTAGTTTTCTTGGTGCCAAAGTTGAAATGTCTTTCAATGGATCATGATCGGAATATGCCCTTCTTGAGGGCGCTCTAATTATGTCGCATGGAAGGATAGAATGGAGGATAGATGATAACGGGCTGAAGGAGTTCATAGAAGCCGAGATCCCAAAGCCTACCGATGTCGCTCAAGTTGAGGTTTGGGTAAAAGAAGATGGCGAAATGTCGAATAGATTCGTTGAGGCGTGAAGGATCACACTGGGATTCAAAGATGCATGGAAAATATTCTCCATACTTGATGTGGAAAGCGTTGACAGATGAGTTCCAAAGCAAGAGCGACCAAAGGAAGTTGGCGCTCAAGGATAAACTCGCTGCATATTAAGATGGAGAAAGGCGATGTGATGCCCAAGTACTCACGGTTCATCCAATGCGGTGTGATGAGCCGGGAAGTGTGGGGGTGGATCGTAGATGATGAGGAATTGGTGAGCTCGCTCTCCTTGGTCTTCCGAAGAGTTGGCATGCCTATCGATTCTATCAATGGTCTGTGAGAAATTGCCAGATGGGAGCGTACTATTTGGATCTCGTGCAAGAGGAGATAAGGTGAAATACCAGTGGACGGGATTCATCAAAGGCATCCGATGAAGAAAAATTGCGCTTTGGCTGCCAAAGCAAAGAAGGGGAAGAGCAAGAAAGCTTCTCATTCCGGTAATAAAGGCAAGAAGTAGATTACGTCCAAGGTGAAGTGCTTTCATCAAGTCACCAACACCTGATATTATGCCACAAATTGTCCGCAAGAAGAAAATAAGTAGGCCGCCGGATTCGCAAATGAGAGGCCTTAGCCTCGCAAACTTGAGCCCGGATTTTCGCCGATCACATGCTTGGTCTCAAGTGTGATGGTTTCCTAGTATGGTCTTGACAGTGCATCTTTTCACATGATCGGAGATCGAGATCTGCCGTATCCGGATGAGAAAGATCTTGAGTGCACATCGAGATGGGCGATGATGGTAGATACAAAGGCGACCGCGCCCATTCATTTCCTTGAGAGGAGTCTAGTAACCCTTCGTATCAAGGAAGTGATGCATGTCTTCCCAGATTGAAGAAGAATTTGATCTCTCGTGGCGATGTTGGAAGACAAGGGGTATGATGTTGTCTTCAGAGAGGGAAAGGATTTCCGCGCAAGAAGAGTCAACCGGAGAAACCTTAAGAGGTTCGAGTCAAGAACCTTTACTTGGCCAGGTAGATGCTGCGCAGCAATGGGTGGCTGCAAGGAGGAGTGGTGAGTCGTGATGATGGCGAGCCGTGCACCGAGATCGGGGCCACCTTCACCATGGAGCTTTTGAAGATATCGTGTTACATTTCATCGGGCTTCCTAAGGGCACTTTTGCGTTAGCCGATTAGTGCAAGGGGTGTACCAGAAAATTTGTGAAAGCCACTACGAGAAGGATAGTCGGCCACGACGATCCCGAGAGAACTACGTACGTGTGTGGACCTTCTTAGTAGCTTCGACAACAAAGCACAAGTACCAGGCACATATCTTTGCCACGGATTTTTCGGAGGCCGGATCTTCTTCATGCGTAAGAAGAGCGAGACATTCTTGAAGTTCTAAGTGAGTCAAGGCGCCGTTGAGAAGGAACTGTGTGGAAGAAGGTAGGGCGTTCTGCATATACTGCAGAACGCTCCTCACGATTGCGGACTTTTGCACGTTAAAGTAATCGTGAGAAAGCTCATAGCACTTCATAACCTACGCCAGAACGTGGGTTGGCCGAGCGTGGGCTGCTTTAACGATCATGGGTGCTGCACAAAGATGTTGCATGATCGTGGCCTACCCTTCACTTGTGGGTGGAGGCATGCAATATTGCAAGATATAAAGGTGAATCGTTGTCCTCACAAGATACTTGGCATGAGTACACCGAGGAGGCGTTTCCGGGCAAGAGGCCTCCATATTTCCCATTTGAGGATTTTTGGTTCAATTCTGCCTACATGCATGTGACCTTAAGGATGCCGTAAAGAAGCCGGATCCGACTGCAGAGGTTGGAATATTTGTGGGGTACACCGATACACCCCACAACTACTTCCATATTTTCCGCATGGCCGCAAGATCAAGTAGCGACGGATATCAAATTTTAGGAGGAGGCTGCTGCGTGTTCGAGAGGGAGACACACTTGCATGTAGATGAGGAGCTAATAGTTCCTAAGGATGAGCTCAGATGTGGATCACCCACAAGAGGAAGTTCATGGAGTGGAAGAGAGCACTCATGCAGCGCACTCAACCATCGTGAGGGCGCAAGCGCACTACAACAGCACGAAGCTCAAGATGCGTAGAAGATTGTAGGACTCATCCAAGACAAGCGCAGAGGACAGCCACCGGACCGCACACCGGATACATGGTTCTGTGAGCAAATGTGTCGTATCGCAGCCATCCCCTTTCGAGAAGTCAGTGGAGGACGCTTACCTGATGAAGATGCCATGGGAGAGGGATCATCTTTGTAAATAATGTTGGTGATCGTCCACATCCAGGGGGTCCAGTTAGCGGGTTCGAGATGGATCTACAAAGTGAAGGTGCGTCGACGGGAGTGTGGAGGCGGCTACAAAGATTTTTTCCCGAGGCTTCGCCGATAGAGGGGATCGATTATGAGGAGACCTTTGCACTGCTCGGCAAGCATTCTTCCATATGGACAATCTCTGGGGCCAAATACAGATGGGGGTGGCACATCCATCGGAAGGGATGTGAAGATCTGCTCCTCACGGGAGTCATCGAGGAGGAGGTGTACATAGAGCAGCCCGAAGGTTCGAGATCTTCGCCAGTTGAGTCGCATGTGCATCAGTATATACCCATGGGCTGGAAATAAGCACTCGTGTTTCTGTACACACGGAGATAAAGGAAGATTTGCACTTAATGACTTTCCAAGAGTAGCATCCTAACTATACCATTAGGGTGAGGGGAAGTGTTTAATTTGTATTGTACTCAGAGGGATGATCTTAATTTTAATGGTGATGAGCTGCCATAGCCATAAGGAGGATCTTGTTAGAGAGTTTGAGATGAAGGACTGGGACTTGGGCCTCCTTCCACACTTCGATTAAAATTAAGGCCAAGAAGATGGACTATTTGCTTCTGTAAGTATGTCTGAAGAATGAAGTCTAATATGCAGGTCAGCAAGCTTGTTGATAATTCCCTTTCCTGAGAGGTTGGAGGCAGAGGATGCTACTTCAAGAGAGAGGTGGATGCCACCATATCAGACAACTGTGGGGTTGCATTCACACACACGAATTCGATATATGCTGGCACAGCAACGCCACTTTCTAAGCAGGTTAAGTCACCAAGCTCTTCCAGTTATGTGAAAGCAAGGGCTATGCTGGTCTAGAGGCGGATTCTGAGGGAGTGGCTGGGGAAGGATGAGGGATGAGTAGCTTTGCAGGTTTGCATTGCATGTATTTGTGGTGGTTCTAAACTTTGACAGAAGAGCACATCTAGAGGGACTCAAGATTTGCCTGGCTGGGGAGTTTTGGTACTCAGTAGAGATCCGTGTACCTGGGCCTGGGCAGAGAATATATATATACAGCAAGCTTTGGTCAGATGCAGGCTGGCATGATATAAGACCCGTCTGGTTGTTCGGCCACACTGGTTTCCTAATGTGATTTCATTGTGATAACTGTGTTGTAATTAACCTCTCTGTTTAACTGCATTTCACATGAGGACCAACACACTACATCAAAAATCATCATACGTAGATTGTGTAATGGAATCATGTTACTTACATAGCTCTCAATGAGGACTGGTGAGTGTCATATCTGTCTAAGTGCCTCAACGTGGGAGAAAATTCCTAATACCAGTTACAGTTGGTGGATAGGCTGCGTATAATCCATATCTTGTTGAGAGGGAGTGCTGTACAAATACATATTGGTTAAGAACAGCCGCCTTCACTAAGTGTCTACAGTGCTATTTTTGTGCAAATTTATTTTTAGACTATGCCCATACATATGGATCAGTATCTGCAGCTGCGTGATGCTATTACATAGTGGTTAGTTATAAAAGAGAGGGACCTCTATTTTTAGATATTAAGCATTTTCTATTTTTAACTGCCGGGCAGAGAATGTTAAAATATTATTAACCTTAATAATATTTAGACTATAAATGTTATAAGAATCTTCATTGGAGTGGTGTAATTAAAAAAAGGACCACTTTGAAGCATGATAACTAATAGCCCTAACAATAAAAAATAATACATTCAAATTCCACAAGAAGGAACAATAATGAGTCGCAAAACTCAGATTCATGGCTGAAAGACATTGGCAGAAAAAATAAGGTTTGCTCATATTCCAATGTGACAAGACAAGAACACTTGAAAGAATTTTTGTATTAATCGGCACTCCGGGAGGAAAACAAGAAGGCGTATCCACCCTCCTCGTTGATGGCCCTGTCCTGCACGACGCATTTCTGCTGGGTGTAGAAAACTAATGTGAAAGAATAGAGCCTGAATGGGAGCTCACAAAGAAAAATAAAAAGAGGATCATGTAGATCCAAAGTGATTCAATAGGCAACAAAAGGTGAGAATATGAAGAAATCTATTGGCAATAAAATATTAGTCATTCTAGATCTTGGTGCAAAGACAAAGAATGTTAAATCAATCTAGATCCCACCTTTTATAATATTTTAATATATTTCGTTGAGGAAAAGGTATTTAATGTAACAACCTTGATTATCTAAAATAAATAAATAACGATTACTATTCTTTTATGAAGTGTCGAGAAGATAAATTAAATAAATAATGATTTAGATTGTAGGATAATGTGTGATTAATATATTTAACAAGGAATATTATCAAATAAGATTTAAATAATTATTCCAGAAAATAATAAGATAAATAAGGCCATCTCATTAATTGTTTTGATTAAATATGACTGGAATAATAACAAATTATGGTTTAATTAATGATTCTATTATAAAATCAAACAAATATAGTTTGTTTAATATTTTTAGTTTCTGCTAGACCATAAATAAACTAATAAATGTGGTTTATTAAGTTATTTAACATATAGTGAAGTAGAAATTTTATTTATAAAATTACTCAGAATAGGCTTGGTCCATCTAATGATAATAGGGCGACGCATCCAAAAAATGGTACCATTTCCCTGCAAAGTAGCAATGTGAGAAATCATATGACCAAGTACGGTAAGAACCCAACCATTTATACAACACCAAAGGAAGTCGACAGAGTACGAGAGAGGCCCATTTTTATTCAATTTATATTAATTGTGTAATGGGAAACCAGAGCGATAAACCATATCATATACTTCATACAGCTGCAAATTGCATCCAGCCACTAATAGTGTTCAAGAACATCAGGTAATCATTATTCAATAAATAATGAGAATTTATATAATAACAAATTGATAATAAACAGACCAAATAATAATTAATAGTAAATGCCTCAATAATATATAAATCATCAAAAAATTCAATATACCAGCAATAATTTTTCATCAAGATTTAATATTTTCGCACCCATCAAATAATGATACCACCGTGTAAAATTTATCTACGGTACCACCCCTGATGCAATTTTTTTAGTTAACACTCATCAATCTGAACCGACGTATTACGCTCTCTTTGATTCACCAGATCCATGAATTAATCTCATCACAAAACGCTAAGGCTGGACTTCTGCAAAGAATAAAACCAGCTGGTATGAGATCCTTACCATCTGAATATAAAGGAGGAAGCCAACGACACGCTCATCCCAGTTCATATTAATCGCTGAACAGGAGAAGAAATCACCATGATGAAAATTATTGACCTCATCAACAATCTCAGGAATATTATCAACACCAGAATAATGAAGAAGGAAGACCATATATCATCTCCCTGCTGACAGAAAGCATTTAGGGAAAGAATCATATGAACAGGATAGTAATAAGACCACGCCCCACGCGCAGAGAATTAATAAGAAGAACGATGTTCATAAGCAGGCCATGACCCAGCCGACAGACCCGCAGATGGCGATTAATCAATCCAGACACCGCCCAAACAAAATACCGACCAGCCGCTTTCAACACCACTGGGTGTCACCCACACCGGCGTTAATCCATAAACAGAATAAAATTTTGGCGGCAGAACGCTGATTCATAAAATCCATCAATTCACGATACCGGTAAAGATAAAACCAGCGGCAACCGGCGATAAATTATCAATAGCGCATAGCGACCTTCTGGCGGCAACCGCACAATAATCAGGAAAATAGCGATAATTAACGCTTTATCGGCATAGAGTTCATCAATATTGCGCCCGCTTCACGGGCGGCAATGCCATCAGCAGCCCAGCAAGCGAAACAGCACCTTCCTGACCAGCGTTTCACCAGTTTGCTGTTAATGGCGTTAATAGAGAAACCAACCAGCACCAACTGTTCGAACAAAATCAACGTCGGAATCAATCCAGCCAGGTCGGCAGGATGATTACCAACGCCTTTACCGAGATAGACTGGTCGCCGAAAGGTCAGAACCCAGAAATGAACCTCTTCATCTTCTGCTGATTAGCCAGTTCGCGATGACGCCATTGCGCGTCATCAACAGCAGCGTTCAGCCAGCATCATCAATGCAGCGAACCGACCTGGCGAATAATTGATGCGGTCAGCGCTGGTCTGCTGGCGCTGGCGTTCACGCTTATCTGCTGGCGTTATGGTAACGCACGCAGGCTGGCGAGAAGATACAAGAATGGACATCAACAGCAACAGATCCACAGCGATCAATGCGGGAAGGTGCTGGCCAGGTCAGGTCAGTTTTAATCCTCGATGGTATATGGAACGCTGCTGGTCTGACACGCTATCAGATCCATGATTGAGGTCTTTGTAGTGCAGGCACAAGATCGAATCCGACGATTCAGACGGTATTTCTTGATTAACTTCACCGGATGGGTGTTACGCGTATTGCCGGGCTGTGATATCATGGAGTTCGCGGGAGCGCTATCATTAACGTCTTCCGCGCCAGACTTCGACATCGACGACCAGAGAGTTAAACCTGTAATAAGCTGCGCAATGCCAGCAGATTTGGCAACAGCGCCCATCACATCACTAGGGGACGATAGTGGAGAGCAACGGGTGACCACGGTGGTGTCTGGGCCGATGTTGATACGCTGGGTGTTTACGCGCTTCGTCGGCGATAAAGGTAAAGGTGAACCATGATTGCTCATATAACGATAGCGCCTTCTCTTTGAGAAGATCCCACCTGCGGGGCCAGCGCTTTCAGAGCAGTTCAGGTCTGTGATGCGCCGCTGTAATGGCATCGCGCGTGGCGGGAGAGTAGGTAACGCAGTGTTTGACCGGAGTTTTTTTCCCATTGGACTGATGTTGTTGTGGTGACAGGGATTTAATTATCCGTAGTGGTAAGAGTTAATTGAGATCCATCCATCACCACTTAGCCCTGGGCCCATGGTGGCGACGCAGATTGCTATCGGCGGTAAGGGTACAAAGCGAGCCTTAATAGTAGCAGAAACACCGTAAAAATTTTTGTTATGCAGAGAGAGTAATCGTAAAACCGCTTCTGGATATAGGGGACGACTGCGTGGATCAGAGCGCGTCCGAAAGGTTTGTTTTTATAATGAGGATGTACCACTTTACCTGAGATGACCCGCCGGGAGATGCAAAAGGTTATTGACCTGAGTATCAGCCAGTGGTAGCATCAATTAATTTACGCAGAACACAAGTAATCACCGCGATGCTAGGTATTATGGTACATGGCGTATAGTCGTGGTCACAGTAAAAAAAGTGGATCTACGTTTTAGGCAGAGCCATCAACGGGATCTGCTGATAGTGATTAGGTGTGTGTATGTGTGCCCCTATACATGTATGTAGGGTTAAAGGTGTCTGGGTTTGAGTTTTTTTTTTTTTGTAACATGTTATGTGTATATCATATGTACTATATTGACCAACAGATGTTTACACACATATTATGGATATGCACTATTTTTTGATGATTAAATGCATAACTGAAGAAATGCAGATAAATACAACGAACTTGGTTTTCAATACTATCTACATAGTGACTACTGGTGTACATGATTGAAAACATATCAAATGCAATGATTTAAGAGTTTCAATTGAAATACCTGGACAAAGATGAATAGCACACGGATAAACACCATTTGTTGCATTACATAAAGGGAATCCAAACTAACGTGGATGGGGAGGATGAAATGAAAGAGGGGAACATATAGACCACGCATTCTACCTATTTTAATTTATTGTTGGTGTATAACTAAATGCATCTGCCTAGAGAACAAGGGCATGCAGGTGAAAATGGCCAACCCACAATGAGATTCCTGAGTAACAACCCTTCAAGCACCATCTACAGAACTATAAAGGGAGGACCTGGTCCTATGAATGCATGATACAAACAAACGTAGGTGAAGAGGGAGAATGACTGCTAGCCTGGGGAGTGGGATGAAGACACTCAGTGCAGCCATGTGAGAGAGGGTGGGTATGTGATGACGATGACCCATATGCTCAAGGGTGGTATAAGAGGGCCATCTAAGCATGGCTGAACTCCACGCGGGAGGTCAATAGAGACAAGCAGGGAGTGTGATCTCTGCATAGTGGAAAGAGGGATCCCATGGAACAAATTAGGGGAGGATGGTAGATCTGGGTTCCAGTGGCCAAAAGTAGGAGGATAGGTAAAGAATGGTCGAGGGTGAATCCGTCATTCAACATCGGGGTGGGAATGACGACAGGGAGTAGGGGGATCCTTTTTTGCTGTAGGCTGTCTGAGTGTATATTGCGCGAGGATGGGAGAGGCGGGGATGATTTTGTTCAACCTCATACTATCGAACGACCCCTTAAAGAGGCGTAGTGTGTCAGCAGAGGATAATGGTGTAGTATCAGGTTATGAACACGGACAAAGCAGGTTATGGCTGTTGGTGTGAGAGTCTGGTGGTTCTGGTGAGCGACTTTGGGTGAAGGAACGTAGTTTCTGCCAAGCAAGTGGTATCTGAGACTGGGACAAGACTTACCTAAAAATGGATATGGGGCAACTCTATGCTTGGCAAGGATTGCCACATCACACAAGGTGGCCAGTGGCTTAAAGGTGGGGGAGGGGCCGGTCAGCCTTGTGTCTGTTTTGGGTGCCCCTCACGGCTGTGGTTTCTTTCCGGGAGCGTCAGCTACACAGAGAAGGGTCCCGTGGGTGGGAGGTGTTGGGGGCACAGAGGGAATGAGGGAAGCTAGGGACTAGGCTGGACCGGTGTCAAAGCTATGTAGGAAGGAAGCCATTAGGGAGGGGAAGCAGAGGTCAGGCGGTCAACTGAATGCCCAAGGCGTTAGGGAGAAAAGAAGGAAGACTGAGCTAATATAATGAGGGTTAGGAAAGGTATCCGCTCAAAGAAACACCGTGAGGACGGCTCCGAGATGAGCAGTGTCTGGGGAACCAGCCAGAGGATAAAGGGGTTCAAGGATACGGCTGGGGAGGGCCAAAGGAGGAGGTCACGAGATGAATGGCTAGGAGCGAAGGTAAGCAGGCGAGGGGGAAGGCCGACTAGTCATGCCGCTAAGGCAATGCAGATGATTGTACTCGGCAAACATTCGATGTTTTGACTCTGAGGAGAGGCAGACAAGGAAAGTTCCAAGGTGAGGAATCCTTGTAAACTGCCGTGTAGCAGACACCGGCCGGGCGCGGTGTCCATGCTTGCCTGCTGCTGCAGAGATGGTCGTTTCAAAGAGGTCCGAGAGATATTCATGATATGGCCACCAGTCAATGGGTGACATTCTTTCCATTATGGGGAAGACTGCAACACCATGAAGGGACAGAGAGACAGAAGGGAAGCCACCAATAGAAGAATGAAGGTATGCCTAAGATTTCACCCGGCCACCAAACAATGGTAATTGCTAGGTGATAGCAATTACTTTAACAAAGCGAATAATGGGAGAGAATTGCCATCCCACGTTTCAAAGGCAGGATCGTGAAGGTCACTGTGGGATCTGCTGTTTGGAACCTGCCTATTATCTACGTTAGTGGATGCCTGCCATCGAGGGCACCTGGGAAATGATGTATGCCCAGATTGGACTCAGATTTGGCAGCATGGCTGGCTAGAGGAAGGGGAGGATGGTCCACTGAGAAAATAAAATAATCATTTGGTCATCACAGATCTACACACACTGCGATAGTGAGCCTTTGGGAAGGCAACAATTAGAGAGTTCCAGCAGTGGAAATGTATGCAGAGATTAAAAGCAATCATTCATTTATGAGTTATACATTGGAAAGCAAATGACCAAGTAAAAGATTCTCATAATGGTCCCTTAGGAATCTTGG
Source organism: Pinus albicaulis (assembly GCA_034641835.2). Taxonomy (NCBI): domain Eukaryota; kingdom Viridiplantae; phylum Streptophyta; class Pinopsida; order Pinales; family Pinaceae; genus Pinus; species Pinus albicaulis. Next base: position 19,925,114 of record CM076575.1, read on the forward strand.
TATGAACCTCAACTTTGGGTTGAGGGATAAGGTAAGGGGCCACTAGATGTCGAAAGAGGCTCAGAACCCGAAGAAGGAGGCTTGGGAGCGACCGAGCAGAGGTTTGGGGTAATGCGAGACCGATTTTGAAGGTGAAGGTCGACGTTGAGGATGGATCGAGTGTATCATGAGGATCCGGGGACCTGACGAACCGTAAATGGAAGGAGGAGGGAGGCTCCGTCAAGTGCTGGTAGCCACGAATCCCGCCGAGGGTGCTGATCACTGCAGAAACACAATGGCGGAGTAGAGTTACATTAGGTGGCGCTGTGAGGGCGTTGTCCGCGTAACGTGGCTTCGAGACTCCCACATCCGCCGCATCCGGGGTGTAAGAGGGGACAATCGTGGGTGTAATGACCGAAAACACGTGCAATATAACAAGGCTTGTTAGTACGAAGAGGCCTCAACCGCCTTGGCCGAGTGCCCCGTTGTCAATAGCGTTAATAGGGTCAAACCTTGAGGATATCGAATCCATAAGTACTGTAGTGCATTGACGGATTGCTCCCTCCGCCTTCTTTATGTTGGGTATAATGACCAATGAAATACTTGCCTGAGGGGGCCGTAGGTGTTGTTGTGGGGATCAGAAGGAAGGGAGGGAAGATATGCCGGAGTGATACTGGGCATACCAGGGGTCAAGTGATAAGGGTAATGGTTAGGTTGGGCGCATTGAGGGCACAGGAGGTTGGGCAAAAGGAGGAGGCATGCCGTATCCTGATGGTATACTGGAGGGGAAGAGTGCTAGAGGGCTTGCCTTCCAGGAGACCCAGCTCATAGGAGGTTGAGCATACCTGATAGAAAGGGTTCCAAATGATACCGTCTTTACGAATGAGATGCCCCCGGGCGTTAGCGCCACCGGCCCGGGAGGCCTAGCACTAGATAAACATGGCACCCACCAAAGGATCAGGTCATATTTCAAGGCTATTTCCGTGGGAGGGCTGGCTTGGCTGAGGAAATGAGAGGTGACATCTTCGCTACCGGGTGCTATGAGGAGCGAAGGAACCAAATCATATAGATCCGATCTTCTCGTGGGGGAGCTCGACATAAGCCGCGCGCCTTGCCGCTACTCCCGAACATGGTAGAAAGGCTAAGGTCGGGCGGCTGCTTGGGGGGGGCAGAGCTAAGAGCTCCGGCATCAGCATTTAGACGATAGGGAGCTAAGGGTGTTGATAGGAAGGCTTGGCAATGGTCGCAAAGGTGGCGTGGAAGTGGTGGTCATTGGGTCGACATACCATTTAGAAGCTTCGCCTAGAAGCTGCGTTGGAACAAACGAAGACAGACATGGAGTCATCTTTAATGGAATTGGAGGAACACCAAGACAAAATATCTGGAGCATGATTGGTTGGATCTTCTCCGCAAGGCCTTCGAACTTAGGATGCTGAGGGGGAGCTTGTCATATAAAGGTGCCAACCAACATCGTGGCGAATAGGGCTGATCAACCCATTTGAAACGAGAGGCCGAGGGCCTGCACGATGGCAAGAAGGCATGGCCGAGGTAGTTTCCCGTGGCGGTTCGTTTAGTAGTAGTCCTATTGTGGGCTCGAGGACTACTAGCGTTAGGCCCTAGACCCGCACATGGTGAAGGTGACAGGGGGAGAACCAAAAGGAGAAGAAAGACCCGATGAATCGGGGAGAGAGCCCCAGGCGGACTCGGAGAGGACTAGCCCCACGACGGCGGCCTGAGCAGGTCGATCGACCGTAAACCGAGGGTGAAGGCCAAGAAGTCTCCGGAAAGGCGCCTTGGGGCGCAATGACAGGAAGAAGGAAACCAACAAAGGGTAAAGGACCGAATCAAGTGAGGTCAAGGCGTAAGAGGTAAAAGGACACTGGATTTTAGAGTTCTTGCCGCGTGTTAACCAGCGTTTCTTCACTTAGAGTCACAGGTGGCGTGCGTTAATTTTAATTTTAAAAACCCTTTCCGTTTTGAGAGCAAGAAAAAAGGAAGCCAGAACTGGGGAAGAACTCGTTAAAGAACGTATATACGTCGAAATGAATAAAATTAACACATTGTGCATCATCGAACCCTAAGAAGGCGCGTGCTTCCCAAATTAAGAGAAAAAAGGGGAAAAAAATCTAGGTAAAACACACGGGAAAGAGGCCAATAGATCTAAGGCTAAAAGGGATGAAGTAAGATCACAGAAGGAGAAGTCGCTTTCAAAAGAGAGAAAAGATTGCGCCTACAGACAGAGTAAAAGGCCGGGAAAGCGGGAGGAAATCTGTTAAAAGCGAGTTATTGTGTGGAGTGGTGGTCCTAAATAGAGGTCCAGACAAACAACAAGAGGTTATTTGTAAGGAAAAGAATGATTTAAAGGGACCCAGAAGAGGTATCGTATCCGGGAAAAGGGGAGGTCAAAACTCGGTAGTGTCTAGGCTTCAAATGTCGAAAACTCGTCCACAAAGAGTGGAGGGTACCGAAGCCCAGGGGCTAGGTTCCCACTTAGATGAGCTAAAAAAGACTGGAAATCAAAGCCAAAGCGGGCTGAAAGAGAATGGGGTGACCTCAATGTGTTTCAGCAGTAACCCAAAATTGTAATAAAAATCACCGAAAAAAATGGCAGTTACAGATTCTCGACTGCCAAGTAAGTGTACTTGTAGTGCAGAGAAAAGTGTGACCCGGAGGTCAAGTTCGTTATGTTGTATGGCAGTGCACCTCTGTTCGCTATTCTGCTGCAGATTTTCAGAAACATGCCCACGAGTACAATGTAGTCGCTTACCCATTTAAATAGGGTCAGAACACGCTGGTTAGAATGATTGTTTTAGGTTTTGGTGGGAAAAACAACATAAAAATATGAAAAATAAGGCATCACCGAAAAGAAACCCTAGGTCCTAAGAAATGGATACAAGAATATGAAAACTTAGCATGGCCAGGTTAAAACCCGTGTGGAGTCGTCATTTGTTAGTATGAATCCTTTCATTAAAGTGTACGAAAAAGGACTCACTTAGCTACGATAACTAATAGCCCTAATGAATAAAAGTGGGAATGCCAATATCTTCAGATTCATGGTTAGTCAACAAGAATGTAGCCTAAAACCAAATTCATGTTGGAAAGACATTAAGCAAGAAATAAGGGTTTGCTCCATATAAATAATGAGAAGACAAGAACAATTTTTGAAAGAATTTTTGTATTAATCTAAAATTTGAGAAAACAAGAAGGCGTATCCACCCTCCTCTCCCCGCGTGATGTAATTTTGAAGTCCTCGCACTCGCATCTAAGATTTTCTCTTGTCAGGAAAACCCACGTAAAGAATAGAGCTCACTGGAGCTCATAAAGTAAATAATGGGTAAGGATTATGTATAGATCCAGAGATTCTGAAGAAAGGTGGAGAATGATGAAGAACCTTCCTATTTATAACAAAATATTGTCATTCTAGATCTTGAGCAATGATTAAAATAATGTTAACCAAATCTAGATCCACCTTTTATGGAATATTTTATTATATTTGAGGGGTATGTATTGATTTGGGTCAACTTTGATTAATTAAAAAAATAAATAAATAAATATCTATTATCTTTTTAAGGAAGTGGTTGGAAGATAATCAAATAAATAATGATTTATTTGATTATTGGTAAGTGATTTGGTCATATTTAACAAGGAATATTATCTAAGAAGATTTAAATATTGTTCTAGAAATAATAAGATAAAGGTATGTTTATCCTCATTAATTTCTGCATTTTGGGTTAACATGGGATCGAAGACCAATTAAATTATGGTTTAATTAATTTATTCATGAGAAAATCAAACAAATATAGGTTTGTTTAATATTTCCTTTTGGGGTTTTGTTTGGACCATAAAAAACCTAAGAAATGGTTTATTGGGTTATTTAACATAAGGGAAGTGTTCTTACTAGGTAAAATTTATTCTAGATATGTACTTTGGGTCCATCTAATGATAATAGTTAGATAATCAAAAAATGGTAAAATGGTAAACATTATCTTAATCCTCTGAGCACTTCAGTTTGATGCTTCGGATGTGGCATATGGAATGACAGTATGAAATACGCTTTTCCTAAGGTTAGTTGAGCTATTGCATGTATGACCTTTGGGCCAGAACTCAAGTGGTAGAGCTTGGTGGAGTTGATGAGACAGCTTGGTAGTTGTGTTCGTTTAACTTAGTTGAACTAGTTGTATTTAGTCTGACCTAACAAATACACTAGTGATGAGTGGTGTGAATTAATTATTAATTAATTCACTAAATATTAACTCATAAATCAACTAAAGAACACATCAATTAACTGCAATGCATGGACAGTTCAGTGGAGACCAGTGTTAGAGGTGGGTGAAAGGGTGAGTCTACTATCAGTTGTGACTATTGGTTGTGCATGAGATTTGAACACACATTGATGGAGATTGCCAATGAGGATTGCGCAGTTGGAGCTAGTGGGATTCGAACTTGGATCTCATCATTAATCAACTTGGATTGCGCAGTAGAGGCAGGCAGACTTGTGGAGGAGATTTGAACCTGTGACTCATTCATCTTCAGAGCTAGTTTTGTGTGTAGCATTGAGATAGTGCTGAGAGCTGTGAGAGCTTTGTGCTATGTATTGTTACATGTTCTCTATCATTATAATATATCGATAGTTTGGGGTTTTCAGCTATTTCTTTCCCCATTACATCCTATGTTGATATGTGTGCTTGATAATGTTTTAATGAGCGCATGCGACTGCTTTCTATTTCCACAGATTGATGATCATTGTAGAAGAGGTTATGTATTATGCATGAAGCTTAAATAGTGTGTAATCAGGATAATCTCGGTGAATAACTCAGCTATTATTCAAATTTCTACATTCCCTTGCCCCACCATTCCCTATCGCATTAAAACACGACCGTTGATCTTCTCTCATCAAATCAACGACGCATATAAAAGTACCCAGTCCCACCTTATTTCCCCGTAGCTTCCTGATGCATCTCAGCTGTTCGCATCGCTCAATCAAATTCGACAGCGTGGATCTCATATCGCATTACAAAAATGATCAGGCAAAGTTGGCAAAAAATTTTGCGATAAAAGTTGTTTCCCAAAACCACCAGCTGCTACATGTCTCATTTCTACTGGATTGCATTGAAAAAGAGAAAAACCATTTACCACCCATAAGCAATGCGATAACCACTAATGGTTTTTCCTTCAAATACGAAAACCGCTTCCGCCATTAATTTCGACCTGTAATAAATTTTATGTGTATTGATAAGACTTAAGGTTTCAACCTTAGTTTTTATTGTTTACATGCATTTGCACCTATGCCCTTTCAGAAAACTACTCCGGACACCATTGCTGAGCCTTTGCGAACAATTCCATCATTCTAAAAGCCATTTCTCCTCTGAAATTTACCTCTGAATGCTCTCAATGCCCTCTGCCAAACAGCTGCGACCAGTTAAAAGACTGGTACAACCTGGAACCCTCTTTGACCGCAACCATACCTGTTCAAGGTATTTTTCGGAAATTTTTCCTGCAAATTCTTAATTTCCAAAAACAAAAATAAACCAAATTGAGTATATAAGCCAAAAACACCCCTCTGAAAATACTCGAACCTTAAAGAAACAGGGGAAACCCTGTCAAAATTTTCCCAGAATTTTCCACTTCCTCCTAATTCAGTTTTAAAGAGAGTTTGGTCATCTAAAGGTTATTTCCATGGTGGAAATCCATTTGAATTACTGAAAAAACCACTGAAATCCCTTTCTTGTCCTCTGTATATTCAAAATCTGCATTTTCATTATAAAACCCTTGCCCAAATTCTGAATATTTCCCAAGAGCAGCTTAATTGACCTTCTGTTTCCAAAAAGAGCTAAGCAAACAGTCTAATCTTGCTCAATTTCATTCAAAATGACTAAAACGTAGGTCACCCCTAGGACTCGAGGTCCCAAACCTCAGAAGCCTGCCTCTAGCAAGCTCCCAAATCCTAAACCTTCAAAAATTGATAAACCTACTCCTGTCCTAACTGTAGATTCCACTGAAGTAGTCAGACCGTTGCAGCCACCTGTAACCTCTGAAGAGAAAAATCCCTTGATTGACTTAGACTATAGAATTGCTGATGCTACCTTAGAATTTGATCTACTTGAAGTACATAGCTGGTGTCAAGAAAAATTTGAGAAAAAAGTGGCAAATGATATACCTGTATGGGACTTCAACTTGCCTAAATATATAGTTCCCATCACACATCCAGCTCAAGATTTAATAAGGTTGTGTCAGTTGCACTATATCCCTGACCAGAGATGCATGGTGAACAAAGATAGTGAGGTCTTGTTTTACATAACTGCTGAGGCAATCAATGATATGCTCCAACAAAGCCATGATCCACAAGTAGTATCATTGTCCATTGAAGATTTGAATCAAATGTATTTAGACTTGGATTTCCCTGGGAAGTTTATGATCCTTCAAAAATTCATGCCTAATCATGTTAACCTTCCTAAGGTAAATCCACCTTATGATACTTTTGATTTCCCTGAGGGCTCTAGACAAATCATTTCCATGCTTTCATTCATTCTAGGCTATGCTAATGATGAGTTTACATATGCCTCCATCCTAGGTTTCCTCTCTACCTTGTCTCCAGGACAATAGCCAGAATTGGTCTTCAATTTTTCCAAATTCATTGTTGATAATATGCATTATTAGTTTAAATTACCTGATGAAGGAGTGTTCAGATATTCATCATATCTATTACATCTCTTCCTATTTTCTCAGGCAGACAATTTTCCAATTGCATTACAGAAGATGGATGTGGAGGGTAAACCTCTTTCAGTGATATTTTGGACATCTCTACTCAGGAAAAACAACAGTGAGTACAACTACAAGGAATTCAATGATTTTTTTTATTAAACCTGCCATGAGTTTGTTGAAAAAAGCAGAGCCACCAAGGATCAATGAAGAAATCAAAATAATTTTACAGTTGTCTGAAAACTGTAAAGTTGGAGACTGGTATTTGTACAAAAATCATACAGAAATCAGAGTATGTGGTGCACGCTTGGCTCCTTAAAAATTACCCAAGTTTCTAACTACTATAATTTTTGCCTTGGAGTACTTGAGACAGATTTTAAATGCAGATGCAGTAAAATTCATAGCCTCCAAAAAGAAAGCATAGTTCAAGCTTAAAAATCAAATTGGCCCCTTCATAATCAATAGTAGAGATGCTTTGAAAGAGGTGATCAACAAATTATCAACATTCAAGTTCCAAGAAATCTTTTACTGGAACTATGACCCTCAAGGTATTTTAAGTAACCTCATGGTCAAGTGTAAGTTAACCCCATTCCTCCATGAGTCAAAGCCTCTAATTAAAAAGTATGCTAATCAAATGGAATGGGTTGCAAACACTTTGATTGATGATATTTAGGAGATGCAAACAGATAGCCTACAGGAAAATCAGATTGACAGTACACAGGTGGTTACATTTGGCCAACAAGCAGAGGTATCTAATAAAAGACCTAGAAAGGAAGAAGGCTATTTAGCATAAACAATTATTGAAAATAAATTTAAAACAGTCTACAGCAAGAAGGCCATAATGACTATTATAGAAGAAGAAGGAGTCATAGATGTAGATGATAATAATGGTCAGCAAATAGATGATGAGGTCACAATGATTGTTAATGAAACACTTAGAGAAATTCAGAATGAGCAGGTACTATCACAGGGAAAATGCAAAGAAATGATTGAAACAGAGACAAATACAAAAGCTCCCTCTTCCTCTAAAAAAGAAGAAGAAACTGATTCTGACATTCAGAAAAGGTTCAAGAAAATCAGGGAAAAGAATGAGGAAATTAAGAATGAGGTTTATTCTAAACTTCTGAAAGAAAAACCAGGAGATAAAGACAGACTTGTGACAGCCTTTGATTACTCAACAAAGAAAATGATCATGTGTTTTCTCCAGCCAGTAGTTACAGATCCAAAGTCAGCCACAGACTACATGAAAACAGAGTTTGAATTGAATACTGATGCCATACATGAACTGGACTAGATAGAATTTCATAGAAGTGCTTCATAGATGCTATATTCAAAGGTAGTTAGCAAAACTATGAGTGCTACCATGCTTCAAAAGACTGTATTTAATTTACAAACTCAAATGAAATTAGATAAAGCATCTCTACATGCTAAGGATTTGAGGATCAAGTCCTTAGAAGATTTGGTGATAGAAACTGGAGTGGGTCCCTCCAAAACTGAAGTTGCTAAGAAATTGATAAGGCAAAAGAATGAAGATATTGCTTCCTTGAGAAAGCAACTCAAATTGTCACAGAGTGAGCACCCACAGGCTAAATAAATTCTCCAGGAAAAGACAGAAAAGGATGAAACTATGCAGCTAGTTTTAAAGATGAGAGCTCAGATTAAAGATATGGAAAATCAAATATAAACTCTAATGAAGGAAAATGAAACATTGAAGAAAGCACATGAAGTCTCCATTCCCACAGTTATTCCAATGGTCAATACATTTGTTCCCTCTACATTGGCAGAACATTTAGCACCAAAAGGAGTATTGGAAACCATAGTGTCAATTACTTCTAAAGATATTTCTGCCACCTCATCATCTACATCACAGGTAAATCAAACAGGTGAAACAGCTAACATATTCAAGGCTATGGAAGACATGTCCCTAAAAGATAAAGAGATAATCAATTTGAAAGGTACCATCTGAAATCTTGAAACATCAAACAGAGATGCATTGATTACATCCAAGGGACATGAGCGGAGAGCCAACAGATTGCAAGAATAGGTAAATATTCTCCAAAAAAAGGTTAATCTCAGTGAACAGGTATCATATATCAAGAATTATCTTTGGAACAACATCATTCAAGGCATACATTTACAATGGCCTTCAATCCAAATTATTTATGAACAAAAGGAGTTACTCAAAGTAGCACAAATAGAAATTCAGAAGACAAAAGAAGAAATGGCTGACAAACCTGCTCAAGCTTTGAAGCTTATTACATTTTTGAATAGCAAACACAGAGAGGAGCTTGAAGAACTAAAACTTCAGGATAGAACTGAAAGCATACTACAAATCAAGAAAGTCCTGAATGAAAGAAATATGATGAATAATTTGGAGGACAAATGCAAAGACATGAACCTGTCAATCACAAGGTTTTGGGCCAAATATATTGTACTGACACAAGCAGGCCTTCCAGACATTCATGCTTTGAATGAAATGGTAATGGAACAGAAGGATTATGACAACAAAATCAGGGCTTATGCCAAGGAGCCGGTCAACAAACCTTTACCACAAGGGTCTCCAACTGGTAAAGTTATTTTGGAATATTTTGAGAACTTGTTCTTTCTACAAAATGAGATCAAACATATTTTCATTGTTAAGCCCAATTTTTCTAAGTATACAGAGGTAGATGAAAGTTACAGAAAACTGAAGAACATGAGAATTCCTAGTGCAGAACAATGGTAGGAATTTACTGACTTGATATAAAGATTTGCAGCCAAAGTATATCAGGGTAAAGAGCAGAAGTCAAAGAGTATCAGTCAAAACGCTTTTTTACTACAGATAAATCCTTATTTTACAACAGTAAAGTAGTAAAGAAACAACGTAAAGAGTATCAGAGATGAAAGCATAGGTTAAAGGATGTGAAAAGGAAAGAGTGTCTTTCAAGTTATCTTCCAAAGATCTTTTTCAAAAATGCCAGCAAGCATTTCCAGCAGCTACAAAAAAGAAAGAAGTTAAGATAATTAGTCCTATTTTTATTTGATAAGAGGACAGCTTGCCAGTTTGTTTTGCAATTGTCCCTCTTTCTATGTAATAATATTTATTTTTTCCTAGAGATATTCCTGCATGTCTCTCAGATATTTTGTAATTATTTTTGTATAAATACTTCTCTTTTTGAAGTATTAAGTGTGGAGCAAAATTTTTCAAGACTACTATAGACATTTTGCTGGATATATTGAAGTTTGTGTGAGTCGATTTGTAAAGCAGCAGAATGGAACTAAGACTAAAAGACATCATAACTCAGGATTCTTGTACTGATCAGTGTCAAGTATTTTCCTTTTTTCACTGTTTATCTTTCAAAGTTCCATACATACATTTTAATGTTTTCTGTCTTTAATGATTAACTAGGAAAGCTTAAACATGATTAGTGTTAAAAAGCTCCCTGTTTTTTACTAGTTATTCATTGATATGTTTTCTGTTGATAACCAGACTTAAGAATTCTTAAATGCTTTTAGTCCCTATTTGACCTCTTTCTTTCAACTTCATTTTTGTAACTTAAGGATCCTTCATTGCCCTTTTGTTCAGATCTTTATATTTCATCAAAAATCCTATTCAAAACCCTTTGAAGGTCATCTACCCTGCCCTTAGTACATTTTCTCTTTAGACCTTATTTCCCAGCTTTTCTTGCCAAGAAGTTGACTCCATATCCCAATGGTTTGGTAGATCCCTCTGTGGTTTACCTTGAAGTACCTTTTATTCCCACCAAACTTTCAAAACAAAACCATTGTCCAATCATACCTAGCCTAAAATCTTATAACAAAAATCAAGCTAAATGTTGAGGGGAGATCCCTCTCCAGAATTTAGGAAGGCTAGATCCTAGATTTCAAAAGAGGTTCTTGGTTACCCCTAGTTTTCTTTAACTATAAACCAAAATCCCACGACCTAAGAATTACTAGGGTGATAACATACTAGTGACCATATTGGGGAACTAACCACTCTCCAGTTTTAAGTTTAATCTTAGAGGAATATTTTTAAAACATATCTTTTGTACTTGAAGGTTAAGTTTAAAGGTTGTGGGTATTTATACAATAATCATCCTGGCTCCAAAGAAAATCTATTATACTAGATCCAACCCTAATCCCAACCCTGCGGATATAGTAGACAATCCAGACCATATAAGAAAAAAGAAAAAAAAAATTTGTTAGTTCAGAAACTGAAGTACCCCTGAGAAAGGTTGATTCTTTACCCAAAGAATTAGTAAGCTTATTAGATATTGAATTTGATTTACAGTTTGAAAAATCATTATTTAGAACCAAGTCTGAAACTGATTTAAAAGAAATTGTTATAGATCCTGTTTTCACTCATTTTGTGAATGAGAAACAGAAAATTATTTCAGCACCAATAAAATCAGACAAAACTGAAATTCAAAGTCCAGTAGAGAGGGTAAGTGTTACACAAATTAAAGACATTGATTAAGCTATCAAGTGCGCCAATTTTTTGTCTCAATTTAAACCTCCAGTTTCTCAATTATCCACCACCATCTTTCCAACAGCAGATTCTACTCTGTATGCTGCCACTTCATTTATAGATTCCACTATCAGTTCACCCCCAGAGCTTGTTAATCCTGAGTTTCCTGTGCAGCCTAGGATCATATATTCATCATATCCTCAATCCAGAGCCAGCTCATCCATACGACCATTCATCCCTGAGCTGCCTTTGCAGCCTAAAATAGTATTTCCATCATTTACTCAGTCCACTACATCCACTACCACTGCACCCACTAGCTTCGTAAGCACTTCATCTATATTCCCTAGCCATACCACTTATTTTTCATCTCTTTTTCCGAGCTCTTCAAGTAGACCCTTCAGCACATCTACTGTTGTAACCAGCACTATCCCTGCCACTACTACTGTACCTCCCAGTTTAGAAAAATTCCAAGCCATGGCAGCTATATATGCTCCCTTGGTCTTACCTCAAAACCTCCATGACATGCCCCAAAATTACCGAAAGGATATCCCATTATTTGATAATTTTTCACAAATTACTGCACAACAACATATCACCAGAATGAATTATTTTTGGGAAATTTATGAGATAGATGAGTCTGATGTCCGAATGAGGTTGTTTTCACAAAGCTTAACTAGAGAAGTAAAAACATGGTTTATAAATTTGGGTGCTGGTACTATAGCAGACTTAGCTGCATTTCATAGAGCTTTCCTAAATAAATGGGAAAAGAAGAAAAATTCCCTACAAATACTATCTGAGTTTGATGCTGTTAAAAGATCCCCCAATGAGTCTGTCCAAGACTTTTGCACCAGATACAACAATATTTACAATTCTTTTCATGCAGACCTCAAACCCACTCCATATTCCGTGCTGCTCAAATTGCCTGATTGTTTTGATGTAGATATGGCCTATCAACTTAGGGAAATGGATGCAGACACCCTAGAACAAATGCAACTAAATGTTGTTGGTGCAGAAATCAATATCCTTGCCAGAAACGCTAGACTTAGAAATGAGAGGAGGGTCACTATCAAAGAAGAAGCTTCAAGATTAGATGGTAAATTTGATTTTATTAACAAAATTTTAGAAAAATTAGTTGAGAGATTAGACCACATTGAAAGGAAACCGCAATGGGATAATCAATCTCAAATTAGAAATCCCAACTACAAAAAAAACAACAATCCTGGGAAAGGTAAAGAACCCTCCCTAGATCAAAACATCAGACCCCCATTCCAAGAGAACTTTCTAAGAGTTCTCAAAACAATGTTGAGTATGAGGAAGACATCAACATAGTTATGGGGATAGATGAAAGAAATACAATTTTCCTCACTCATGAGGACCAGGAACTCTTTGAGCTACAACAGTTCAAAGTCGAATCTGGTGAATCCTTTGACTATAAGCAAGGTTATGACTTCGTAATCAATGAAATTCACAGCCAATATAACCTTAGGAGCAAGAAATCAAATGAGCCTATTACAAAAAACAATGCTCCAACTCAACAAATTCAAAACAAAAAGAATATAGAGGCTCCCAAAACAAAAATTTTGCAGATTCTTCCCAGAGAAAATAAACAAAATTTGAACCCATCGAATCCTAAAAGACAACCTAGTCGAAACATTGTAGATATCACTGATGAGGTGGCTCAATCCTCCAGAGATGCCCAAAAGGCTAATACCACAAAGGCCACCAATTCAACAACAGTTACTGATCCAAAAAAGAATCCAACTCACTCAAAATCATAAAATCCTAAATATTCTACTGAGAATTCCAAATTTGACGAAGCATCTACTAACGCTCAAACTATTTTTGAAAAAATAATCAAAGATAGCAGAAATCAGGAAACTCAAACAAAAGATAAAAGAAAACCTCAAGCTAAAGGTAAAACTGCTGAAACCGAAGACAAATCATCCCAAACAACAGTTCCAAAAGATGAAATAATTCAAGCCATCAAATATCAATCAACATTTAACATTCAATTTGAAATATCTAAGTTGAAGATAGCTGTTCCCTTAGTTGAATTAGCTAAAAATGACTTTTATAGATCTATTATTACTGAAACATTGAATGTAAATGAAAATGAGGATACAATTAATATGAGTGATGATAGACCTGAATTAATATTTGGTCCAAATGTATATGGTTAGCATTCATATGGGTCAGTACCTCCATTTTACTTAAGTCTTACTGTACATGATCAGATATTACACAATGCTATGCTAGATACTAGATCTTCCCATAACCCAATGCCCAGAGCAATAATAGAAACCCTGAATCTAGACATAACTCGACCTTATAATGATCTGTTCTCATTTGATTCATCTAAAGTCCAATGCATATGATTTATTAAAGATTTGTGTGTGAACTTGGTCCAATGTCCTGGTAAAAGCATGATCATGGTTGTTGTGGTAGCTGATATCCCGCCAAAGTATGGCATGCTTCTTTCTCGTTCATGGGGAGAAAAGTTGTAGGGATCTCTACAACTCTACATGAGTTATACCACTATTTCAGTATTTGGACAACCCAAAAAGCTTTACAGAGAAACCTTAATGAATTTTATGATCAATAGTGCTGAAAGACCTACCAATTACCCAATCTATTCAACTCCTACTGATCTTGATTCCTTTATTCTTTGTAACTCTGATCATAATAATACCCAAATTGAAATCACTAATATGAAACCTAAAATAATGGATGATTACATTGGTCATGGAGATTTATGGCATTTTGATTATGATGGATCAGTGAATAAATCAGGAGCTGGAGTTAGTGTATGGATCACCAACATTGAAACTAGCCATTCCCAAAGACATGCCTTTAAATTGAATTCCAAATGTATTAATAACATGGCTGAATATGAGGCTTTAATATTAGGTCTTCAAATCATTAGAAAATTGGGAGGGCAAATAATATTAGTCATGGGAGATTCAGAGTTAGTTATCAAGCAAATAAACGCAGAATATTCTATTCATAATCCCAGATTAGCCAGATACAGTGACACAACACATGATTTGGTTGAAGATTTGTTAGAAAGAAAATTTGCTATCATTCCTAGAAAACAGAATCTGCAAGCTCATCGTTTATTAAACTTTGCCAGCACTTGCAAATTTCCATTTTCACCAATACAAAAATACACTGCTGAAATCAAACACAGACCTATTGTCCAAGATAATGTGAAATACTAGCAAATTTTCTTAGAAGATGAACAAAGCTATCACTTTTTGAACAATGAGCAAGAGTTTCAGAATTGCCAAATTGATAATGACTGTAATATAGATTCACCTTGTAACATAGATTCAAATTTTTTGTCAAATAGATGACTTAGATGTACATAATTTTGATAAACCTACTATATTTAATCAAAGTGACATAGATGATTTGGAAAAAATAGATATAGAGTAAATAATGGAAGATGAACCAGACTTGATTGATTTAAAACATAACATTTTACCCAGAGGCTTAACTCCCTTAGAAGACTTGTTTGATTCTAATGATGTGCCCAAAAGGCCAAAAATGGAACCAGTCAGGTCCGATATAGAAGAGTATAACTTAGGAACAAATAAAAAACCAAAAATGATCAAACTATCAAAATCCTTATCATCAGAAGAAAAGGTTAAATACATAGAACTTTTGAAAGAATATCAGGATTTTTTTGCATGGGGTTATGAATATTTGAAAACTTACAACAAAGACATAATTCAACATAAGATTCCTTTGAAAGAAAATCAAAAACCTTTTCAACAAAAACTAAGAAGGATTAATCCAATTTTGTTACCTTTAATCGAGAAAGAAGTTAAAAGAATGTTTGATGCACAAATAATTGCACCAGTCAGGTATTCTGATTGAGTATCTAATTTAGTACCCACCAGAAAGAAAACAGGATAAATTCGACTGTGTATAGACTTTAGAAATCTCAATAAAGCTTCCTTGAAAGACAATTACCCCTTTCCTAAAATGGATCATATTTTGCAGAGGGTGGCAGGTTCTTCAAGAATTTCTTTACTAGATGGTTTCTCTGGTTATAATAAAATTCTAGTTCATAAAGATGATCAAACTAAAACTTCATTTACCACCCCTTTGGGCACTTTCATGTACGTGAAAATGCCTTTTGGATTGAAAAATGCAGGAGCTACTTTTCAGAGGGCCATGGATATTGCCTTTTCTAAGGAGATCCACGAATTTTTAGTTATTTATCTTGATGATATTATTGTGTTTTCAAAAACAAATGATGAACACTTAGATCACCTGATACAAGTCTTTATCAAGTGTAGAAAATATGGTATATCCCTAAATCCTAAAAAGACTCTTTTCGGACTAAAAGAAGGAAAATTTTTAGGTCACATAATCTCCAAAGAAGGCATTAGAATAGAACCTGCAAGAATTGAAGCTATTTTGAACATTCAACCACCACGAAACATAAAATAACTTCAAGCATTCTTGGGTAAAATCAAATTTTTAAGAATATTTATGTCTAATCTGGCTGAAATCATAAAAGAACTTAACAATATGCTTAAAAATTACTCTGCAATAAAATGGACTGTAAAAGCTAAACAATCTTTTGAATCCATAAAACAAGCCTTAACAAAAGCACCAGTCCTCATCAACCCAGATTATACAAAGGATTTCATAATATTTTCCTTTGCATATGAACATACCATAGCTGCAGTTCTTTTGTAGAAAAACAATCAAGGTTTTGAATAGCCAATTGCATTTTTTAGTAAAGCCCTCAGAGATGCATCTCTGAAGTACAATATAATGGAAAAGCAGGCTTTAGCCCTGGTTAAAGCCATAAAGGATTTTAGAGTTTACATACTCCATTGCCACATCATCGCATATGTCCCTAATGCTGTAATCAAAGATATTCTGACACAAGATGGACCTGATAGTAGGAGAGGAAAGTGGATTGTCACTATCCTTGAGTATGATCTAGAAATCAAACCAACAAAGCTCATTAAAGGACAAGGTTTAGCCAGATTGATGGCTGAATCTAATTGTAATGCTTTAGATATAAATTTCATTGCACAAATAGATGACCAGGAGTAGATGGCGACTCCATTGATCAGTGAGGCCTATCTAGACTCACCATGGTACTCTGATATTATCTTTGTACTCACACATTTACAAGCTCCTCCTGGGTTAACTAAAACCAAAGAAAGATTCATAAAACAGAAAGAAATGAGGTTTTTTATCTTAAATAATGCACTTTACTGGAAAGAAAATAGTGGGATTTTACTAAATTGTTTATTAAAATCTGAGGCTAAAAAAATTCTTGAGGAATTTCATGTAGGTGACTATGGAGGCCACCTATAATGGAAGAGTACTGCAGACAAAATACTGAGAGCTGGTTTTTACTGGCCAACTTTATTTTCTGATGTCAAAAAAATTTGTTACCTCCTGTCACAAATGCCAAATTTTTGAAGGGAAATGAAACTATTGCCCTTACCTCTTAAGCCTATATCAACTGAAAATCCATTTCAACAATGGGAGTTAGACTTCATTGGTGAAATCCACCCTCCATCCTTAGGCCAACATAAATGGATTTTAACTGCTACATATTACTTTACCAAGTGGATAGAAGCCATTCCTACTAGGCAAGCCACTGATTCAGTTATAATATCATTTATAGAAAGTAATATTTTATCAAGATTTGGATGCCCACATAGGATTATTACTGATAATGCAGCTGCATTCAAATCCAAAAAAATGATTTCTTTTTGTCATAAATACCATATTACCTTAGGTCATTCCACTGCATATTATTCCCAGGGTAATGGTTTAGCCGAATCATCAAACAAAAGCTTAATCAATATCATCAAAAAATTACTCCAAGAAAATAAAAAGACATGGAACAAAAAGCTAGTCTATGCCTTATGGGCTGATAGACTTACCACAAAGAAGTCTATTGGAACTTCACCTTATCATATTGTTTATGGAATAGATGCAGTTTTCCCCTCTTCCTTGGGTGTTCCAGTCATGAAGATTATCCAGGAATCACAGGTGGAAAAAAATGATATTCAATGAAGAATCAATGAAACCATACATCTTCAACAAACTAGGGAAGAAGTTTATGAAAAATCATAACTTTTACATGATAAAATCAAAAATATTTTTGACAAAAGGGTTAAAGAAGATGATTTTTTCATATGAGATCAAGTTTTGAGATGGGATTCAAGGAGAAAGGATAAAGGAAAACATGGAAAGTTTGACTTTCTATGGCAAGGACCCTATGTGATATATGGTTACAGAGGTAACAATTCTTTTTTCATCAGGAATTTGGATGGAACTGAACTTCAAGAAGGACCAGTGAATGGTAGGATGTTGAAACACTACTATTCTTTAGAGTCACTCAACAATTAGATTGATTTACTTTATCATTGTAAATATTCATTGCAAGTGTGTAGATTGGATTGGATATTTTGTCTACAAAGTTGAAGCCCGAAGAGAAGGCCCTAATATTTGCAGTATAAAATGTCATAAGTATGAATTGTTGCAGAAACCAGAAGACAATTACAGGATCACCAAGGTCAAAGATGAAGGCTACCAATCTCAGAGTTCTTGAGATTCCACCAGGAAATGCCATCCCCAAGTGAAGCCGATGTTAGTAACCTATAAATATAGGATTCATAATTTTGACTTGACTGATGGTAACCTTGTAAATATGTACAAACCTTGCTTTCTACAAGTTATTTTCCCATATTTTGTAAAAAAATAAAAAATCAAAAAATCAAAAAGAGGGTAAAAAGTCCTAAAAGAAAAATCAAAGGACTTAGGAAAAATAATATACCCCAAAAGAAAAAGATCAATAAAACATGAAAGTGTGCAAGTATAAATGCCACTACTTTTACCTTTTGCAGTTGATTATGGCAGAGTGTAAATAAATGCCATAGTCTATGATGAGTTGAACAATTTAATTTTGACTTGTCACCTTTCAATTTCAAATGTTGTAGATAGAGAATAAAAAAATTTCATACAGTTTAATCATGAAAATTCATTAGTTAGGTAGAGAATAAAAGAATCCAACAGTTTAATCTGGATTCTTGGTTGAAATAAGTGTAGAATTAGATAGTTTACTACTTTAAAAAAAGAATAAAAATGTTGTAAGGTTGCTAGTTCAAATGCACTTGATCAAAATATAAGGAAAAAAATGTTAGAAGATAATGACTGGGTAGGTAGAAGAAAGTGGGATACATCATTGTAAATATATTTCACCAGGATACTAATAACTAATTTCCCCTCCCCATAGCAATTTAATATTCTAGACTGTCAGTCAAAGAGGCTCAAGGCATTTCCTTGACTTCTGTTGGGACCAGACCCAAGGCTCGAAGACTGATTAGTTGAAAATGTTAAGTTTCTATATTAATCCCTGAAATTTTCATCATTTACCCCTTCATGCACTCATCACCATTTAACTCCATAAGTGAGAAATCTTTTCTTACTTAAATATCACATAAAGGTCCATTTGATTAACTTCCTCCATTTTACAAAGCATCAAACCCTCAAAAAACATGATATACTAAGTAAGAAGTGAATGAGTTTTGAAAATAATGCTTTACTCTAATTTTTGCTTTCCTTAGTTTTATTTATGAGTTTTGAGTATTCATTGCCCCTTTTCATATTAACACTTAATATATTTTATTAACTCCCTATCAAATATCCGAGTCCTATTAATATAACTTCTTTTATTTAATAACCCAAAAACCCCCTTATTATATTTTTTTTATGTCAAAGATATTAATCACATGTTGAAAAAACATCCCGAAATTACCCCTTTGACATAAAACTACCCTAAAAAATACTCCTGATCCCCTAAAGTTTTGGACTTCCCAACAATCTAAAACTATATAAAAAATACAAAAATCAGTTTTCATGCATATTTTATATGTTTGGAATAAAAGAAAATTTTCTCGCTTATCCTTTGTAAATACTTTCAACATTCTTCCCGCACAAGCTTTACCCATGGTTAATGTTTTAAACTCACCCCTTCCCCCCGATATATATCCCCTTACCATAAGATTAAACCTTGGTTAATCATTTTAACCCACCCCATTCTATGTATAAACTCATTTTATGCATAAGACTCCATAAAAAACCATGCGCCCTCGCAATCATTCCCATCCCTCCGATCATCTTCACCTCATAAATCTGAGGGTCCAAATTTAATGCGACAAACCTTCCCTTGCCCCACCATTCCCTATCGCATTAAAACACGACCGTCGATATTCTCTTATCAAATCAACGACACATATCAAAGTACCCGGTCCCACCTTATTTCCCCATAGCTTCCCAATGCATCTCAGCTGTTCACATCGCTCAATCAAATCCGACGGCGCGGATCTCATATCGCATTACAAAAATGATCGGGCAAAGTTGGCAAAAAATTTTGCGATAAAAGTTGTTTCTCGAAACCACCAGCCGCTACATGTCTCATTTCTACTGGATTGCATTGCAAAAGAGAAAAACCATTTACCGCCCATAAGCAATGCAATAACCTCTAATGGTTTCGCCTTTAAATACAAAAATTGCTCCCGCCATTAATTTCGACATGTAATAAATGTTATGTGTATTGATAAGATTTAAGGTTTCAACCTTAGTTTTTATTGTTTACATGCATTTGCGCCTACGCCCTTTCAGAAAACTACTCCGGACACCATTGTTGAGCCTTTACGAACCAGTTCATCATTCTAAAAGCCATTTCTCCTTTAAAATTTACCTCTGAATGCTCTCAGTGCCCTCTACTAAACAACTGCGACCAGTTTGAAGACTGGTACAACCTGGAACCCTCTTCGACCGCAACCATACCTGTTCAAGGTATTTTTCCGAAATCTGACCTGCAAATTCTTAATTTCCAAAAACAAAATTAAACCAAATTAAGTATATAAGCCAAAAATACCCCTCTGAAAATACTCAAACCTTAAAGAAACAAGGGAAACCCTGTCAAAATTTTCCCAGAATTTTCCACTTCCTCCTAATTCAGTTTTAAAGAGTTTTTGATCATCCAAATGCTATTTCCATGGTGGAAATCTATTTGAATTACCGAAAAAACCACCGAAATCCCTTTCCAATCCTCTATATATTCAAAATCTTTGTTTTCATCATAAAACCCTCGCCCAGATTCCGAATTTTTCCCAAGAGCAACTTAATTGACCTTCTGTTTCCAAAAAGAGCTGAGAAAATAGTCTAATATTGCTCAGTTTCATTCAAAATTACTAAAAAGCAGGTCACCCCTAGGATTGGAGGTCCCAAACCTCAGAAGCCTACCTCCAGCAAGCTCCCAAATCCTAAACCTTCAAAATTTGATAAACCTACTCTTGTCCTAACTGCAAATTCCACTGAAGCAGTCAGACTGTTGCAGCCACTTGTAACGTCTGAAGAGAACAATCCCTTGATTGACTTAGACTATAGAATTGTTGATGCTACCTTAGAATTTGATCTACTTGAAGTACATAGCTGGTGTCAAGAAAAATTTGAGAAAAAAGTGGCAAATGATATACTTGTATGGGACTCCAACTTGCCTAAATATATAGTTCCCATTACAGATCCAACTCAATATTTCATTAGGTTGTGTCAGTTGCACTATATCCCTGACCATAGATGCATGGTGAACACAGATAGTGAGGTCTTGTTTTACATAACTGTTGAGGCCATCAATGATATGCTCCAACTAAGCCATGATCCACGAGCAGTATCACTGTCGATTGAAGATTTGACTCAAATGTATTTAGACTTGGATTTCCCTGGGAAGTTTATGATCCTTCAAAAATTCATGCCTATTCATGTTAACCTTCTTAAGGCAAATCCACCTTATGATACTTTTGATTTCCCTGAGGGCTCTAGAAAAATCATTTCCATGCTTTCATTCATTCTAGGCTATGCTAATTATGAGTTTACAGATGCCTCCATCCTAGGTTTCCTCTCTACCTTGTCTCCAGGACAACAGCCAAAATTGGTCTTCAATTTTGCCAAATTCATTGCTGATAATATGCATTATTAGTTAATTAAATTACCTGATGAAGGAGTGTTCAGATATTCATCATATCTCTTACATCTCTTCCTATTTTCTCAGGCATATAATTTTCCAATTTCTTTACAGAAGATGGATGTGGAGGGTAAACCTCTTTCAGTGATATTCTAGACTTCTCTACTCAGGAAAAACAATAGTGAGTACAGCTACAGGGACTTCAATGATTTGTTTATTAAACCTGCCATGAGTTTGTTGAAAAAAGCAGAGCCACCAAGGATCAATGAAGAAATCAAAATAATTTTACAGTTGTCTGAAAACTGTAAAGTTGGAGACTGGTATTTGTACAAAAATCATACATAAATCAAAGTATATGGTGCACTCTTGGCTCCTTAAAAATTACCCAAGTTTCTAACTACTAGAATTTTTGCCTTGGAGTACTTGAGGCACATTTTAAATGCAGATGCAGTAAACTTCATAGCCTCCAAAAAGAAAGCACAGTTCAAGCTTAAAAGTCGAATTGGCCCCTTCATAATCAATAGTAAAGATGCTTTGAAAGAGGTAATCAACAAATTATCAACATTCAAGTTCCAAGAAAGCTTTTACTGGAACTATGACCCTCAAGGTGTTTTAAGTAACCTCACGGTCAAGTGTAAGTTAACCCCATTCCTCCATGAGTCAAAGCCTCTAATTAAAAATTATGTTAATCAAATGGAATGGGTTGCAAATACTTTGATTGATGATATTTAGGAGATGCAAACAGATAGCTTGCAGGAAAATCAGATTGACAGTACACAGGTGGTTACAGTTGGCCAACAAGCAGAGGTATCTAATAAAAGGCCTAGAAAAGAAGAAGGTTATTTAGTAGAAACAATTATTGAAAATAAATTTAAAACAATCTACAGCAAGAAGGCCAAAATGACTATTATAGAAGAAGAAGGAGTCATAGATGTAGATGATAATAATGGTCAGCAAATAGATGATGAGACCACAATGATTGTTAATGAAATGCTTAGAGAAATTCCAAATGAGCAGGTACTATCACAGGGAAAAGGCAAATAAATGATTGAAACAGAGACAAATACAGAAGCTCCCTCTTCCTCTAAAACAATAGAAGAAACTGATTCTGAAATTCAGAAAAGGTTCAAGCAGATCACGGAAAAGAATGAGGAAATTAAGAATGAGGTTTATTCTAAACTTTTGAAAGAAAAACTAGGAGATAAGACACACTTGTGATAGCCTTTTATTACTCAACAAATAAAATGATCATGTATTTTCTCCAGCCAGTAGTTACAGATCCAAAGTCAGCCACGGACTAAAGGAAAACAGAGTTTGAAGTGAATGCTGATACCATACATGAAATGGAATAGATAGAATTTCATAGAAGTGCTTCAGAGATGCTATATTCAAAGGTAATTAGCAAAACTATGAGTGCTACCATGCTTCAAAAGACTGCATCTAATCTACAAACTCAAATGAAATTAGATAAAGCATCTCTACATACTAAGGATTTGAGGATCAAGTCCTTATCAGATTTGGTGATAGAAACTGGAGTGGATCCCTCCAATACTGAAGTTGCTAAGAAATTGATAAGGCAAAAGAATGAAGATATTGCTTCCTTGAGAAAGAAACTCAAATTTCCAGAGAGTGAGCACCTGTTGGTCGGATAAATCGTTCTTGCGGACAAGATCGATCTCCCTAGTGTCAGAAGACAATCTAGCAACAAACGAACAACTAAGTTTGTCTTTCTCTAGATATATTCGTTTTACAATTAAATGCTATGAAGGTGTCGATCCTACCTTAGATCCAAATGCTTATTTGTGGTCGCAATGCTTCCGTTGCATCAATAATCCTTCGTCGCAACAAGGGCCCTTTTGTTACAAGAAAGTATCATCTTTCGTTGATCTGCAATCACAAACAAGAAAATATCAATAGCACCTGTATAACAAATAATTATAAAACATACCTATCATAGTGATCAAGGAATCTATGAAATAAATGATCAAACGACAGCTTAAAACAATCGAACGACAATTTATTGAGAAAAATAGAACTTGATTGTATTAATCTTAAAATATACAGAAGAACCTTACAACCTTTGCCTTGATGTTCGAAAGGCCTTCCCGGGGTCCGAAGCAGGAATCTCCTCTACTTTGATAAGTCTTGCACTCTTCCTCCAAAAGCATAAGAGGTATGTGATCTTTCCTCTCAAAAACTCAGCAGAAGGAAATCTAAATCTCAACAACACTTCAACTCAAATATTTTACCCATCAAAATATTCTTCAATCCTCCATTAGTTTAACTTCTCAAAACTTTCCCCAAAAGGCTACCCAATGCCTCCTTTTATAGAGCAGATGAGGAGGTTAGGATTCCACCATTAAAGGGATAGAACCCTCATTCAAAGGGATAGGCTCCTCACATCAAGGGATTAGTTCCTTAAGGTGTGGGATACATGCACCTTACCAAAGCGTACTCATCCCCAAAAAATCTCATCCAGAACCTTCTAGAATTGACCAAAATTCAACTTTTTCGGTTTAATTTCGCGCATTTTTAACTTTACAGGGGTACCGCAGGCATTACACTGGAAAAGTGCGTTCTAGAACGTAGTTTATCTTCACATTACATGCGGACCCTAGCTAAAAACGCAGGTAGGCTTCATATTAATTGCGTACCCAAGGTTTTTTGAGCTTTTTAGGGTTTTCCCTTCATTTTCAGGGCATGGAATGAGGAACAAAGGTTGTAAGACTTGCAGAAGAGGTATGTATGAGTGTTTAATGAGAATGAAAGATAGCAAAATAATCTCGGGATTTTCATGAGTTTAACGAGTCTTGAAAATAACCGAAATTGACTCAAGATAGGTTTCATTTTTACACAAGCTTGAAACAGAGAGAAAACTGTGCTTGATGCCCCCTAAGCGTAACTGCTAGAGAGCTTAGCAGAATGTCAAGGTGACATTTTTCAGTGTAACAGCACCCATAGTCTAAAGAAATTCTCCAGGAAAAGACAGAAAAGGATGAAACTATGCAGCTAGTTTTAAAGATGAGAGCTCAGATTAAAGAGATGGAAAATCAAATAGAAGCTCTAATGAAGGAAAATGAAACATTGAAGAAATCACATGAAGTCTCCATTCCCACATTTATTCCAACGGTCAATACAGTTGTTCCCTCTACATTGGCAAAACATTTAGCACCAAAATGAGTATTGGCAACTGCAGTGTCAATTACTTCTAAAGATATTTCTGCCACTTCATCATCTACATCACAAGTAAATCAAACAGGTGGAACAACTGACATAGTCAAGGCTATGGAAGACATGTCCCTAAAAGATAAAGAGATAATCAATTTGAAAGGTACCATCTGAAATCTTGAAACATCAAACAGAGATGCATTGATTACATCCAAGGGACATGAGCGGAGAGCCAACAAATTGCAGGAACAGGTAAATATTCTCCAACAACAACTTAATCTCAGTGAACAGGTATCATATATCAAGAATTATCTTTGGAACAACATCATTCAAGGCATACATTTACAATGGCCTTCAATCCAAATTATTTCTGAACAAAAGGAGTTACTCAAAGCAGCACAAATAGAAATTCAGAAGACAAAAGAAGAAATGGCTGACAAACCTGCTCAAGCTTTGAAGCTTATTACATTTTTGAACAGGAAACACAGAGAGGAGCTTGAAGAGCTAAAAATTCAGGATAGAACTGAAAGCATACTAAAAATCAAGAGAGTCCTGAATAAAAGAAATATGATGAATAATTTGAAGGACAAATGCAAAGACATGAACCTGTCAATCACAAGGTTTTGGGCCAAATACATTGTTCTAACACAAGCAAGCCTTCCAGAAATTCATGCTTTGAATGAAAAGTTAATGGCATAGAAGGATTATGACAACAAAATCAGGGCTTATGGAAAATAGCAGGTCAACAAACCTTTACCACAAGGCTCTCCAACTGGTAAAGTTATTTTGGAATATTTTGAGAACTTGTTCTTTCTACAAAATGAGATCAAACATATTTTCATTGTTAAGCCCAATTTTTCTAAGTATACAGAGGCAGATGAAAGTTACAGAAAATTGAAGAATATGAGAATTCCTAGTGCAGAACAATGGCAGGAATTACTGAATTGATATAAATATTTGCAGCCAAAGTATATCAGGGTAAAGAGCAGAAGTCAAAGAGGATTAGTCAAAACGCTTTTTTACTACAGATTATTCCTTATTTTACAACAGTAAAGCAGTAAAGAAACAACGTAAAGAGTATCAAAGATAAAAGCACAGGTTAAAGGATGTGAAAAGGAAAGAGTTTCTTTCAAGTTGTCTTCCAACGATCTTTTTCCAAAATGCCAGCAAGCATTTCCAGCAGCTACAACAAAGCAAGAAGTTAAGATAATTAGTCCTATTTTTTATTTGATAAGAGGACAGCTTGCCAGTTTGTTTTGCAGCTGTCCCTCTTTCTATGTAATAATCTTTATTTTTTCCTAGAGATATTCCTACATGTTTCTCATATATTTTGTAATTATTTTTGTATAAATAATTCTCTTTTTGAATTACTAAGTGTGGAATAAAATTTTTCAAGACTACTATAGACATTTTGCTGGATATATTGAAGTTTGTGTGACTCGATTTGTAAAGCAGTAGACTGGAACTAAGACCAAAAGACATCATAACTCTGGATTCTTGTACTGATCAGATAAGTCAAGTATTTTCCTGTTTTCACTGTTTATCTTTCAAAGTTCGATACATACATTTTAATGTTTTATGTCTTTAATGATTAACTAGGAAAGATTAAACAAGATTAGTGTTAAAAAGCTCCCTGTTTTTTACTAGTTATTCGTTGATATGTTTTCTGCTGATAACCAGACTTGAGAATTCTTAAATGTTCTTAGTCCCTATTTGACCTCTTTGTTTCATCTTCATTTCTGTAACTTAAGGATCCTTCATTGCCCTTTTGTTCAGATCTTTCCATTTCATCAAAAAGCCTATTCAAAACCCTTTGAAAGTCATCTACCCTGCCCTTAGTACATTTTCTCTTTAGACCTTATTTCCTAGCTCTACTTGCCAAGAAGTTGACTCCATAGCCTAATGGTCTGGTAGATCCCTCTGTGGTTTACCTTGAAGTACCTTTTATTCCCACCAAACTTTCAAAACAAATCCATTGTCCAATCATACCTAGCCTAAAAATATTATAACAAAAATCAAGCTAAATCTTGAGGACAGATCCCTCTCCGGAATTTAGGAAGGCTAGATCCTAGATTTCAAAAGAGGTTCTTGGTTACCCCTAGTTTTCTTTAACTATAAACCAAAATCCCACGACCTAAGAATTACTAGGGTGATAACACCTCCAATGTGTGGGATGGGGATTGCAGGTACGGTGACAAAATTATGTGTAACAGATGCCCCCTAAAGCATGAGGTCCGAGAGAGAGGGAGGAGTGAAATGCTTTACGAGAACACGTCCAAACCAAACACCGTCGTCGGAAGACCTGCAAGTACAATTACAATTGATATCTCTAGTACATGAACATGTGGCATGGGCACAGACATCCATAATAGAGTACATATAAAAATGAGATCTGAGGTATGGACGTAGCCATCCAGCAATAAGGATCAATAAATATACTCAGGTATGGTTGTAGCTATCCAATCAAAAGAGTCATACATATAGTCATGATAAACCAAAATATCTCGCAGCCTAGATTCTATCAGACAAAACCTAAGGTCTTGCACTCCATCTCGACCCGAACAAGTACAAATTCAAGCATGTGAATATGTGAGCTGAAGTCAAACATGCAAGAAAGTCACCTGATTACCTGCCAATGATGTAAGCCATTAACAGGCATGAGAGAAACCACCAATAATGACAATGGATCTCAAGGTACAACAAGTACAATCCATGGAATATGAATATTAATCTAGCATCTAACACTTGGAGAATCACTCGATCGAAGTCCAATGAAGAGGATCTATCATCAAATGCGAAGAACTTGCCATTGAGGCATGTAAGCTCCAAGGTACCGAAAGGGAGTCTCTAGATCAACTTCCTAGATAATGAGTTGAAGTCGATAGGAAGTGACCTGGTCAAAGGAGGGCCATAATGTTTCCCACATCAGCTACATGAGACAGAGGAATAAGATGATAGTGAATCAAGACCGAAAAGAGGATCAGAGGGAGGTTGAAAACTACAAATGGAAACTTCTCTTGAACATATCAGCGACGCGACTCCGGATTTGGCAGTATTTGAAATCAGTGGATCTGAGGTCATGATGACATGGAAAAAATCAGATGAGAGGTCAAAACAGAGTACCCAAACCCATGGAGGCAAAAATGATGAAATGAGATGTCCCCAACCCGACATGAATGCAAATGAGTGTCATGTTCAAGAGCGACATATTGCTGACGCAACTGAGAACTGGTTCCATTTCCCCCCACCATTGCTGGCGAGTACCCCAATTATTTTGGAAACAAGCTTGAAGGGGATAGCATGTGCTTGTCATGTAATTTTGTCTTTCAGACAATTCCATCCTAGTACATTTTACGAGCCTTAGGAAGGAGGAACTCAGTTACGTCATGGTGACGGTTTCCGATGTCATTGAGATTTTAACAAGTCTGGCAAAGGAAGAACTCAATATCTTTTCATGTTTAGAGAGTTTGAAAAGAATTGGAAAATAAAACTCCAATAGGTCCCTTTTCGTAGGTAGTCTCATAGGTCCGAAAGGGTAGAAAACTATGTCTAAGAGAACCTCTTAGTCGCAATAAGCTAAGGTAATCCTTTTTCGTAAATAATCTATCCTAGCCCGAAAAAGGGGTAAACGTATATTGGGTAGATATCGTTTTGCAGTCATTTAATGAGTTCAAAATGACAAGAGTCTTGACAATATTTTCAATTTTCGAGAGTCAGAAAAGAGCTGAAAGATTACTCTAGGGTGAATTTTTCGTGTGTTTACCAAGTTTTGAAAAAGTATAAAATACAACTCATCACTTCATCATCATCGCATTGAGGACTTGTCGCTGCACAAGAGATGCACGTAAAACCCATTTTTCGAAATAACATAGCGAAATAATCGAAAAATATGCTTCAAAACCTAATTAGGGTTCTGAAAATTTTATAAAATGCCAAAAATGGTAAAAAATAAATTACTTTTCGCTTTTACCTCTTGTGAGAAACTTGTTACCCTTTTTCACTGTGATTTTACAGAGCTGACAGCGGGAAATCTAGAAGACTAATCGCAAATCTGTCTCTTCTAGGTAAGAACTCATATCTTTCCAAGCATTTTGATATCATTTTCATTACATGAAACCCATTGTGTAGATCTATGGGGGGATTTTTGCAAAAATTATGGCTCGGTGGTCGGACTGGGTATCAGGCACGGACTCATGCCAACCAGCCTTGAATTCAAACAGGGGTGCGCCAACTGCAACAACCATTTCAAGCTTGTAAATTCAAAAAATGAGCCCAAAGTTAACCATTTCAAAAGCATTTTATTCGACTAATGACAACCATATGGATGTTTTTGCAGGTGAGAAAGAAAAACATGATGATCGAATGGAAATAATGAGAGCATAATGAATAATATGAGGAAGCCATGGGCAACGTGAGATGCATGGAAGTTCTTGGGGACTGCGGGATCAAGAAATTATTCATGGAACCATGTCTCAAAGCTCAACTAGAGGTATTGCAGTACTTGATCAGTGTCTGGGACATTGATTAGGAAATATTTATCATTCACGATCAGAAACTTGAGATTGAAGTCTCAGATATTTACTTCATAACCGGATTATCGTGGAGGGGGGTAGTACCAATCCTGAAAGGTACTCAGCCCACAATGGAAAACATGAGTATGGTTATTGACAGAGTGTTCCGAGGAGCACATAAAGGATCCAGAAGTGGGAAGGTGGACATCTAAACCATTCCAAATCTGGCACTAAGAGCTATGATACACACCATCATGCAAGCTACTGGATTTCAGGCTCCACATGAGGCCACAAAAACACAATTACTTATTGCATTAGATTGCATGGCTCCAACGCTCTACAACTGGGCAAAGGCGGTAACAATCAACTAAAATGCCAGTTGACAAAATACAAGAATGGTAAGCTGAAACAGTTCGGTTACGGGTCCATCTTGGAATGGTTACCAATTTTCCAACGTTATTAGGTGATAGTTCCAACACTACCAGCCTAGGAGCCACAGATGGTCCGTTGGGCAGCTTTAATTCCAAGATCAGGGGGTGGTCAACAGATATCCTGGAGACCAAAGTTCTTTGAGTGGCTCTGCCAACAACTGATCATCGTGGAGGACTAGCCCTATTCTGGCACAGACTTTACTGATGATGTGAATCTCCCACTCCTAGCAGGAGAGGATTGGGATGAAGCATTGGGTAAGACTCATTTTTTATTTTGATGAGTATTACAATTTTTTTTATTATGCATGCGCTGATAGTAATCCATGTAATTGTATATTTTGGCCTAAAAAGACCTGTAGGCACGTCGCCAATAGCACGAAGGATTCCTCGTGACTTTGATGTGGCCCCTAATGGTGAGGGAGGCGAAGAGGAGGAAATCATATGCAACTTGGAGGGAATATCCAGTGGGATCCCGGACTATGCGTGATTCAATGATGTCCCTCACGCATACCAGAGACACACTTCAGGGGTATCAAACTGTGTTCACCACTTATTGAGGTGGCTTGTATGGGTAGTGACGTGATGTCATGAGCGTCATGCCGACTAGACACCTAGGCTTTTATTTCTGCATATTTTTTGAGAGACATGATGTATCTATATGTAACCGAAAAATACATATTTTTTGAACTTGTGATGCATGTGGATGCAAACACTCAATATATATATATATATTTTCCTGTATGGATCTTCTCATGTGATGATGATGTTTTACAAATTACGCAAATGTTTGTCTAATACAATATTGGCTACTGTATCAATTAACACATTCATTAGTCTAGGAATATGTTGATATATAATGTAATCAAAATGTATTTCAAAAAAATGAACATGGAAATACAACCTTAAGATTTGAGTATTTCTAACAGAATAATTCCCATTAAGCTGAAGAACGACAAGCTGTGAGTCTAAGTTAACAGTCAATGCACGAATGTCGAGAGAAATGGCCTTGGTTAATAGCTCAATAACAACACTATATTCAGCGACATTGTTTGTGGTTCATCCTAGACAAATACCTTATAGGTATATCAACTCACCAGCAGGATTATAAATCACCCAAGTTGCTAAAGACAGGTTCCGGGTACTGCGGGAAGCACCATCCGTGAAACCGACATGAGGGGTAATAGACATCTGCATAATAAGCAACGGTCTAATAAGCATGAAAACGATCGCAAAGCACACCAAGCCAAAAATGTACAAAAATGAAAAAACACCTATGTACAAAGAAACATGCATGAAAGACTCATGCATAGTAATTTTTAAGATACAACCCATTTATGGGCTGATCCAGAGGATGACCTTCATAATCAATAAGCACATAAGCCCCATTCTACAAAACGTGCTTAAAAATGTAGGGCCCATGACACATGGGTTGAAATTTGCCTGCCCCCAACTTATCGTGAGCTTGGTTGTACAGGAGGACGAGGTATCCTTCTATAAAGGAATGAGGGGAAACTGACTGGTCAAAATGAGCTTTGACCCACTTTTTATGTGCTTCTATGACAAGAGCAGCAAAGCAACGAGTTTCATCAAGCCTCTCTAAATATAGAAGATGCTCTTCTTCCGGCAATGTATTCGGTAGCAATTCAAAAACTATTTTGAGAGAAGGAATTTCGCATTCAATCGGAAGGGTATCTTCTAGGCCATAGACAACCTGGAATGGAGTGAATCCGGTCACATCCTTCACTAAGGTTCAGTATGCCCAGAGAGCTGAAAACAACATGAGATGCCAGTTTGATTTGTGCATCCTAATCGTACGTTGAAGCATAGTGATGAGAACTTTGTGCATGACTTCAACCTGCCCATTGGCTTGAGGGTAGTACAGCATTGAGTTTTCGTGATGCAAACCCAACTTATAAGTCAACTCAACCACCATGTAATGACAAAAATGGGAACCATGATCGGTTATTCCACGGCTAAGATAATATAATCATTCCCCCCCAGCTGAGTGAGGGTTATACGTCATAAAATTGATGCCCCACTTCGCAAAGGCATCAACAGTAATGAAAAGGTGAAGATGGGAGGGTTGTGTGCACATATGGATGCTCTCTACAACCCCCGGTTTGATAGAGACGTCGATAGGAATCGTTTGTGTGATGTTTCCCAAGTTACCTTCTGCAAATACTTCGTGTGTCAGGATGGGCATTTGAAGCGGAGAAGAAGTAACTTGAGAAGAAAACCTCTCGAGACATGTAGACATGGCCCCAAGGTCAGGCATGAACGAGGAACGATGATGAATATCATCCCAAGGAGGATCCTCAAGAGACATAGTTTCCACGATGGCCTCATTGGAGGGCATTATCTCACTTAAGGGATCGAGCAAATCCGAATCGCCAAGCCAAGGGGATTGAGAATAAGTGTCAAGAGACATGCTCAAAGGAGCATGATCAGGAGGGGGAGGATCTGAAGCCAAAATAAGTTCACAATAATCAATCTCGATTGGAATTAACGATATTGAATCTCCAAATGAATCGACCTACTCGAGTGAAGGGATGATCCATGGATTAGAAGATCTGGAGATCATATTAACCTTTTATAGTTTTGGGTGGAGGAAGAGGAAAAATACCCATGAGGGCAGGATCTTTGAAAAGACCCGGCCCTACGCTCTCATAAGGCATAGGAACGTTGCTCTCAGAAGATGAAGAAGTAAAAAAATACAACTAATCGACAGTGACGATCTTTCCTTTGTGCGAAAATCGCAAAACACAAAAGATAGTGGACGGAACGCACAGCATGGTGTGAGTCCAATTGTGATCAAGGAGAAGATTGTAATTGAGATTGGCATCAACTACTTCAACCTCGACATTAACTATTTTCCCTTATGAAGTAATCGGTAAATTGGTGAGAACACCAAGAGGTTTAGATTCCATTCCATCAAATGCTTCTAGATCATTTGGAGATGAATTGAGAGCTGGAGAAACGATGGCTTTCCAGCAGGAAAATGACATGACGCATGTAGACGCACCCTCTTCCATGACTGCTCAATGGATATTCACTCCATTATTCCCAACTTGGATAATCAGTGCAAGCTGGTGAGGGAGACGTGGGACGAAATTCTCTAAGTCAAAAGTGATAAGGCTCGAATCAGCAAGATCAACCCCACCGATGGCAAATAGCCAAAGCCTTCCGTTGAGATAGACAACTCTGAAGTACTTCTAATGTAGACATAGTAGATGGTGCCTGAGCCAAATCCTCAATAATATTGTAATTTTGAGCAGCACGGGCTTTATGATTGTAAGAAGAATTACAGAGTACACCTTTGGAAGGTGTCCGGACAACGGGCTCAGTACTGGGCCTTTCAATCTAAAGACGGCTAGTAGCAGGCAGAGGAAGAGGACCATCAGTGATCTCTTTCCCCACTGTCTGACGTGGTTTGGTATAATCTTTAGACCGAGTAGCAATAGAAATGGATGTAGGACTGTTCATCGTGAAAACCTGAGAGCCAAATGGGGCACAGGATTAAGGTTTTTCTACCAAATGCATTTGCCGTGATGAAAATGGTTCTTTGAGAACAACCAGAGTACCTTGGGTGCCTTTGAACAATCGACTCACTTCGGCCCATTGGGGAAAATCCTTGGTGTAGTGCTCTTCGTCACAAATCAAGCAAGGGTACTTCAGTTTACATTGTGAACCATCATCATCACAATATTTCTGAGAATCTTGTTTCAGGGTATCGGCTTTGGCCTTACCTTTACCCTTATTTTTACCCTTGGAAGTTTTATCCACCAAACTGGCCTGAACGACATTTACTTATGCGGTTTTACTAGAATTTAGGATCGAGTGTGAAGAATTATCATTATAAGGAGTGGATGTTTGCTTCCCAAGATTCGGAGGATAAGACTTCCAAAAAGTTTGAGACACGGAACCGATGATACCGTCGACAGATGGCGTCGTCGGTGATTTAGAAGTTCCAGGTCTAGGAGCATCAGGCAAGAGTGCGTACAACGTGCCAGAATGAGAGTACACAATGTGAAAATTATATAACTGACATGTTATATGTTCGAGATTCTCTTGATCACACACTATTTGACTTCATGCACAATACAGAATCTCTTCTACTATTGATCATTACTTGCGGAAATTAAATCAATTGCATGCACACATTAAAACCATAAAAATTCACACATATGAACACAGTAATTTATGGGAAATCTTAAAGCTGAAAACCCCCAACTATATGTATATTATATGTCATAGAGATCATGTAACAATCATCATACAAAGCTTCTCATAAGCTCTCAGTACAATCTCCAATTGCTACACACTAATTAGGTTCGATCTAGCAAATCCCATGCAATGATCTCTGCCACCTGCTAGCTTGCCTCTACTGCGCAATCCCTACTGAATATGGGCTCTGAATGAGTTAGAATCCACCTAGCTTGCACTGCGCAATCCTCATTGGCATCTCCATCAATGTGTGGTGCAAACTCATGCACCAGTATAGTCACAACTAATAGTCACACTGCTCTTTCACCTACCTCTCCACTGGTCTCCACTGAAACTGTCCATGCACTCTAGTTAACTGATGTATTCTTCAGTTGATTGATGAGTTAATAATTAGTGAATTAATTATTAATTAATTCACACCACTCTCACTAGTGTATCAATCAGTTAGACTAGATACAACTAGCTCAACTGTGTCTAACTGAGTTAAACTGAACACAACTTCATTAACTATATCTACTAACTCCGCCAAACTCTATCACATGAGTTCTAACTAAAGTCTCCATGAAATAGCTCCACTTAACCCTCAGGAATAGCGTAATTCCTTCTGTTAGCTCCCGTGCCACATCTGTGCACTTAACTGAAGTTCTCCAAGAGAATAAGACAATGTTTATAGTCCAAATATTATTAAGAGCTAACAATATTCGACATATCTATTTTTAGACTAGCAATCTAAAAATAGATTCTGCCCAATATTTCTAAAATAGACTGTGCACCAAAAATAGCCTACGGGCCCACTTAGTGAAAGCGACTTCTTTCCACTAAGCTCATCATCTTGTTGCAATCTCAACACTCCCTCTCAACAAGATAGGGATTATCTGCCACCCCGATCCTACCTCTATGGTATTCAAATTTGCTCCTAGTGAGCACCTTCGTCAAGATATCAACATCATGATCCTCCGTAGGAATGTAAGAAAGTAACATTATCTTCCGCTGCACACAATCTCTAATATGATGATACCAGATGTCAATGTGTTTAGATATATCATGAAATACTGGACTAACCGAGAGTTTGATGCAACTCTGATTATCACAATATATCACAGTAGAATCTAAGTGTGAACTGAACAACCCGACCAGGATCTTCCTCATCCATATAGCCTCGCATGCAGCCAAACTTGCTGCCATATACCTACTCAGCCGAACTAAAGCACGGACCGCTTCCTATTGTACCAAGAAACTGTTGTCGACCCGATACTGAAAATCCCTCCAGATGTGCTCTTTCTGTCCGTTGGGCTCCCTGCCCAATCTGCATCCGTGAAGCCACACAGCTTCACCTCATCCGACTGTCTGTACCATAATCCATATCCTAATGTGCTTGAAAGAGCAGAATATCTCAACATGCTTTCCCGCCTCCCAAAAGAGCTTGGTAGGCTTAACCATAGCTTGTGAAAACTGGTTAACTGCGTAGCATATGTCGGGTCGTGTATTGACCAGATACATGAGCGACCCCACCAATTGTCGATAAACAGTGGCATCCACTACCTCTGCTGAAGTAGCATCCTCTTTCCTCCAACCACTAGGAAGAGGAGTGTTGATAGGCTTGCAGCCATGCATGTTGAACTTCTATAGTATCTCCCGGGCATACTTGCCTTGAGACACAAACATTCCATCACTGCGCTGCCAAATTTCCAATCCCAGGAAATAATGAAGGAGGCCCAAGTCCTTCATCTCAAAGTCTTTTGCAAGATCAGCCTTGCATGAGAGTATCGACTGTTCATCACCGGTCAGTTTCAAATCATCTACATAAAGTACAATGATCAGCAACTTACCCTCAACCACTATCTGGTACAGGTTGGGATCCGCCTCGCTCTTGGTAAAACCAAGTCTGGTGAAATAACTGTCTATCCGTGTGTACCAAGCACGAGGTGCTTGTTTCAACCCATAAAGCGCTCTTTTGAGCCTGCACACATGTGACTCGCTACTGAAGATCTCGAAACCTTCAAGATGCTCTATGTACACCTCCTCCTCAATCACTCCATTGGGGAATGTAGCCTTCACATCCATCTGATGAATGTGCCACCCCATCTGCGCTGAGAGAGCTAGGATACTCTGTATGGAAGAATACCTTGTGACAGGTGCAAAGGTTTCCTCATAGTCAATACCCTTAATCTGTGAGAAGCCCCGGGCAACAAATCTTGCCTTGTACTTTTCGACGCTCTCGTCAGCTGCTTGCTTCACTTTGTAGATCCATCTCGAACCTACCACTGATTTCCCTTCCGACCTTGGGACAATATCCCATGCACTGTTTCTGACAATCGAATCATACTCTTCCACCATGGCATCTACCCATGCAGGGTCCTCCACAACTTCCTCAAAAGAGGATGGCTCTGTCACGATACACTTTCTCATCAGAGCCATGTATCCAGTATATTGGTCAGGTGACTATCTCTGTCTGCGCTGTGATGTAGGTGCTCCTACAATCTTCTCTGCATCCTGATTCAGTCGCTCAGCTTCTGTAGTGCGCTTCCGCCCTCTGATGGTTAGCACTACATAAGTGGTTTCTTCCACTCGATGAACCTCCTCTTGTGGCTGATCCACATCCTGAGGCTCATCCTTAGGAACTAAAAGCTCCTCTCAAGCGAACACTTCATGGCTTTCTCCTCATGAAATTCGATATCCCATCACGCAACAGTCTTCCGACTGTCTGGAAAATACACACAATAGTTGTGGCGTGTATCAGTGTACCCCAAAAATATCCCAACCTCTGCAGTCGGCTCCAGTTTCTTCCTGGCATCCTTCGTCACATGAATGTAAACAGGTGAGCCAAAATTCTTCAAATGAGAAATATCAGGCTCCTTACCAGAAAACGCCTCCTCGGGTGTACTCATGCCAAGCACTCTGTGAGGACAAAGGTTTTGAACATAAACCGCAGTATTGCATGCCTTAGCCCACAAGTGTATGGGAAGGCCCTGATCATGCAACATCGACTATGCAGCACCCACGATAGTTCTGTTCTTTCGCTCCGTGACCCTATTCTACTATGGGTTATGAGGTGCAATGAGCTCTATTCGAATTTATTCTGTGCTGCAAAAGTCCTTGAATTCGCCAGAGATGAATTCACTACCATTGTTGCTCCTAAGAGCCTTCACATGCTTCCCCAACTCTTTCTCCACTAGTGCCTTGAACTCACAGAACTTTTAGTATGTCTCGCTCTTTTTCTGAATCCAGCACTTCCAAGAAAAGTCGTCAACAAATATCACATAGTACCTATGCTTTGCTGTCGAAGCTACTGAAAAAGTTCCACACACATCTGTGTGAATTCTCTCAAGGATCGTCGTGGCGTGACTATCCTTCTTGTGAAAGGTGGCTTTCACAAATTTTCCCAAAGTACATCCCTTGCACTAATCTAACTGCGCAAGTGTACCTTTGGGAAGCCTGGTAGAAATTTGCTCAAAATTTTCAAAGCACCATGGCGAAGATGGCCCAATCTCCTGTGCCATAGCTTGCCTTCATCCCATCTCACCACTCCTTCTACCTTGCCTGCCATTGCTACACAACCATCTACCTGCAACTGATAAAGGTTCTTAACTCGAACCCCTATCCTCCAGGTTTCACCAGTTTCCTTACTGCACAGGAAAGCCTTTCCCTCGCTAAAGACAACATCATATCCCTTGTCTTCTAACATGGCCACTGAGATCAGATTCTTCTTCAATCCTGGAACATGCATGACATCCTTTAATATGAAAGGTTTACCAGACTCCCTCTCAAAGGAAATGGTCCCGATACTAGTCGCACTATATCTACCATCATCACCCATCTCGATGTGCACTCCAAGATCCTACTCATCCAGATCACTGAAAAAATATTTGTCTCCGGTCATATGAAAAGATGCACCACTGTCAAGAAACCACACTGAACCCATCACACTTGAGACCAAGCATGTGATCAGTGAAAAATTCAACTCAAACTATGAGGCTAAGGCCTCTCCAGCTGCAGATCCAGCAGCCTTCTTATTTTTCTTCTTCTGTGGACATGTCCTGCTTCTTTCCTTTCACACCAGATTGAGAAGCATTCTTCTTGCTCTTCCCCTTCCTTTCTATGGTAGCCAAAGCACAATTTTCCTCATCTTCATTCTTCGATGAAGATCCATCCCTGGTACTCCGCCTTATCTCCTCCTGCACAAGATCCGACCAAAGTCACTCCCATCCTGACAGTTTCTCCCGACCATTGACAGAGTCCTCATAGGAATGCCAACTCTTCAGAAGCCCAAAGAGAGCTAAGCTAACCAAGTCCTCTTCATCTACAGTAACCCCCACACTTCCTATCTCATCCCTGCACTGGACGAACTTCGTGAGGTACTTGGGTATACTCTCGCCCTTCTCCATTTTTATTTTCCTGAGCTTATCCTTGAGTGCCAACTTCATCTGGTCACTCTTGCTTTGGAACAAGTCTGTCAAAGCTTTCCATATCAAGAATGGAGAAGCTTTACCATGAAGTTTGGACACTATGTGATCCTTCACACCTTCCAACAGAATCCTTCGACATTTTTTTGTCTTCTTTTACCATGCGTCAACTGCGGCAACATCGCTAGAAGTAGGTTTTGGAATTTCTGCATCTATGAACTCCTTCAACCCATTATCCTCCAGCACCACCTCCATCCTGTCCCTCCATGCAATATAATTAAAGCTGACCTCAAGGGAATACTCCAATCGCAATCCATTGAAAGACATCTCAACTTTGACACCAAGAAAACACTACTGCAAATTCGAATTCCACCAGCACAAAACTCAACAGCTTTAATGCTTTGCAATTGATTCAATGATCAATATTGCTCTGATACCATGTAAAAATTATATAACTGATATGTTATATGTATGAGATTCTCGTGATCACACACTATTTTACTTCATGCACAATACAAAATCTCTTCTACTATTGATCATTACTTGCGGAAATTAAATCAATTGCATGCACACATTAAAACCATAAAAATTCACACATATGAACACAGTAATTTATGGGAAAGCTTAAAGTTGAAAACCCCCAACTATATGTATTATAGTGTCATAGAGATCTGTAGTGACTATCATACAAATCTCTCACAAGCTTCCCAAATATTAACTCAATTTCAGCACACTGACTCAGTTCTGATTCAGGAAAACTCAGAGTGCACCGATCTCCTCGCCACCTACTAGCCTGCCTCTACTGCGAAATCCCTATTGAATATGGGCTCTGAATGAGTTAAAATCCACCTGGCTTGCACTGCGCAATCCTCATTGGCATCTCCATCAATGTGTGGTGCAAACTCATGCACCAATATAGTCACAACTGATAGTCACACTGCTCTTTCACCTACCTCTCCACTGGTCTTCACTGAAACTGTCCATGCACTATAGTTAACTGATGTATTCTTCAGTTGATTAATGAGTTAATAATTAGTGAATTAATTATTAATTAATTCACACCACTCTCACTAGTGTACCAATCAGTTAAACTAGATACAACTAGCTCAACTGTGTCTAATTGAGTTAAATTGAACACAACTCCATTAACTATCTCTACTAACTCCACCAAACTCTGTCACATGAGTTCTAATTGAAGTCTCCATGCAATAGCTCCACTTAACCCTCAGGAATAGCGTAACTCCTTTTTTTAGCTCCTGTGCCACATTTGTGCACTTAACTGAAGTGCTCCAAGAGAATAAGATAATGTTTATAGTCCAAATATTATTAAGAGCTAATAATATTCGACATATCTATTTTTAGACTGGAAATCTAAAAATATATTCCGCCCAATATGTCTAAAAATAGAAGTCCATCTATTTTTCCAGCTTGACCAACCATCCACAAATAGCATCCTGCAACTCATAGAATATGATCGACATTTCTAAAAATAGACTGTGCGCCAAAAATAGCCTGCGGGCCCACTTAGTGAAGGCGACTTCTTTCCACTAAGCTCATCATCTTGTTGCAATATCAACACACAAGATCAAGGTAATAGGCACAAGCAATGGCTTGTTCCTCAATAACGCATGCCCCCATAGCAATGTCCTTAGAAATCGGAGCAACGAAGGAGGTAGTGAACCAATCAGTTAGAAGCTGATGAGGAATTTCAAACTTGATCAAGCGACGTCGATGCCTCCATTCATGAATATGATCAGAGATATGGGTAGCTTGATCTTGCGTTAAGGATGTGAGGAGGTGCATCTTGGTTTTATACCGAACCAGTAAATGAAAGTGTGTGAGAAAAGCCATGGCTAAAGAGTTAAAATCTTGGAAGACACCACGAGATAATTTGATGTACCACTTGGCAGCGGCACCAGTAAGAGTTCGCTGGAAAATACGGAGTCAAATAGAATCGTCAACCCAAGAGTTAGAGAAACACCAAAGATGGTAAGTCATAACATGCGCTTGGGGGTCTTCTCCAGAATTTCCCTC
Source organism: Pinus albicaulis (assembly GCA_034641835.2). Classification (NCBI taxonomy): domain Eukaryota; kingdom Viridiplantae; phylum Streptophyta; class Pinopsida; order Pinales; family Pinaceae; genus Pinus; species Pinus albicaulis. The sequence continues at coordinate 19,965,019 of CM076575.1, forward strand.
AAAATTGGAACAATCACCAGGAATTTTAGTTGGAACTGGAGGTCAATACAGTTTATGAAGGATAGGATCGTTCGTCGACTTTGACACATCATGCAGTTCCAACGTAGCAAGGAAAAGTAATTGACTATTGAAAGGCATTGTAGGACATTGACAAAGACCTGCATTTGGATTCCACCCAGGTTGAGAGACATTCTTCCCCCATATGTTTTGTCTTGGAGGATTCTGTCCATAGGGGTTATAAGCCTAAAAGTTCTGCCCATACGTGGGTTGAGGACCAGGATATTGATTTTGAGAATACCACTAAGGTCCTTGCTGAGCAACATATGGATTTTGTTGTGGAATGAAAGTAGTGCCTTGAGGTGTATTATACAACACTTTACTTTGACCTGGCGAAAGATACGCAGGGCCCTGAGGAGCACTGTATACCATCTGAGATTAACCTTGAGGGATATAAGTAATATCTTGGGGTGCACTATATATGACCTAAGATTGACCTAGAGGAAGATAAGTGGCGCCTTGCGGCTGAATGGGTTGCCCCTACGGTGCAGGTTGACCCAGATACTGAGGTTGGGCAGACTATCCTTGTGGAGCAGGTTGGCCTTGTTAGCCCCCTATAAATTTTTGACAAGCAAACAGGGGGCTAAAATGTTTTTGAGCCTTCAAGGAATGCATTTCCCTCTGAAAACACATCATCCTTGAAGCCTCCTTATGCCCTTGTCCTTTGATAAAATCCCCTCTGCTGATTCCCATTATATAGCCTATCTGTTTGTGAAATAAATGCCCAAAGGCCCCCTTTTCTCCCTTTATATCATCCCTTCTAAACCTCTAATTTCATCCCCTTGTCTCCCCTTCTAATTCCCTTCTTACCCTCTAAATCATACCCAAATCTCCTTTAAATCCTACACACACCCCTTGTGTGGTCCAATTACCCTTTTCTCCCTCTATCGTTACCTTTCCCCACCCTTAAAAGCATTAAAATGGGCCAAAAAACCCACTTTCTACCTGATGATAAGCCTAAGCCCCTTTCGGCTAAGCCCCGCAAACCACTTCCCCGCATAACCCTGCACTGGAACCAGGCGCTAAGGCCTTAAGCGCTTATCTCAAATATGTATCGGGTGCAGTATTAGCCGTCGATCTATACAGATCCGACGGTCATCGTGTTTCCCGCAACGTCCACTATTCACCCCGTCCTCCGCTCTGATCGCAGATCAGCCATCTGTTTAGTCGTTGATCCAACGGTCCAAAATGCATCTGCCTCAGTGGTCCCCGCCCGCGCACTACTCAGAAACCGCCGGTTTTCATCGCACCACTTTTGAAGGGCAGGCGGTTTTCCCCATTTCACAGTGATTCCACTCATCAAACGACGTGTGGTAGCGGCACTATTTCAAAACCGCCCACTCATCGCGCATTATCATTCGGCACAAGACACAAAGTGATATGCATATCAGCCATCCGATTTGTGATCGCCCATCCAACGGTTGTCGCTCCACGAAGTTGCGCGGAGTTTAACCAGAGGCATCCGTACCCCTGGCCCACTGTCCATCGCCCTCCGCCGCATCCCCAACCATCGATCTCCTCCTGAGATCCGACGATCCAAAACTAATCGCCCTCCGCCATGACCAGGTCCCACCACCCATGGTCCATTTCATATGTTTTTCGTTTCTTTTTTCCATTTCCTTAGTGTGTCACCTAACTTTCAAAGGTCATCGCATTCGTTAATCTCCACCATTGATCATCGCCTCCAAAGCTGATCAGACGACCCACATTCATTCTCCCATCAAAACGCCATTTCATTGCATTTCCACCTGTTTCCTCCACGACCGTCATTTCTACAGTTCTGCCACCATTCCTCCGACCTTTGAAGCATTCTCCCGCCACCACCCTGGATGTTGTAATTGATTTTTTTTCATTGTGTAGGGTTTTTCACCAGACTGGTATTTCGCTCTGCCTGTCATAGTCGCAGTCAATGCAATTCAAAGCACAGAGATGCCGTTACAGTAAAAAAACGTATCAGCAGCAGAGATTAAGGTGTTAGAGCCCGAAAATTCAAGATCAAATTCTCTAATCCTCATTCAAGGAATTAAGGCATAGTTGGAGATTAAAGAAGCACACGAAACAAAGCTATATCTGTGTTCGACATCAGCAGAACATGTTTCTCCAGAGGTACATCTTCCTACAGCAGTCTCCATGCCTCCTCGAGCCCAGAAACAGTTAATTACACTGACAGAAGCTTCTTAAAGACTGTCAGGACCGCAGTTATGGAAGCATGGAAACCTGAAGACCTTTTAGTCACCTTACTTGCCTCAGAAGACAAAACAGAGGGTCTTAAAGCCAGAAGGACATTCAAAAAACATCAGAGGTCAATCTTGGCCTGACATATTCTCCCAGACCCTTACAAAAGTACTTACAGCAATGCAGATTTCCATTAAGAAGAGTGGGCATGAACTCTTTCTCCACTCTGTCTTAATGAGATCCATTTAATGAATATTACCTACCATTGTTATTCTCTTCTCCTATAAGAATTCCCGAGAACATATTGTAAAGGTTGTTGTTAGGTTGTTGCTGTTGTAGTTAGAGGGATTCAGTTTTTTACTGTTAGAACAGTCTTGGGAGGGAGTAGCAGAGTAGTTGTTATGTAGTAGGCTGGGAGGAGAAAGTTTGGATTGTATTTAGCCATTGATCTTGGTGTATGTGACTGGTTTTGCATCAATTAATCGAGCACATTTCTTTGGATCCTGGTCTATTACTATTGGTGATGTTTTCTCTAACACTGTTCATTACATTTTCATATTGTTTCATTTTCTACTGGCTTGCATCAGAAATATGGCATAAGATTTACCCTTGTTAGGTACCCTATGTCTCTGCTCTCCTCGCCTTTTATGTTTTTTGCTGCTTAGTTGTTCTTGTTGGGTTTAAGCTGGAAGATTTGGGAACACTGGGGATTAGAGTTAGCCCTGTCCACTAGGATCCTTGTGCGACCAGCTGGCCTTTCTAAGATCTCTTGCTGGTGTCAAAGCATTGAAGGTTCAAAGTCCTTCTCTGATCTGCAGACCCTGGCTCTGTTAAACTTATCTCTGTTTTTCTTTTGGAGCATGCTAAAGCTGACCTGGAGTTAAATGACCTTTGGTCCGATCTATAAGCTGCCCCTTTGTCCCTCCTTTGAGAGTTGTCTTTGAGTATTTCCAAGCAAGTCTAGATTTAAATTACCTCTGACCTGATATATAGACAGAAATTGGGTTCCTCTCCTTCTTTCACTTTCAATCCTCAATGTCCCATCCCATCATCTATCTAAAAATATGCTTTAGTGTAGATGAATTTCCCTCTAAAAGCCTTCGCTAGTTGTGTGCAAGTAATTCCCTTTAATGACTCCATAGCCCAATGGATGGCACTTTCTTGACTTATCCTATTTGTTGAAACATCCAGCTATTGTGCTCCTTTCTTCCCATTACCTTCCCAGTCTATGATCTCATGACCAACCCAGCAACCAATCAACCAAATCATTTTAAAACCTCCTTTGTGCTTCATAACTAGCCTAACATCTCATTTTAGCTTCAAAGATATATCATTCTTTGTTTTATTGGAGAGATCCCTCTCCGGGTCCAGGAGGGCTAGATCCTAGGGCCCCAAAGTGGTTATGATGTTGTCTTATCTTTTGCTATTGCCAAATCTGCCAAAACATAGGAACCCCAACAGGCCTGAATACTGAGGACCACCAAGTTTCCCTTGTGGAAAAGGTTGGCCTGATTTTTGGGACGGGTGAGGTTTCCCCTGTGTAGGAAACAAGAAGCCAAAGGAAGATGTTCGACATTATTCATTCGAACAACTCATGCTGACTCCGCTCACGAAATAGTTGGCAATGTGTAATATTCCTACTTAGCCTAAGCTAAGAGGAATATACATTTTTGTCTCATTTTCTGTTGCATGAATAAATGAATAAAGGAGGACATGTAAAACTCCTGAAAATAATGAATAAATCAATGCCCATATGGACAGGGATAAATCTAGGCCATGTAACAAATCACTTGCAGGCGTGAAAAGGGTTTGAGCTATGAGACTAGGTCAACCTTGACCGAATCTACAATGTTGTTTAGATGCAATGTACCTCATGGATGGACAACGCAGTTTTAGATGGAGGCCCCTCATGTGAAAGGATCTAATTCATTGAAGTGGTTTAGGGTTTGATAAAGAATTCATCTTATAAATGGAAGAGGAGAGCAGCAAGAGAAGGTTGTTGATTGTGCATATTTTCTGAGTATCTTGTCTGTTTAGACAAATACCATTCTCTATTGTTTAGCTGAGAATAGTGTTGCTTAGCACTTGGGATTTCCTATGGAGGGATCCCACCCCTTCCATTAAGGATTTCTTGGAAGAGTATTGCTGATTTCATCCACTATAAGGCATTTGGCCAATCTTACCTTTCAACTACAGCACTGATCCTATTCAGGATTAGGTTGTCCTTGCAAGCTGCAGTAAGTGGAGGTCAGATCTGCTTAGATCTAGGCCATTTCAGGCCCTCTTTTCACTGGGAAAGTCTTCTATCCCAAGGGCAAGAGAGTTTTGAACCTTTGGAGTAGATATTTCACATCTTAGCATTAGGCCAACTCAGTGCTTCAGGCTACAATCCAGTTTCCCTTCTAGGAATGCACTATTTTCAGAGAAATATTTGCAGGGTGTTTTGATCCCTTTTTTAGTAGAGATCTTTGGTGCTGGGCTTTGCCCTTCACTTTGGTGATCCATGGATTAGCTTGCTGATCCATGTACGGTATAGATCTGATATGTTTCTAATGTAAAAAATCTCCTAAATTTTTGAATAATATTTCAGATCTGCTATTTTAAACTCAGATCTACTCTTTGTATTGCATGATTTGGTCAAAACCCCAAGGGGATCTTGTAATAGAGCCTTTCTAGTGTACAAATCTGAAATGGATTTGATCTTTTGTACACATATTTGCTCTAGATCTGAAGTGTAACATTCAGCTACTACAGCTCCATAAAATAACGCTGTTAAGCCATTTTGCAATAAATACATGTGTTGCATCCCTCTTTTCTAGAGGTTTTCTTCTCTTTTGTCTTCTATTTTCTGTTGTATAATGTAAGAGCATCATTATGGATCTGATTTCCTGCTGTATATTCAAATTATTATATTTATTATTGGCCTCCTTCTCATGCTTTCCAAAACCACATTATTTCTGAAGCAGTTTGTTGTACATAGCTGCAACCCCTCTCTTTGGGTGTTCTTCAGCTAGACTAGGTGGTGGGAGATCTGTTTACCACACCTATTTTGATTTGTTTTTGCTCTCCTTTTGGATCTAGACCCTAGATCCACTAATATAAGGGATCCAGGAGCTGAAAACTCATTTCAGTGCACATATTTCCCAGAAGTGCATTATTTCAGCAGGCATTGCTGTGTATTCCCATTTGAGATATTACACAATGGAAAATTCGCTTCTATTTTTAAAAACTTTAAATAAACAACTCGGTGTGGGAAGTCCACTGAGACAGAGTGCCAATGGGTGTGGGGCCCAGTGTTAATTTCTCTATGGGCACGAGACCATAACTGCCTGCCAGCGCCGACCCAAAATCATGTGTTTTGGAGAGTCTGCTCCAAGAATAGTTAACAGAGGAAATGTTCTTCTCATGGAAACGGATGTAATGACACTTTTGGAAAGGTATGAAAATACAGAGAAGTCACTGAAATGGTCCTCCAATGAGCAGGATGGGGATTGCAGGGATGGTGACAACATGTTGTGTAATACCCCTATTTGAGTACTTCAAACATCATAACGCTCCACAAACTCCTCTAGTTAAGGGCATCATTCCCAGCTTTGGCATACCAAATCACTCCCCTCTATCACATATTCTTAGGGGTAGTATCCCATGCTTGGGGGCATGATGGAACCCCTGACCACCTTCTTACATGATTAACATAAGTCTTGGCTTATAACCCAAAGATATAGGTATGGTCAATTATCCTTCAATTTCTTGGATAGTTTGTCATACTGGCCTCTCCAACGAACCATATCCATACATCGCATATCGTAGATGCTTGGTACCATATTTTCAAACATTCTAATCTATGTGATACCACACTTACAACTTAGTCCCCATGTTTGACTTATTGGGCGGAGATGATCATAGACCTTCTCTAGTAGTTCATTCATGTATTCTTTTCTTACCTTGATTCTTCACCAGGATCCATTCTTCCAAGAAGCATTAAGGAAATTTTAAGACAAGTAAGGCGACTTGCCTGAAAGTCATAGATCCTGATTCTGACAGTTAGTTTGTCCGCTATGATCTCCACAATATTTATGGCCTTCTCCTCCTCTCCAAATTCTCCACATCTCACTTAGAAAATGAATTATATTTGGAGTGAAATGACCCTTTTATAGGAAAAACCCTAGTTTTTTAGTCGCCCATTGCAACCAAACCATAGCTCGGTTTGATGAATTGTCATCACCGTTCGAAAGCTATCACAGAGTACTATGATGAGTATTTCTTTGTTTTTTGGTAATTTGACACTTCACTCGAAAGCCAATTATATATATATATATATATATATATATATATATATTTCCATGAAGTTTCACTTTGCTGCCAATTCAAACCGAATTTCTGCATATGAGCCGCTTTTACTTTGATACGACTTTACCTTGGCACTTGTCACCTCATGTATCGATTTTTGATATGAGTAACCAATATTTACTCATGTTTTTATGGTCCCCCTAGGCCTATCCTAAGTGGCAGCATCACCGAGTCACCCTTGTTCCGAGCATCTGATCTGAGTCATCCTCACATTCAAGGAGTATTTTCTGAGTCCCCATTATGTCATGTTACAATATTCGATCCATATTTTTGCCACATTCATCCCATGTTGCCTAGTTTTGGCCTCTAGATCTACTATCTGTCATCATCCCTTCTGGAATTGAGTCAGTCGTTGCCAGGTAAAGCATGGCTTTTATGCTCTGAAAAGGGAAGTCATCAGTCTGCCTCTTAGATTCCCTCCTTCAATCATTACCCCTGGTGTCAATCCATCAGTCTCTTTCCTATGTTCCCTTGTTCCTTAGTTGAGGATCCCTCATTTGTACCATGGTATGTTCTATGCTTAGAGAAAATTACTTCAATCTTTATTATTAGCCCAATTCAATTTTAGATATGCAATCACATAACCATTGAAAGTAAATGTTGATAGAACATAAAATAAATTGATAGAAGACAAGCCAAGACAAGAGACACAAGAATTATTATAATTCTTCTTATTCAGCAGACAAAAAGAAAATGTATTTTATAGCAGTCAATAGGATGCCCTAGCCAACAAAGACTTCCCTGGTCAAACCAACACTTCAACCTCCAATCAAGCTTGGTCAACCTTGGTCAAATTAGGCCTTAAGTCAAAGTCAATCACAACTCAAAATATTCCACAAAACCGATCAACAGATTAGTTAAACTTTGCGTTCAAAACAATAATCAATGTTGCGGTCAACGTTGTCGTCAGTTGCAGTCAAAGTCAACGACTTGCCTAAGTTTTTGTGCCTCGAGCTGTGACCTCTTCAGATCGGATTTTTTCCTTAGAAAACATAGTCAAAGGATGAGGGTTGACCCAAAGTCAAATTTGTCCATAAAATCCCTAAACCAGTCCGAAAATTACAGCTTCATGTTTCACACATGTGGAGGAGAGAGAAGCCTCTAAGGATGTACGAACCAATCGGATGACAGAGAGATGTGTGAGAAGATTGAACGATGAAATTAGCATCATGTCTCTCATTTTTATATCCATGAATGTTGGTGTGTGACAATTTTGGGGCTTGTGAGCCTATGTTACACCATTTTTTGGTCATCTAACTTATCATTATTAGATGAACCCAAGTACACCATGTAAGACCAATTTTACCCTAAGTAAAGTTGCTTTCACCATGTGAAACAACTTATTTGTTTATATTTCCCGGTCATATTTAACCCAAAACAAATAAATTAATTAAATAAATCCTTATTTATTTAATTATTTCGTAAGAATAAGTTATTTAAATCATTATTTAAATAATATTCTTAGTTAAATTTGACTAAATCATCCATAAATAATTAAATAAACCTTTATTTATTTAATTATATTCCCATCATTTCCCTAAAATGATAAATAAATCATTTATTTATTTATTATTTATAAATAAAGGAATTGACCCAAGTCAAAAATCATTTTCCCTCCAACAAATATAATAAAATATTCCTAAAGGGTGGTTCTAGAATTTGATTAATAATATTTTATTCATGCACCGAGTTCTAGACCGCCCTAATATTTTGTTACAAATAGAGGGGTTTTCCCCATTCATTAGTCAACTCCATTGCATTAGATCACTCTGGATCTATACTAGGTCACATTCTCCATTTTTGCCTTATGAGCTCCCATTGAGTTCTATGTTTGTCTGGGTTTTCTACAACAACAAGAGAGAGGAATTTTAGATCTGAAGCACTGAGGACTTTCAAGAACCCATCCCATTGAGGAGAACCGACAAACACCTTTCTTGTTTTCCTCTTAGGTGCCCCCTTTTAATATAATATAAAAATTATTTCAAATACATTGTTCTTGTCTTGTCTATTGGATGCATGGAGCCACATTTTACTTTATCTGCTTAATGTCTTTTATGCTTAGATATGGATTTGTGCACCATTATTTGGATCACCTAATTGCAGATTTAAATATATTTGGCAACCATAATCGATGTTAGGGCTATTTTTTATGCGTAGCTAAAGTGATCTTTTATGACGAAAGATTCACACTAACAATTGGCGACTCCACACGGGTTTTCTTTTGCGACCGTTGTCGTTTTATATATTCCTGCATATCCAGCCATTTCAGACCCTAGGGTTTCTCTTCCATTTTCTGTTTTTCCTATTTTTATGGTGCTTTTCACCTCTAAAACCCTCAAACATTAAAATTTTTAACTTCCATGTGTTTCTAGCCCTATTGTGCAGGTGGCAGACATCAGCCACAGCTGAGACGACAAATTTTTCTGAAATCTGCCGCCGAGAGACCCGGATCTGTAGGTCGCACTTATCGGCCCAAAAACTGTGACCTGGCCTTGAGGTCACACTTTTCTGCCCCAAACCTGTGACCTGGACTGAAAACAGGTCAGAACCTGCGACCTGCACTTTTTTCTGCAATTTTCCAGGACTTTTTATGGGTTTGTCTGAAGCTTCTGTCAGGGTTTTCCAGCCTTTGTCTCCACCCATTTCAACCTGTTTCTGATCCGTTTCACTCAAATAAGTTGGAATCTTGCCCCTTAGGGCTCTAGTACCCTCCACGTTTTGTGGGAGAGTTTTTTATGTTTCAGAAGTCTGAATTTCTAGAGTTTCAGCCTTATTTCTTTCAGATTTGATACCTCCTTTTCAGATCCCTTTAGATCAGCTCTTCTCCATTTCAAATTACCTCATATAGTTTTTTTTGGGTTCATTTCTAGGGCCGCCTCCTTGTCCCTTCTATTTTTAGCTGATCCCCTCCTTTTTAGCAGCAACCTTGCCTCTGCCTCTTTGTTGTTCTCTGCACCTCTTTTCAGCATATTTCTCCTTTAGATCCCCGTCCCTCCCGACCTTAGATCTATTGGCCTCTTTTTCGTGTGCTTTGCTTAGTTTTTTCCCTCTTATAGACTAGTTTTGAGAGACCCGCCTTCTTGGGTTAGATTGATGCATTGTTAGCTGTTAATTTTCTGTTCTTTCAGTCTTATTTACTGCATATTTATTTTCAGTTACGCAACACACTTTTTCTTTTACTCTCAAAACGTCTAGGTTTAAATAAATTAAAATTAACGTGCACCACACACTAACCCTAAGCGAAGAAGAGCTTGGTTATCACCACCCGGCAAAGACTTTAAAATCAATTGTCACTACACCTCTCTGTCCTTGACCTCACTTGATTTTGTCCCTCCCTGCCCTTGTCAGTTTTTCTTCTTCCCGTCATCATTGCACCCCCAAGGCGCTTCTCCCGGAGAATTCTTGGCCTTCACCCTCAGTTTCTGATTGGTCGACTTCCTCTTTCTTGTCGTCATCGAGTAAGTCCTCCCCCGAGTCTACACTCCAACTCTTCTTCTGATTTTTTGGGTTCTCCACCTACTCCTGGTTCTCCCCCTGTTACCTTCACCATGTCTAGTTTAGGGGCTAGCGCCAGTGGCAACCCAAGTTCTACTGCAGGGTTTGTTTCCAGCGAAACCACTATGGGACCTACCTCGACTGCCCCATTGCTCCCTTATATGGCCGGCCTTAGTCTCCACGACTTCAATCAGCTGATCAATGATCCTATCCGCCACGATGTTAGTTGGCCTGCTATGCCAACCAAGCTCCCCTCCGACATTCCCAAGTTCGAAGGCCTTGCTAGTGAAGATCCCTCCAACCATATCTGATCTTTCCATATGTGGTGTTCATCCAATTCCATTACTGATGACTCCATTCGTCTTAGATTGTTCCAACGCACGCTTACCAGTGAAGCTTATAAATGGTATGTTGAACAGGCCATCTCCTCCCATACCACTTTTGCGACCATTGCCCAAGCCTTTTTATCTTATTTCCAGCTCCCTCTTCGATATGACACTGGTACCGAACTTTTAACTTCTTTCCGTTAATCCTCTTCGACCCGCCTTTCCGCTCATGTCCAGGAATGGCAGCGAAGAAGAAGCTTCTATTGCGCTCCTCCCTTTGAAGATCGGGTTTATATGGACTGGTTCCTTCGTTCTCTCTTACCTCCCATTGGCAAAGATGTCGCCTCCCATTTCCCTCAAACCAAAGAAGCCACCCTCCAAATAGCCTTGAAATATGACCTTATTTACACTCAATCTGGTTATGTTTATACCGTCCTTCCTGACCTCCCCAAGCCCGGTGGCCCTAATTCCTCGGGGGCATCTCACTCTGCCAATGGTATCGTTGGAGCTCTGTCACATACCTCTGCCCAACCTCTTCAGGGCTATGGTTTCCCTCCAGTAGGGGCCAGCCCCTCCGGCACTTTTCCCCCTCCAGGTAGCATGTATCCAGGATATGGCATGCCTCCTCCTTTTACCCACACTCTTTCTTACCTCAATGTTGCCCATCCTACCCCTTATCCATACCCCCAGCCTAGTGTCCCATCTCCTCCAGCATTTGGACCTCCCACACCCTTTCCTTCTCCACCCCCACAACCGCACTTACTACCCCTTCCAGGGCAAGTATTTGCGCAGTAGGGGGCAACTAATCTTCTTCCTTCTCAAAGAAAGCGAAGATGAAATCTACCCACTTCTGCTAATCGCGGATTCAATCCTTCAAGTCTTGAATCTACCACTACCAACCAGCCACAGGGCTCTCAGCCCAAGCCGGACAGGCCGCTTCGCACCAATAAGCCTTGTTCGTGTTGCGGTGTTTTTGGTCATTACACTCACGATTATCCCTTATTACCACAAATGCGGCAGATGTGGGAGTCTCAGTCCATTGTGTGGGGACAACACTCCTCCCCTACTATCCCTCCTAATATGGCTGCTTCTCAACCCGCTGTGTTTACCGATCCTTTCCCTCAACAATGATTCATGGCCACTCAACCACCTCATGCCCCAGTAACCACTCAACCTTCCCCTTATGGTTCCTCCGATTACCAGATTCTCATGATGGCCGCTGACCAACCTCTCACTTTCGACCTTAACCTTCAAACTCGGTCTCGTTAGTACTCCACGCCTCCCGTTCCGTCTGTCTCCGAGTCCCCATCCTCAGGTCCTACAGAGCCTCTGTCGACACCCAATGGTCCCTTACAGATCCCTCTGCCCAAATCTGAGGTTCATACTAAGATTCCTAAGGGCCCATTACACCGAAATGCTACCTCTGGTCGGGCTGCCCATTCATATAGCATAGTAGATGATCTGGCGCAATCTCCTGCCGCCATTTCAACACTGGAACTCCTCCAGTCGTGTCCTTCCCAATAGAAGTCTCTACTCTCTGTCGTGGGCACTATAGATCATGTTGATGATCAATTGATTGTTTTTGATGCCCATCATTCATACCATCCCCCCCTACCTGCTTCTGTTGCTTTCCAAATCCCAGTCAAAATCTGAAATGCCAACGTTGCTCGGTGTATCATTGATGAGGGGGCATCTACCTGTGTGATGTCCGCTTTGGTTTGGAAACAACTTGGATCTCCTGAGTTGGCCCCTTCCACAATCACCCTTCGTGCGTGGGATGGCCATGCCTCCCAGCCCATTGGCCTATTCTGTAACTGTCCTATCACCCTTGCAGGTAAGACTGTTTGTGTCGACGTCGAAGTTATCGACACCCCTCTTAACTACAACATTATTTTGGGGCGTAGCTACACCTACACCATGTATGTCGTCCCATCCGCAGTCCACCGCAAGATGTTTTTCCCTCATGATGGCAAGATTGTCACCATTGACCAGTTGACTTACCATGAACCACAATCTCAGACCTCCCTTGAGTCCACCATCTCTACTATCACCAATAAGAAAACTATTGATTCTTTGACCAGTGTTTCCCCTGGCGTCTACAACGATTCCTCCTTCCTTGGAACTTTTACAGGTCCTCCCCCTCCTCCTGTCTCTGACCCCAGCTTAGCGAATGTTTGCATGATGCACTCGTCTCAGGCTAACCTTCCACAACCTGCTTCGGCTAGTCAGCAACCTCAATCTCGCCCACCGCAACCTGCTCCTAGTCCTTCGCTTCAGTCGACCGACCCTCTCCCACCTGGACCTTCCCATCACCCTCACACTCAGGAACCTCCCTACCCTCATGAGTTGGTTCCCTCAGGTCTCCACCATATGGGAGCCATCCCTCCTGGCCATTACCCCGCCGGTCAGATACCTTTCCTTGGTCCCCCCCCCAGAGTCTATTCAGTTCCTGTCATGGCCACCCTTTCCCTCCCTAATTTAACCTTTGGAATACCAGTATGGTATCTTACTCCTCTAGCTGAGACCCCACCGGGCCACCCCAAACCATACATTGCTGTGACACCTGGGCAACCGATTCCCTTCGCTCCTTCCACCGCTACAGTGCCCCTATCCCCTCTGCAGGACCCTCCTCATGTTGCAACAGCTACAGGCAAGAAAATAAAAACTCACAAGGGGGCATCCAAGGACAAGGCCACCGCACCTGACCCTACCCCTCCCCCACCTGCCAAGCCTTGTGCTTTGTGTGATGGTACTAGTCATGCCACCCATACTTGTCCTGAGTTGCCCCGCATCCAACCCATGGTTAAAGTCGCGTTCCCTGAATCTACGATCCTTGAAACCTCTATTTCTTCCTCATCCGCATCCAAGAACCCAAAGACTCTTCGCACCAACAAACCCTGTGCTCTATGTGGTGTCCATGGCCATTATTCGCATCATTATCCTCACCTCACGCATTACCGAGCCTCTTTAGAGGTCATTCGTGAGTACGAAGTTGAAAAAAATCAATCCGCCTCTCCCATCCTTACTCAATATGCATCAGGTCTACTCGAGGATCCCCCTGCTACCATTGACATTCCTCCCCCTGATGTTGAGATGTCAAAACCTGCTGCCCCCCTCCTATACCTATCATCATCCGCACGACCCTCGGAGTACATTCCCTCTGAATCCACTCCATCTGTGTTGCTTGATTCTCCTTCAGCAACATTCTTGGGCTCTTCATGCTTTGACCATCTTTTAAACTGTTCTTCTGTCATTCCCTGCGATGACCCGTATATGCGCCTCTCTTCCCATACTGATGATTTAGGTAGCTTTGCAGCATCATGTGGTTTCCTTGACCTTTCCATTTCCTTCCATAATCCGGATCATACCATCCATATCTATGATGTCCTTCACAGCGTGAGTTCCTGCTCTTCATTCCATAGTTCTCATTCATCTCTCTCTAGTCGATCTATGCATTCTAGACTTCCCACCTAGACTGCTCCCTCCCGTAGTTGTCGGTGGATGTCTACCCTCTACTCACACTACCATCCTTATTCTCCTTCCCCCCATTTCTTGTCTTGTGACATTATTCCACTGGCCCTCTCGTCCACACATTATCTTGGCTATGCCGATGGGGCAAGTCGTTATTCCCAGAATCTCGCCTCAGTCGCATGGGCCATTTTTACCCCCTTGCATACCCTGGTTCTTGCAAATGGGGTCTACATTGGTAATTCCACCAATAATCAGGTCGAATATGATGCAGTACGTGGTCTCTTAGCCGATTCCCTCTCTCATCACATCCTCCATCTGCACGTGCATTTAGATTCCCTGTTTCTTGTCTTACAACTTAATGGTGTCTATTGCGTGCATAACCCTATCATGTTTAGACAATATTTACAAGTGAAACTTTTGATACGTGAATTTATATTTATTACTTTCAACCATATACCTAGAAGTCAAAATCACTACGTAGATCAAATCGCAAATCATGTTCTAGACTGGCATTTATCACACACAAGACAATAACATTTAACACCATCAAAAAAATGCATATAAATCATATATATCATATAACATGTGTTTTTAGAGTCCATCTACTCTGAAACATATGACATGCCCATAGCATGTTACAAAAAACAAAACTACAAAAATGGGGGGCACCATTTGCCCCTACATCGACACTGTGGGGCACTACCTGCCCTATATCTAATCACTCTCTGGAGGATCTCGAGCCAACGGCTATGCTCCCATAGCTCGTAGATCATGCACAGTATGACTGGCCATCGCCATGCGTCGCATGATACCTCGCCATTCCGAGGGTAGCCCAATACATAACTCTATGTACTGGTCATCTAAATCCTGCCAACCACGCTTCGACACACCGGTCAGCAGCCCCTCGCATCTACAACGGATGTCCTCCAACAGAGCTGCCATATCCTCGTTCTGTGCCGTCCTTGATCCACTTGCACCTGTAGCTCTTGCTACTGCAGGTCGTCCCATATATCCAGTCGGTTTTACCAGAGCTATATCTGCATTCCGAAAAAAATATAAAGATTAGTCCCATGAGTACTAGTCACAAACTCTAAAATTCACATAACAGATTATTTTCTTGTCACTTACCATCGGGCCCCCATACTTGACCAGGCGGAAGCGGCAAGTTCGGATCTCCCCAATAACTCATCCCACTATAGGGATAGTCGTCTATGTACAATGGCATCTGATCCCAATGGGTGAAGAACTCTGGTCGAAACACCCGTCCGACCACCCCTGCCCCTCCTCTACATAGTAGTCATCCCCACCGACGCATCTGGGGCTCTCTCCGACCCCCATCAGGTAACTGTATACGATGTCGTAAGTTCAGGATCTTATCAAAGAAGAAAGAGCACAATACCATCCCATAGGCACAATCATGATTCACTTGCCACTTACATAGCGACAACTGTCGTTTCACCGACACCAACATCATCTGCGCCCACCCATAGTAGGTCCCACCCAACACACTCTCTACAATCATCATCTGCCCTCCAGTGATGTGATAGAACACCTGGCTGCCCAAGATCCGCAACATTGTTGCTGCCACTGCCCGGGTCTCCAACCTCTCTAGATCCCCAATCGATATCCGAGTCCCTTTGACTTGGACACCTGGTTGACAATGTCGTTCAACAAACTCCATGATGTTACGCCCTCGCGGTAACACTAGCTGTGTATTTCCCACCATCCCTAATGGCGGGAGACCAGTCAAGAAATACAGATCCTAGACTGTCAACTCAATCCTGTGCCCCTGCACTATAAACACCTCATGGTCTGGATCCCAATATCTGATAATCCGAGCCAACAAAGGCTCACCAACCCTCATCAAAGGGTTCTCCACAAATTTCAGAACCCCAAACCTAGCCAATGCATGACGGACACCCTGATCCACTTGGATTTTCGTCCGTAATGTACCTAGGTCTCTCTCTCTCCACTTGATCCATATATCTACCATATCTGCACAAAACCATCATCTTTGTCAGTCTACAGATAAACAAAATTGCATTTCCTTCCACCAAAACTGAATCTCAGCCCATAACAGCACTGAAACCACACCCATCTAACAAGTCGCACTTTTTGGCCCAATCCTGGGCCAGGTCGCACTTTTTAGGCCAAAACCTGCGTCCCAAGTCACATTTTTTTCCCCAAAAAGTGTGACCCGGCCGTAATTATGAAGTAGGAGTAGTCACTGAGATTTAAAACCCTAATCTGAACTTTAAATTCATCAAAAACAAAGAGTAGGATTAGGCCTCTTACC
The DNA here is from genome assembly GCA_034641835.2 of Pinus albicaulis. Taxonomy (NCBI): domain Eukaryota; kingdom Viridiplantae; phylum Streptophyta; class Pinopsida; order Pinales; family Pinaceae; genus Pinus; species Pinus albicaulis. The sequence continues at coordinate 19,981,189 of CM076575.1, forward strand.
TGCAACTGACGGATCGCGATTCCAATGGTCGATTTGGCTGCTACGATCGCCGCAAGATTTAGGGCCTTCTCTCCTCTCCACATTCACCACAGCTACACAAGCAAATGAATGATTTTGGACGGAAAATGCCTTATTAGAAGAAAAACCCATGTTTTTTCTTTCGCCCGCAACGACCAAACCGTAGCCCCGTTTGACACACCGTCTGCACCGTTGGAAAGCTCTCACCGAGCACTCAAATGGGTATCTATTAGTTTTTCATGTTTGGATACTTCACTAGGACACATTTTTTCCACGAGGGGTCCCTTCATCTCTCCTTCCAATCGTAATTCTTCACTTACAACACTTGTACTTGGGGCACCACTTTACCTCTTTACTTGGCTTTGTTCGTGTATATTTTCGTCATGAGATACCATATTGTACTCATGTTTTTATGGTCCCCCATTGGACCTTCTCTGTGTGGCAGCACCATTGAGTCGCCCTTGTTTGGAGCATCCGAGTTGAGTCATCATCCGTCATGGAGTCTATATCGAGCCCTTTTATTTCCCACTATAGCCCTCCATCCTTCATCGCTTGGTCCCTCTCTCGTGTTGCACATTATGGCCTTCCATATCATTGTCACTCATCCTCCCTGATCTTGTGTTAGTTGCTGCCAAGCCATTCATGCCCTTTATGCTCTAACAGGGGAAGTCGTCCATCCGCTACTTAGTATCCCTCATTTCATTATCATCATCAGTGTCCGTCTGTTAGTCGCTCTACTATTTTCTCCCGTGCCTCAATTGAGATTCCCTTCTTACCTCACCTGTGGCGGACCTACTTCTATCGACATCAACTCATTTATTCCAGAAGCCTAGTCTAGGGGGAAATGTACTTTGGTTCAAGCTCTTTTCAGCATGATCATGATCTATACACTTGATAGTCCAATGATGCAACAGTAGCTTTTGGTGATTCCTGGGTGTGTGTGAGATGTCTCAACCCTCATGAGGGGGTGGCCCTGCAGGTAGCCCCCCACATTCCTGGACGACTTCTTCATTTCAGCCCTTGATGCAGCTCCTCCCATTTGATGATATTGGCCCCAGCCGCTTGCAGCGCCTCTTCGATTTGCATGTATCAGTCATATTTTGCAAGCCCTTCCCCATGTGTAGGGGGAATTTGGGCGTATTTGTATCTCATGTACTAAAATCTTATTGTATAAGTCCTGACGGTTATTCGAGGCATAACATGTATGTGGGATCCATCATTCTATTTTTCTGGCTCTTATTTATGCCATCATATTCTTCATGGTTCGGTTCCTTGTTTACTGGACTTCTTATTCTTTGTACTTTGTCTCGACGAGAATAGGTATGCCTCCCCCACCGCCTTTAGCACAGGTACCACTTCATAAACTAGAGACTTGTTGCACCTGTAAGTCTCGTCTCCTCAGGGTCTAGTCCTTTAGCACATTAGACTACCTTACATTTCTCTCTCTCACCTCCCTCTTGATGTCTAGTGATTTAGTTCTTACAACGTACTTTGGTCATACGATTTTCTCCTAGCACTCATACGTTGGGGGGCAATCTGTTACACCATTTTTTGGTCATCTAACCTATTATTATTAGATGAACCCAAGTACACCATGTAAGACCAATTTTACCCTAAGTAAAATTTCTTTCACCATGTGAAATAACTTATTTGCTTATATTTCCCGGTCATATTTAACCCAAAACAAAGAAATTAATTAAATAAATCCTTATTTATTTAATTATTTCCTAAGAATAAGTTATTTAAATCATTATTTAAATAATATTCTTAGTTAAATTTGACTAAATCATCCATAAATAATTAAATAAACCATTATTTATTTAATTATATCCCCATCATTTCCCTAAAATGATAAATAAATCATTTATTTATTTATTATTTATAAATAAAGGAATTGACCCAAGTCAAAAATCCTTTTCCCTCCAACAAATATAATAAAATATTCCTAAAGGGTGGTTCTAGAATTCGATTAATAATATTTTATTCATGCACCAAGTTCTAGACCGCCCTAATATTTTGTTATAAATAGAGGGTTTTCCACATTCATTAGTCAACTCCATTGCATTAGATCACTCTGGATCTATACTAGGTCACATTCTCCATTTTTGCCTTATGAGCTCCCATTGAGTTCTATGTTTGTCTGGGTTTTCTACAACAACAAGAGAGAGGAGTTTTAGATCTGAAGCGCAGAGGAATTTCAAGAACCCATCCCATTAAGGAGAACCGGAAAACACCTTTCTTGTTTTCCTCTTAGGTGCCCCCTTTTAATATAATATAAAAATTCTTTCAAATACATTGTTCTTGTCTTGTCTATTGGATGCATGGAGCCACATTTTACTTTATCTGCTTGATGTCTTTTATGCTTAGATCTGGATTTGTGCAGCATTATTTGGATCACCTAATTGCATATTTAAAGATATTTGGCAGCCATAATCGATGTTAGGGATATTTGTTATGCATAGCTAAAGTGATCTTTTACGACGAAAGATTCATACTAACAGCCTACATTACAATTCTAACCAATCTTGACAAATTGGACATGTGTGGGAAATATATTCAAAATCTTCTACTCATCCAAACAAGATGATCTTTAGGTCAATATTGCACCTCTTCGAAAGAGGAATCCAAAAAAAATTCATCTCCATCATATGAGCAGTGCAACATGGATTTTTGGCCCTAGTTGCCAAATTTAACACTCCTTCTCAACTTGGGAGAAATCCATCTATCCACTTGTGCAATCCTATCATCTAATACCATATGTATTATCATATATCATCATGCAATCATGTGTCATCTTGTTGTCTCTAATTTTCTGGCTCTCCTTTGCTATATAATAAATAATAAAAAAATATCATTGAAGTCATTTTAGAGGTAAAAATCTCAACCATCGAGAGTGAGTCACAAAAACTTTACCACTGTCCACTGACCCGAAGTCAGTTTAGAGGTAAGAAAATCAACCAAAATTGATCCCAGATCAAGTTGTTGGACATATCCCATCCTAGACATAGATATTATGACATACACGATGCATCCATCAGTAATGCTATGGTCTGTATCCTCATTTCCCAACTCATTGGCCAGATGAGAGGTACTTGCCATGAGTCCCGGACTACATGGGTAGGATGCATGTGGGGAATGGATTAAAGAGAGAGTGAACCATCTCAATGTCATAATGGTGGGGAAATATCACACCAACAAGGTAAGGTGAACCTATCCTGGTGGTTTCTTACAACTCAGTAGTTATCCCCAAGCCCCCTGGAGCTCCCAGATCTCATAATCCAACTCAAGTGGGACCCTCACAATAGGGTCTGTCAATGATACCAAGCTTCTCATGGAAGGTTAATAATTTGACCTTATCCAGGGGATTCGTGAGAATATTTTTGACCTACTCATCAGTCCCAATGTGATGGAGCCAAATAGGGCCTTGTTGTACCATGTCCCGAACAAAGTGGTACCTAATATCAAAATGCTTGGATCGACTGTGGAACACCAAATTATCATGAATACAAATCCCACTTTGGTTGTCACAAAGGATCACGGTGGTATCCAGCACATGCCCCAATAAATTAGTGAAGATATTTCTCAACCAAATAGCTTCACAAGAAGCTATACTTGCTACAATGTATTCGACCTTGGTAGTGCTCAAAGGAATTGATTTCTACTTCCTACTCATCCAAGATATCAAAGCAGAACCTAACGTGAAGCAAAATCCATATGTTCTTTTACGATTCACCACACTTCCTTCCCAATCGGCATCAGCATATCCATGGAGCCTCATGCCCCCGATAGTGTATCTTAGCCCATGGTTGATTGTGCCCCAAAGATATCTCAACAGATTCTTGGCACCAATCCAATGAATGTGATGAGGCTTGACCATGTATTGACTCAATGTGTTCACTAAAAAACATACGTCTGGACGTGAGTTCACTAAGAACATCAAGGCCCCCACAAGTTGATGATACTCGGCGAGATTTCCCAACTCAAGCCCAACAACACTTCCACACAACTTCTTAAAGTTGAGTTCCATCGGAGTAGTCACGTACTTGTAGTCCACCATCCCAAATCTCTCTCGCAACTTCACAACATATTTTCCTTGCGAAAGAAAAATATCACCTGGATTTTTCCAGACCTCCAAGCCTAGGAAATAGTGCATCAGTCCTAGGTAATTCATCTCGAATGCAGAAGCTAGCTACATCTTACATTGATGAATGAGAGGGTCATCACCTATCAGGAAGAGATATTCCACATAGAGAACCATAATGAGAGGCTTATCATTATCAACCTTAAAATAAATGTTTGGATCATCATCACTTCGAGTAAACCCCAGTTTCATCAACTAGCTATCGATCCTCTCATACCAAGCTCTAGGGGCTTTCTTCAACCCATAGAGGGCTTTCTTCAACCTGCATATATGTGTGTCTCTGTCTCAAACTTCAAACCCCATAGATTGTTCCAAATAAACCTATTCCTTGATTGAGCCATGTAAGAAGGCAACCTTCACATCCATCTGATGTAGACTCCATCCTTGCGATGCAGCAAGGGAAACGATTGATCAGATGGCAGTGTAGCGGGAAACAGGTGCAAATATTTCATCATAATCTATGCCTTCCTTTTGAGAGAAGCCTCGGGAAATAAATCTTTCCTTGAAATTTTTAGCACTTCCATTGACTCCATGCTTGATCTTGAGGAGTTATTTCGAGGTGATAAAAAATTTGTCCTTTGGTCCAACTACCACATCCCAGACATCATTCTTCATGATCAACTCATATTCCTTATGCATAACATCATTCCAAACTTGATGCTTCGACTTCTTCAAACGTTACATGCTCATATTATATAATGGTGCTCATGGCTGCTAGATACCCTTGGTACTTATTTGGCTTCTTACTTTCACGGAATGTTCCCCTATGGAGAAATATGTATCTTAGCATCTTCAAGAGTGTCTCTAAGCCATGAGGGTCTTCTTTTATTTGAAGAAGGTGGATCTATAGGATCCATCAAACCTTCAACTCCGGGCACCAGTTCTTCCTTCCTTACAACTTCTTCGTTGTATTCCTTTGAGATAGGAATATTTATAACCTTCTTGAGGGTAACATCTTGATCGAAGGTGACATCATGGAATATCTCCACTTCTCTTTGACCATGCACATAAATTATATATGCCTTAGAGGTTTCAATGTATCCCACAAACATTCCCTTCTTTCCAGAAGCATCCAACTTGCTTCTCTTTTCTTTTCGTACATGAAAATATGTGGGACTTCCAAAAAATATAAAATGAGAGACATCAGGCTTCTTACCAGAGAGTACTTCTTCAGGATTTTGGATTCCAATGCAGAATGTGGGAATCTATTTTGAACATGCACAACAGTGTTGGAAGATTCTCCCCATAGGGACTTCGGAAGACCTTGGTCATAAAGCATGGCATGTGCAACTTCCAAAATGGTTCTATTATTCCTTTCAACAACACCATTTTATTCAAGAGTATACACAGTAGTGGTCTCCTTCTTAATGCCAACTTACCTACGATAGTCATTGAATTCATTTGACTCATATTCGGTTCCATTATCGGTCCTCAAAATTTTGATCTTTTTCCCAGTTTAATTTTCAACCAAGGCCTTGAAGGTGCAGAACCACTTGAATGATTCATCCTTCTTATTCAAAAAGTATGTCAAATTTTTGTGGGATAATTCATCTATAAAAGTGATATAATAAAAGCATACTCCTAGGGATGTTACACGCAACATACCAGATAGATCAGAATGAATCAATTGTAAAATATCGGATGTCTTTGCGACACTAGAGGGGAATGGTCCCCTTGTATTCTTTACTTCGGCACAACCCTGACATACACCTTCATGATAATCTTTGAAATCGAGCATACATGTCACCACCTTCCTTGCTTCGGGAAGGGCTTTATAATGAAAGTGCGAAAACCTTTGGTGCCATAGCTCATATTGAAGATTTTTGTTGGATGTTGTGGCTCCCATCAGACTTCCTCCAACCTTATAGAGTGTATCAACCCTGAAACCAAGATTGAACGCTTATTTGAAGTTCCTCTTCGAAATGCACACCTTTCCATTGATGAATGCCACCTTGAATCATTTGTCTTCCATTTCCGAGATAGTCACTATGATTCTTATTCAAGTCAGGTATGTAGAACACATCTTGCAAATGAAGGACTTGACCTTGATTTAAATGAAGGGCCACAACCCTTTTCACGGGGTAGGTGGCATTGTCTCCAAGGATAATCTCCAAATTAGTATCTTTTTCAATCAAATCAGATAGGGCATATTTATATCCAGTGAAGTGCCTTGAGGCACTACTATCAATCAACCAGTTATCTAGGGTGTTGGGAGGAGATGCAGTAGAGAGGACATATATAAGAATATATTCATTTCTCTTATTATCAATAACATTGGATTCATCATACATGGAGTCTCTTGACCTCTTGAAATATTGACCATTTTCACTTCTATTTCGATCAAAGGGAGCCTTCCTCTTTCCTTTGAACTTGTTGTTCCTTTGATCATTCCCATTGAAGTTTTTTTTGTTGTTGTAGTCATCATCTTAGGGAGAGTCCCTTTTATTGGGGCACTTTCTTGCATAGTGACCAAACTTGTCACAATTGTAACATCTCCCCTTCCTTTCTTTTGGACCTGCTCTTCCATGATTTTGATTTCTCAGACCAGCATTGTTCCTCTTCTTTGCATGAGCAGAGAAGGTAGTAGGGTCACTTCCATTCCCATTTGAGGGATGGTCTCTTTGCATCATCCTTATCTCCTCTTGAGTGTCTCTCATCAACAATTCATCAAAATTGAGAATTATATTATTATTGAGAATAGTAGTATTAAATACATACCTTGGTCGGGGAAGTTGTTGGAACAAGGTCTCCTAAAAGCTGTGAATTTTGTCCATTTTTGTATATTTTTGTAATATTTATTCTAAGGAAAGGGTTTTGGGGTGGGTCAAAGCCCCTAATTGATTGTAACGGGTCAAGGGTAGACCAAGAGTCCGCAAACCACGGTTTTCATACCATTGAATGCGTAGGCTAAATCAGTATAAATAGATAAACCTTTTTGAGTCATAGTTAAGAAAAGATAGAGATTGATGATAGTTACGAATTGTTAGATCTATTTGGGTTGCTAGGGTAAGGACTCCTACTGGCTGTGTGCACAGATATTTTCAGTCCTGCTGTGTGCGGACCCTGCTGGCTATGTGCGCAGGCTGTGTTGGATTGTATTGGGTTTTGGAGGCTAATATATAGGAATATGGTTAGAGTACCTCTGCGTTATATGAGTTTATGTATTACTGTTGATGAAAACTATTGAATATATTACACTTACTATTGGTTATTCGTTGTTGTTGTGGATCTATCTTTATTATAATACAGAGTATTACTGTGATCTATTGTCCTGCGTTTATGATATTACCTATGATAGTGATGATGCACAAGTGCTGATTAGATCTATGACTGATAGTAGCTCTGTTAACTATGGACTGTACTAATTAGTGAACCTACGAATAGATCTGTTTTATAGCTGCGAGAGTATCCTTGTTCCTATTATATGAATTTATGATCTGTCGATTATTACGATTATAGTTGCTGTATTGGTAGCTTGGTATTACGCACGTGGATGCGAAGGTAATTAGTAGCTAGGAGCTCTGTGATATAAGTCTATAACTAGACCTGTTAAATATGAAGCTGGTAAGCTAGGAACATAGCTGTGCTTGACTTACCTGCTCTCTCTCTCAGGGTGCGGAAACCTGGTTCCAACACCCTCCCATACTGCTTCGGGTGAGACTTTGGCCTGCGCAAGCAGGTCACTGCCGAAAGGGCCAGTAGTATAGGGGTTTGTTGGCAAACCTTAACCTCTGAACTTGGGTCAAGATGCCTCGAGCCAACAAATGGTTCCGTTGCCGAGACCGGGAGAATTTTGAGAGAGAGATCAGGTAGTGCCAAGAGAATATTGGAAACTTGAGAAGAAAGAAATTAAAGAGTGGTTCGAAAAAGAAATTTAGAAATTTGAGATAAAAGGGAATTGCAACACAAGGTTGACGGCGGAAAAGTGGAAGAATAAGTACATTTTCGCAGATATCTACAAAATTTTATTTGTGAAATTTGCGACCGAGCTTCAGGAGTGGCTTGCAAGGCTCGTAGATTTCTAGAAGTGTTGGAAGCACGAACGGGTCACACAGTGGACTCCAGAGTTGATCCAGCAGTTAGAAAAGACTGATAACACCATCACTCGTATGGTAGATCATTGGGTGGAAAATGTGCTAGGGGGGTTTTTGACAGAGTTTTCCATTGATCGATTCGTCTCCTATTTTGAAGTAGAATAAAGGTTCTTCAAGGGTCTCCGAGGTAAGTTTCTGAAAACCTTACCATTTTTTATTAAGATATTACTGTGCGAAAAGAGCATTCTGTGCAACCACACAGAGTGAATGAGATATGATAAAAGTGAGGATACAACGCGCAGTGGTAAATACTACATAACTAATCAAGAAGGATATCGATCTGTCTACAGTCCAGTAAGAAATTTGGTTACACAGAGTTCTTTGTCTATGCCACAATCGAACCCTCATAGGGGTAATAAGTCACTACCTCCACCACTAGAAGACGATATGGCCTCGCACATGAAGCTAACCACCTTTAAAGGCGTAGGGGATGAAGATATGGATTGGTTCTGGTTTGTTTCAGGGTCGGTATGGACTACGCAGAATGTAGCTAGTGACGCGGTGAAAAGAGCGCAGCTATCCCTTTCCTTTGAAGGAAGAGCCTTGGACTGGTACATGGGATACATCGACCAACATGTGAATGCAACCATTGAAGAGATTAAAAACGCCTTGAAACAGTAGTTCAAGAAGCCCAATTCCTACTCTCAGATACTAAACAATCTGAAGGATATCAAGAAAGGACCATCCAAATCTGTATGGGAGGCTGACCAACGGTTAAAGAAGGCAATTAGAGAAGGAGGATTTCTGTACAATGACATGTAGCACACAGAGTGGTTCATTTCTATGCTACTGCCCCACCTGTGAATTCCAATGGAACATCAAGCCATTGAATCGTAGGAAAAGGCCTTGGAAATTGCAATGAAGTTGGAAGTTGCGCCAAGAGATGATACCCAGTTGGGAGTGCAGCAGATACAAGGCTAGCTAGAAGTAATGCATATGGAGATCCAAAATCTGTGGAAGGAGCGAGGAACTGAGGCTAGCCCTGAAAGATGGTGCATACGGTGTAGGGTGAATGGACACACCAGGGATAACTGTCCTCTGCTAGTAGACTACATACAGGCTAGGGGACCCAGTCTGTTGCGGCTTAGGGAAGATGCAGGACCAAGTGGACCAGTGCTTTGGTGCGATGATTTTTGCGTTTCTGGGCCGCACGATACCTACCATTGCCCTCGCCTTGCCGCATATGTCCTAGAAATAAAGCAACAATGGTGCAGGTTCTGTAGATCTGTAGGCCATGATGAAAAAAAATACCGGACGTATGATCTGATGATAGATCGAGGAAATATATATAGGGTATAATTGGATCAGTCCTTTCTAATATCCCCCTCGGGCATCGATGGCTCTCCAACTCGGGGAAAGGGAGGGGGCCGAGGTGAAAGCACGGGTAGAGGAAGAGGACAACTAATTTTCTATAACCGTGGAGAAATAGGGCACTTTACAAGGGACTGCGTGAACCTTGCAAGACAATCCTACAAATACTATAGACAGCTGGATCATGTGGTTGAAGATTGCTCGATTTTGATAGCAAAGATGCATGAGAAGTAGCAGACACCTACTCAGAACGTACAAAGGGTCAAGGAAGAACCCTGAGACAAAGGACCAAGTATTAATGTTATAACGCGCAGCGACATGGCCACTGGAGGGGCTACGGAGAAAGCTGAGACGGAGCCTCTCATCCATAAAGCAGCCATTAAACAAGAATTTTTGGACTTACAGAAGGAAAAGGAAACCTTTTTCACAGCTCGCCAAGACCGTGCTAAGGTGAGACACCTACTCCTCAAACTCCTGTGAACCTCGGAGCAGATGATGAGGTTAAACCATTATTCCAGGCATGTATGAAGCTGTTGCGCAACCAACGGGCCATAGAAAACCTCCAAGCCTCGATAGATAGCTATGCAAAAAAGACAACCTGTTGGAACATGGTCTCCTACAGCTGCGAATTTTGTCCATTTTTGTATATTTTTGTAATATTTAGTTTAACACAGGGGTTTTGGGGTGGGTCAAAGCCCCTAACACATTGTAATGGGTTAAGGGTAGACCAAGAGTCTGCAAACCATAGTTTTCAGACCATTGGATGCATAGGCTAAATCGGTATATGTTACTCATCAGTAATTTTCACCTGTTTTAGATGACTAAATGCTTTGTCTCAGATTTCTAGAAATCAAAATTCAAGAATCATGTGTGTTCTAGAAATCCCCTCAAACAAAAATTTTTCACTATCCTGCTTCCTTGTCAAGCCTAGCCAATCTATTATCTAGATAAAACCCCATCCTGGACTAATGTCTCTCACTCCCTCTGTATTTTCCACCCTTTCCTATAAACCTTTGTCTCAGTTTGCCTAAACCCTTTATCTTTACACCTTGTCTCGCCAAGTAAACAAATATTTCTCCCCTTCTCACTAAGTACCTCAAGCAACGAGGGTGTCAATCCTGTCTAGAAATCCCTTTGAAGTAAAAAAAAGTTTTATAACTGTCTAGGATGGTGGTGCATAGTAGAGTGTCAAAATCTTGTCTCATCCAAAACCCTGATTCAAACCTTTCAGTCAAAAACCTATTCCAAGGTCATTACAAATGAATCAAATAGGTTCACCTAGACTATGCACTATCATGGTTCTAATTTCACTATTTCCACAATTATTCAAAGGAGAAGTCAAGAGAAAATAGATTTGAGGTTTATCATTATCTAAAGATGTACTTAAGCAACCTCCAAAGGCACCCTCTTGATCCAAAAACAAATCTGCAAAGGAACAGACGGTCATATCCAAGCATTTCTATAGGAATGCCTTGGAGATTGGTCAAACAACAGAACAAAGGCATGGAAGGAGATATAAAGAAATAATGAAGACATCTACAGTTAATATATAGGGACAACAAGCTAAAGTCTACAGGAAAATCATGATCTCATGATAAAAATGATATGAAGCACTGCCCATCAAAAGGTTTGTGCATATTCCAAAAGGTCAGTGGCACATAAGCAACATTGCTCAAACAGTCAAAGAGATCATTGAAGGGATTTTTGGCCTCAAGCATGAAGCCGGTATAGGTATAGCTTCCCTTTGCCATATTCCTGCAAAAAGACCAAGAAAAATGTCAGATAAAACATGAGGTGAGGAAAAGAGTAAGACTAGCATCAAGAAAAACACTCACAGCCTCATGAAGAAAACAATAGGTGTGTTTTTGTTGAGAATGCAAATACATGACTGATTTGACCAAACAGTGGAAAAGTATTTGGGTTAAAAAAGTTAAAGAATTTCCTCCAACCCTCCAAATAAGCATTGCAGACTTTATTGGACATGAGAAATGAATTCAAATGCATATTTTCTTTTTGAAAACTCTGAAGACAACCTTGTTTGTCTTACTAAATATCCCTAAAAACTCAAAATTGGGATAATGAACAAATAGGCATGATAAGTGGCAAAGAGAACCTCCTTCATCAATAACACATGGTTCCAAAGAAATTTCCAACTATCTTCTGAGATTTGGCAAAAAGGGCACCAACTCCACTTGATCAAAGGATAAGATTAGGGTTCCAAAAAGTTCAAAGGAAGAAATATTGAGGCACTATGTGCCATTTCACTAACAGAAACAGAGCATTAGCTCAAGACTCTTCTTTCTCACAAATAAACAGTCACGGGTTTGTTTCAAAGGATATATAAGGAAAAATGATTTAAATCAATCAATAAGTGTTCATGACAAGCAAAGGATCATCATTGATCAAATCAACTGTCCAAGATCAAACAGAGACAGTGGTAAAGGCGGCTTTAGAAAAAATTTAAAGACAACACCAAAACGATGTCGGAAAAAGGAACAAATTGCAAAAGGAACCTTTGAGAAGTGGGTTTTAAGTTTAAATTCTTTCAAATGGGGTATAAAACAGTATAGCAACCCTTTTTCCTGCTCATTGTTTCATTTGCAAAAAATGTAGTGAAGTTTTGAGTTTTATGCCGGAGTCCTCGGGCGAAAAAATCAAGGTGTTGCACTCCTGTAGATGGATGTTGTGTGCTTGTAGCCACTGCCAGTGTAAATTCCTTCTGAGTGTTATGCGCCTGTAGGGTTGCGCTACGCTCCTGTAGTTTTTCCCGGTGTGCAGAAGGAGGGCCCGAACACATGCAGGATCACCCGGAGGTACTGCGCTCCTGCCACTGTTTTCAAATGTTTGCCCGAGCCACCCGCCCGGTGGTGTGCCCCTGCCACCACTTCTTCACCCGACTCCACGTTCAGGGTGACCCGACAACCGGGTGCTGCGCTTTTACTAGTGCGCCCAGCTGCCACCCGACACTGCGTGCAGGCCCTGCCCGCCTAGGATGTTGTGCTCCTGCCACGAGTGTGCAACGTTGAATGAAACTTTGTTCATGCCTTCCTAGGACGTTGTGCTCCCAACACAAAAACACAGTGTTGCCCAAAAAAGCGTTCAGAGGTGCCCAGATTGCCTAGAAAGCTCAGCAAAGCCCGTTTCTTGCTGTGGAAGTCATTTTTAATAGGTATTTTTCACTATTATCACCTCTTCATGATTTTACAAGAGATAAGGGTGCCAAGAAGGTTTAAATTTTTTGTCAAAGAAAGCATAGGGAAACTTGAAAAGGGCACCTAACCTACTCTCTGCTAAGTATCTTGAACTTGCTAGAAAACTTAGCATCTCTTTGACCCCTTTCTCCACATTACTTTGCTAGCAAATCATTTCTCCTTAAAGGTTTGAGGCAGGGGTGAAGAAAAACACCATGTTTCAAGAAGAGAGTGTTGACCTAAATGAAGAGACAAGTCCAAGAAAACAGCAGAAGAAAGGAGGAATTCCCAATAGGTTTGAACCTATAAGCACTGCAGAACTAACAGACTCCCCTTCTATTCTTTCCTATTTCCAAGAGTTAGGGTGCTATGAGTTATGTAACAAAGTGCAATAGATCAAAAGTCACCCTCAGTTGACCAAGTTATTTTCCTTAAAACTTCACAGGCATAAAGTACATCTATCAGGGGTAAGATTTGAGTTAACCACCAGGGCCATCTCTGAGGCCACTAGAATACCTAGCATAGGAGAAAGGTGGTTTAAACAGAATAATATTGACTTAAGCCATTATCATCCATTCTTAAAACATAGTTGTCAAGCTAACTGTAAAACTAGTTTCCATTTTTCTCATCTATTGGACAGATATACCCTCCTCATGAAGATTATCATGAAATACTTCACCTGTGAAGGTAGGTTCTCTAGAGTCTATTCCTATAATATTAGACTCCTCATGCATTTCACCAGAACCAAGCTACTACACATGCCCTACTACCTTCGCAAAAGCATTGAGAAAATGTCAACCATCATGCAAAAAATGCCTCCCTCCCAACAAATGTCAAGCCTCTTTCACCATTCCCTCATCAAAGTAATTGTCTCATACCAGCTATAACATCAAGGCCTTCCCAGGGAGGTTTTTATCACCCATGATGATTTCAAAACTCCACAGCCCATCCCTCTACAAGGTATCCCATCATCATCTCAAAATCCTCCTCACTCGCCTCCAGCACCCTCTACTAACCTTGGTTCATCTTCTTCACATAAATCAATCCCTCAAACAGACCCTCCTCATTTTCCTTCCCCTAAAAAATATGATCATGAAGAAAGCAGTGATGGCCTTGAAGAAAGCAGTGGGGGCCTTGAAGAAAGCAGTGATGATCATCAAGAAAGAAATGAGGGAGAGGATTATGAAGATAAGGGAGAGAGAGATTATCATGAAGAAAACAGTGAGGGAGAAGATGATGAAGATGAAGAAGAAAATGAAGAAGAGGGAGATGGCCAAGAAGAAAGAAGCAATGGCCAAGAGAAAAACAGTCAAAGTAGTAGTAGGGATGATGATGTAGATGAAGAAGAAAATAGAGGTGGAAGTAGTGATACAGATGATGGTCAAGGGAGCCAAAGCAATGGATCTCATAATGAATAAGAAGGCTCTAAGGACACAGAAACAGAGGCACTATTTCAAGAAAAGGATAGTGGGAAAGAAAACAAAGTTCTGATTACTAAATCACATGATGAGCTAACAAGTCCAGTCAGTGGGTTTTGTGAAAATGGAAATGACACTGAAAACACTACAACAAGAAGTGGTGAGGAAGTAATAGAAAGCCTTGACAATGACAAAAATGACAAGGGCAGCCCACAAACAGATTTTAAAATTGTTTTCAATAAGCAAGAAAATGGTGACCAAAGTCCAAGGAATGAAGGCAGTAATGCATAAAATGAAGTTGGTAGTGAAAAAAGGAATACATGGGTGCCTATGAGGAAGATGATGAGGAAGAGGGACAAGCTAGGAAGATACCTAAGACTATGGGTCTTAGAAAAGCATTGGCAAAGCAAAGAGAGGAAGAATCATCCCAAGCACAACAATTGCCTCTCACCGAACTCCTTGCCATGGAAATTGAGCATAACAGAGAATCATGGCTTGAAAGGGAAAATATACATTTAGAGGCCAAACTGGAGAAGGCCAACAAAGACTTAAGCCTACAAAGAAGGATGATTGAGCATTATAAAAGGAGAAATCACTTTACAAGGAAAAAGCTCAAAACTACCCAAAATGAGGGCCCAACACCAAATGATGAGAAAGAAAAATATAGGCTTGGTCTTTTGGCCCAAGTTTCTCTACAGGCATCTAAGGACCCTTGAGGCACCTACATACCAAATGTGGGGAGAATTGAACAATTTTTCGTTTTTTGCGAATTTTCAAGCCTAAGAACGCAGCACCCCTAGTGTTGCGCTTTTTCTTAGGGCATATTCAAAGGGATAAGCTTACATTTTTGGATTCCCCATCATGAGAGGAGTATTCCCACCATATTTCAGCTCAATTGGAGTTGCTTTGGTCCCCCAAAATGGTCAAAAACACTCAATTTTTCACCTTTCTGCCCTCTTTTTTGAGCAGGTGCTACGCTCCTGGCAGCATTGGTTTCTTCCAATTTTTGGGAAAATTTTAGAGGTTAGATTGAGGAAAACAAGTTTTATTTGGAAATTATATATCCACAAATTTCCAACGGGCCATCACGGAGCCTTTTCTGACATCGGGAAGGCCTCGAAAACTCTGTTGCAAAAAGACCTTTGTTGGTGTTGCGCTCCTGGAAAATTTTCAAAATGTGAGACAATATGCTGCATTCCTGTTGGGTGATTAAGAAAAAGTGTGTTAGGCAAGTTCTATCATATATGTCAGAGCCTAAAAGTCAATATTTTTTCTATTTTGGTCCGAAAAATATATTTTGGAAGATATTATTGTGCCTTGGACCTTGTAAGGCCTCAAGGGCAAGTTAGGATATTTGTTTTTGGCCAATAGGCTTCTAGATGATCTAATGAGCTCTCTTCCACCTTGCTTGTTATATAATCCATGAGGATTCATTGTAAACTATTCGAACTTGATGTGTTATAGAGCAATACATGGTTTATGAGCTTGGAGAATATATTTAGTTTTATGAAGTGAATGAATGGCTTGTGTGGCTTGATGTTGAAGAAGCTTGCTTGCAGGATTCCATAGCTTGGTGAATGGTGATGTTTTTCTAACTTGTTAGTGTTTTCTTGTCCTCATTGTGTTTCAGCTTGCTTATTTGCTATAGATCAGAAAAGTATAGGTTGAGATATGCTCATGGAAGCACCTCAAACCTCCTGTTTGCTATAGCTTTGATTTTTTCTTCTTTTAGTTCATTTTAAGGAATTATTGACTGCTCCTTAGGCCCACTTAAACTTGTTCTTTGTTTCATGAATGATTAGTATGTTAGCTTATAAATATGATTCATGGTATGCCCTGTTTATTTAAAAGTTTTCAAAACTTATTGTGAAGCTTTTCTATGGAATACTGATTGATTAGGTTAATACAAAGAGGCCTTGTTTCGATCTTGCCCTTTGCCCATACTTATCAACTTGTTTCAGAGTTCTCGATAGTTTTATATATGTTGTTTAGGAGTTCCCTCTCCATATATTGAATTGTTTTTTTATCTTATGTGTTTTCTCAAAAAGCTGAAGGTGGATTTCTAAAGTTAGGAGTTCTAATGCTTCTATGTACCACTGGATTGTTCATCTTACATGTTTATCAGTTTGAGTATTGTTCATAGAGATTAATGGTTTTCCCTATCTCGTGAGCTATTTCTTTCAGACTATATATGTTTAATATCTCTTAGTTTTTCCCAAACATAATGTTCATTACACCTCATCATCACCTAAAGATCCATTAACCTTGCTAAATCGGCCCTGCAATACACTCTGATTCATCGTTTCGACACCCTCGACTTCATCTGACCCCATAGCCCTATTGATTTGATATTCTCTCATTCCATCTATCCTACTTGATCATCTTACCCCAACCCAAAACAAACAAACAAATCACACTTAACAAATAGCCTAAAATCAATCATCCGAAGCGAACAAGTTCACATCCTTTGTACAATAGAGAGAGCCCTCTCTAAGTCCAGGAAGGCTAGGTCCTAGGACTCCAAAGACTGGTCTGATGTTACCCTGTCATTTGGTTAGCCAATTTTCCAAATCACGAGAACTTAACATAATGGCGATCACGGTGGGACTCTGAGTGTGTCGGTTAATAAACAAACTTAGACTTCCCTAAACATTTCATCAGCCCTTAAGAATACTATCTTGTGGATTTATCCCACCGCTCGCTAACATAATGGCAATCACGGTGGGACCCTCTGAGTTCATAAAAATCTAAATACCCCTTAGGAATACAGAATCCCTTCATCCACAATATCCTATGATTTATAGTCACCTCATCACTATCACTAACACAAATATGTAGAAACAATTGCAGTCATAGCATATACCCATGGCCTTCCAAGTAGAATATTATATTCAAGGGGTCCATCAACAACCTCGACATCAAAATTCACTGTTTTTCCCCTAGTTCAACATGCAGGTTATTGATAATACCACAAGGCTTATATGTACGTCCATCGAAAGCCTTCAACGTCGTTGATGAATGAGATAAGCATGGCGAGCCAAGTGACTTCCAACAATTTAGAGACATAATGCATGTATATGCTCCCTCATCAATAATAGTGCGATGAACAAGGTGATTGAGAACATGTACTTGTATGGAGAATGCCAATTCTGCTGGTAATTGTGGCACATAGCCCGTATGATTAAAGATGACAAGATTAGAATTAGTCCGAACAATTCCACCAATAGCCGACAATAAAGCCTGTTTTTGGGAGGGAAAATTTTGTAATGCCTCAAGAGTAGACATAGCTGAAGGGGATTGAGCCAAATCTTCAACAATATTATAATTTTGAGCAGCTCTTGCTCGAGAATTATATGTCAATTTATGAACGACTCCCTTAGGTGGCTTAATTGTCAATTCATGAATAGCAGTAGATGGTATGGATTCTGTAGACAGATTCGTATTCGAGGTAGTAGTTTGATAAGTTTCCTGACTACCATAATCTTTATTACGCGTTGACACCAAAACATCTGTTGAATTTTTTGTGACAGATAACATAAGCACTTGGGAACTAGAAGGTGGAAACGTACCAACCAAATTTATGTCTGGATTCAGAAATAGATCTGTCAACACAACTAACGCATGATAAGCCTTAATGATTTTTTAGACTTTAGCGTGGTTAGGACAATCCCGAAAAAAATGTTCCTCATTACATATTATGCATGGATAACGAGGTTTCCTAGGCCTAGATGTTTGATCAGATGATCTTTCCTGCGGGTTAGAAGTTTGATTTTTCTTATATTTCCCTTTTTTCTTACTTCTGAATTACTTGTCACTTTTCACTTTTTCAAATGACACGACATTGATTTCGGAAGAAGTTGTAGGATCAGATGCAGTCGGATGATGTGTGCTTGCAGTACCAATCAAACCATCTCCGACATGAGAGTCCTTTAATTATTGAGGAACAGTAAAATTAGATAACGACACATTAGGAATTTTTTCATAAAGCATGCCAGATTGGGTATAGATCAAGTCTAAATATTGGGCACGAGAAATAACTTTCTCTTCAGTGAAGACACCACCCTTAGCCACATCCTCAGTTACAGATGGTAATAGGGACTTAATAAACCACTCAGCAAGGAGCTGATCAGGAACAAATGTCTTAACCATTATACGACGTCGACGCCACTCATGAATATGATCAGAAATGTGAGTAGCATTATTCTGTTTAAAATTGGTCAAGATTTCTATTCCAATTTCATATCGTATGGGTAACTGGAAGTGAGTCAAAAAGGCAGTAGCTAGGGCAGTGAAATTATCAAAAGAAGATCTAGATAACTCAATGTACCATTTTGCAGTTGGAGTAGTGAGCGTACACTGGAAAATACATAGTCGAACAGAGTCATCATTCAGGGAGTTTGATGAACACCATAAATGATAAGTCATAACATGAGTCAATGGGTCTTCCCTAGGGTTTCCATTGAACTTAGGAATATCCGAGGGTAATTTTTGAGGTATCACCGGCCACCAAGGAGCATAGTTGATTGGATCGTTGGTTAGCCAATTTAAATCTGGTAACTCCAAAGTTGCAACAAAAGGAAACTGTTGATTAAGGTCAGGTTGAGCAAGCCAGGGTATGATGGAATTTCTTGAGAAATAGGCCTTTGAGCACCAACATAAGGAATCTACTTTTGGTAACCCAGATAGGGGTTGTTTTGATAAGCAAACACTTGAGGATTCTGTTGACCAAAATCTGGGTACGATACTTGTTGAAATGAAAGTTGAGGCATTTGCGCCTGAGGCTGCCAAGGGGTCTGTCCACCAATGTTATAAACCAAATTAGGATAATTTGGATTCGATTGAGGATATTTATAACCTGGTTGTGGCTGTGGCGTCCCATAAAATGGTAAACTAGCTTGTGAATATATGATTCTAGGTACAGGTTGTTGTTGTAAATTGGTCGAGGGATTTGGATTATGTGGGCCCAATACTTGATGGTATTGAGTTCAAGGACCCGCTTGAAACAGTTGTTGTACAACAGTTTGATTCTGTAACAAGGGTAAAGATGTATTAACAAGTGGAATTGATGTGGGTGTAACAGGTTGAACCGGTTGATACAAGTGTACAACCGTTTGTGATTGATAAGCAGAGTGGATTGCCATTGACAAACATTCATTTCGACATTAGGTTGACCAAAAAATGATGGAGTACTGTCAAAGTGGGTGACTAAAGGTTGCCCCCTGTATGAGGAAGATAATAAGACAAAAAATATTTCTCTCCAAATGCAAGGAGTCCAGTTGATATGGTACTGGATGGAATAGACCTAGAAGGACCAGCTTGATATTTCCCTGATGATGTGTATAAAGAATCAAGCCTTTCAGTACTCACTATAGGTTTACCAGTTAGAATACCAGACGATGAAATTGGTGAAGTCCATGGGTTTGAATATGCATCAGAAAAAATTCCAGATAAAGATTTATAACCTGGTGGGACCAAAGGGCCACCATGAAAATATGATTCTGGTGAAGTTGTAAACATTGACGGGGTAGCGAGGGCAGGTACTGATGTAATTGGAACAGATGGCTCAACCAAAGATGTTGTTTAATGCATGGTTACTTGACTAAATGTATACCCTTTTGAATCGATGGGAATGTGAATAGAAATAGGATCAAAAAAAGCAGAGGGTGGTGATTGAGGAAAATACTCGTACAGGTAAAGATCCTCCCCAAAATGGGTTGGAGTTAAAGGTGTCTCGTCTTGTGGGATTTCTTCAATCGAAGTCAAACCAGGTGGAAGTATTTCACTGTCAGGCCCAAATTATATTTCAGGAGGTTGACTGTGTGATATGGGAGACTCAATGGCTACAAAAAATTGTGGGATGACCAATGGAGGAACAACTTTTGGTTGTTCGAATTCGGGATTCAGATTTTCTAGCAAAGAAGAGACAAGATTTGGATCAACTTCCAATTGAACAACGTCAGGTTCAGGAGGTATGGTCTCACTGATTGGATGGATTGTGACCACAGGTAGTTGTGAGGACTCAGTCTCGACAATAGTAGACAAACCAGGATGTGTAGAAACAACTTGTGTCGACTCTGGTATATGGGAAGATGATGCTTCACCAGAGGTACCGATAGTACTAGTTTTGGTAGAGTGATGTTGCCTTCGCCGACCAGGAGTAACTTCTGGTGGTAAAGGTGGTTTCAATGCTAATCTACGCAAATAAAGGGGAAAAGGATTTTGTTCTTCCATGATGATTGATTTATTTTAACCAAAAAACAATAAACAAAATAAAAGGGTAATGCTAGGCA
This sequence comes from Pinus albicaulis, assembly GCA_034641835.2. Classification (NCBI taxonomy): domain Eukaryota; kingdom Viridiplantae; phylum Streptophyta; class Pinopsida; order Pinales; family Pinaceae; genus Pinus; species Pinus albicaulis. The sequence continues at coordinate 20,001,652 of CM076575.1, forward strand.
AAAGGTTTACCAAGAAACTGTGAACTACATAATACTTCCTGGCGAACCAAGAAGTACGTGTAGGTAATCTCCCTGAATGTTGTGTTCGGTGTCTCACAATTTACAAGGCGGCCGACTCGGTTCACTATGGATGGATAGCAACATAAATTTGTCCTCCCAAATATACCTGAAGGTACGTGGAGGCCCAAGTTCGTATTAGCGTTGTCTAAAGTGAAACTGCATAGTGAGAGCACCCCTTTATCTTTTTCGTACTGTAACACCGCCCGATATACCCGAAAGTACGTGGACGAGCTACGAGATACTTACGTACGTGGAGTGAGGTATCACACTCAGAATGTATCGCAGAAAATTAACAACAACTGCTATGTTTTACGACGCCGAAACAAATCTCTAGCCTAGACCTTCTAAATGTTATCATTATGGTTCCAATGCTTTGTTAGGTAGATTGATGTAAATTTTAAGTTGATCTTGTTTATCAATTTTCCATTCAAGGTTCACCGCGATGATGTATTAGAAATTCCTAAGATGCAAACTAAAATGGTAAGCAATCTTTTCACTTTAGTTTTTTCAATGAAAATCCTAGCTACTAGAGGGAAAGAGCAATCAATTTGAGAGCAAACAATCAAACAACACAAACTAAAATGTAGCTTTCCTAATTGTTCCTATGCAAAACACACAATCCACTACATGAAAATGCAGACTTTTCTTTTCAGTCCCTTTAATGTGAATGCAGAAAAGGAAACTAAGTGCATCAAATCAATAAAAACAAATGCCTTTTACTTTGAGAAATGAGGAATTGAACAACAATTTCTCTTTTTAGGAAAAATGAAGATTTTAACTACAATTTCTCCTATAGGAAACAAAGAATTTAACGACAATTTCATTTTCAAAATCAAATGGATCTAATGCAGTAATGAAAATAATTTGAAATTATTTTGTCAATGATAAAGAAAAACACCTTAAATAAACATTGAAAACAATTTTCTTTCAAAGGAGGAAGAGGTAGGTAAAGTCTCTAGTCAATATGAGGCATCAGGCACTTTGAAAACACAGCAAACAACAAACTGAAAGCAAATGCAATGACAAATTCAATGGAATTTGGTTGATTCTAGGGGGAAACACAGTCTCTAAGGGGAGACAATGTGTTGCAATGCACCCCTGAGTGGGAGACAGTGTTATGCAAAGCATTGTGTCATGTTCAACAGTGCGTTGGGCGCAACAAAGAACAAAAACTCAGGTTTTTTAACACACTTCTAATGCAAATTTGAATTCAAAAAGCCTAATGTTTTAGAGTAAATGCTACTAGGTTAATAACAGAGGAAAAATACACCAAGGATGAAGGGTAAAATCCCCAGTGGAGTCTCCAATTTGTTATGTGGAATTATGAATTACGTATAAAACATTCTTCCCTAAATGTGGTGCAATGCATTTAGAACAACAGGTTAAAGACTTTGCAGATACTTTCCCTAATAGTAAATAGACACACAGAACAGATCAAGAAACTTACTTGGAGTCCAAGCGCTTCCAATTCTCCTTCTATCACTCTTGTTGTAGTTTCAAATCCAAGCTAGATCGCCAAAATATTTCCTGCAATAATGAACACTAAACAACAAAGAGATAGCAATATACAGATGCCTATTCAAGTTATTCAGTTAAATCAATGAAACATGAACCATATACATCAGATAAGGATTCATAATATGAAAGACAGAAGCTTATACATATACATATGTGGGAAAGTAAACAACAATCTTTATTAATGGATAGAAGGGGAGGTTACATTCAGCGATTGATTTGATGTCACCATCTCCAGCATCATCCCAGCCTCATCACAATGAACATCTCTCCAACAGCATATCACTCAAATCAATTCCTTAATTGAAATTCCACCAACATTTCTCTACTCAAATTCTTCTCTCTCAAGCACTAGGATCTATGCTCAATTTATAAATGAGTTGAAGGTAGTTTTACAATCAATGACTTTCTAATTAAAGGAAATACATGTTCCCAAGCTCAAAGGTATCAAATGGACACATGGATTCGAAGTTTGACACATATGCACTCTTCTAGAAGGCACTGGCCAAGTGGAGATTATGGAACAATGAGAATTTAGCTCTCAATTGACCAATGCACCCTTGAGTGTTGGGAACTGCTTTGCAAAGCACCCTTGAGTGGAGTTGCCTGCATATTCAATGCACTTAGCCCCTTGAGAGACTATGTTGGTGAGCTCATAGGTGTTATAACATATACTCCAAATCTTGGAAACCTTGCAATGGAAGTCAGGGATGATTTTTCTTTGTTCTTTGTCTTAGGGCATGTAGCAACTAAAATGATAGAGGATGATAGACCCTATTCATTGGTTCTGGGGATGATGTCCAGTTTAACCAGGTCATTGGGAATGGTGCCCAAATTGACCTATTCGAGTCACAATATAATCCTATCCAACCTAACAATTATAATGTAAGGGCACAAAAATAACAATAGTGGGGTTTTATGGGGCACAATAATAACAATATGGGGACTACAGGGGTACAAAAATAACAATATGGGGACTATAGGGATACAACAATAACAATAAGGGGGAGACATTAACAACAATAAGGGACTACACTAGTAATATAAGGACCTAACACTTATGGAACACACACCATTTTCCCGTGTCCTTATTTTTCTTCATAGTATTGTTCTTTACTTACAACTTCATCAGGTTGTCTTTAGTCACCCCGCCTTGGCTCCGTCCTTTGTTCTGTTGTTTGGGAGTGCCTTTCCCTTGCTTTGAATTCGCAGATCCAAAGTCTCGCTTCTTTTGTTTAAATTTCTATTCAATCTTGACAGCATAGTGATAAGCATCGTCAGGCGAGGAGATTTCCAGGAACTCCATCTTGTCTTGGATGTACTTGTGTATACAGCCGCGATGCTCGAGTACCAATTGTTGCTCAGAATCCTTGATACCCAAATTCATGTGAAGGGTATGAAAAATATTTGTGAACTCTAGCACATCTTGGCCCCTTCCCTACCACAGTGTGGTCCACTTTATCATATTTATCCTCATAGCACCCGACAGAATAATACTGCTCCTTAATGGAATCCCAGAAAGAATTCCAAGTTTGCGTGGCTGAAAATAGTGAGGGTTCACTCTCGTCCCTCTTCTCACAGTCGGTTTCCCACCAGTCCTTAATGTGGGGGGTGACTTTAAGGAGTGCCAAAGTAATCTTTTCTCGGTTGGAAAAATCATGAACCAAAAAATATTCTTCTAGCAGACTTAACCATTTATCTATGGCATCAACATTTATATGACCCTCGAATATGAGGATCTTGAAGTTAACTTGTACCTTAAAGGGAGTGGCGCTTCCAGAGTGGTTGCTGGAAGAAGATGTGTTTCCTGTCAATAGACGCCGAAGGATCTGGGAAAAGTTGTCCATCATTGCGTTCCTCTATCGCTCGAGGACTTCTTAGAGCAATATTTTGAAAGGATCTCCTACTCCCTCGTCTTTCTATTCTTCCGCCATGGGAGGTCGTCGGGGTTTGTGAGGCTGGTCTTGCAAAGATTCAACTAGTTCGAGCCCTAACTCCTTATACCCAGACCTCGTTGGGGACATGCAAAGAAAAACATAGAAAGATCAAACTGCTCTGATACCACTGATCTGAACTTAAACAAGAATGTAACATCATACATATATACCCATAAATACATAGATGCATCATAAATAACACTTCATTTCATTAATATCAAAGAGTTGAAATATGCTTACATACAGAATGAAAATAAACTAGCTCGGACAATGGCAGCTTATCTTTGAGAAGAGATGTGGCGGCTACATGCCTCTGAATTGTGTTACATTGAGGCTCAAGGGCCTTTTTATTATTGAACAATAAGGGAAAACCCTAAACAACCAAAACCCTAACACCAGGAGATGGAATGCTAAGAGTTTGTGGGCCCCGTTGGGGTTAGTTGGGCAACCAACTTCCTTGGGTCATAACTTGGTCATATTATCTCTGTTTGGCGCGTATGATACCTCGTTGGAAATATCTTTTTGAGTACTACAGGATTTGCGGTAGGCTCCTACTTATGGCTATGGGCTTGCTATAGACCTAAAAAAAATCGTTTAAGGGGTCAAAACTACTTTGGAAGTTCACGACCCGAAAAAGTACTAAAAATAATAAATGCTGCTATAAACAAGGAAATTGATGAAACCAAATGGAGGTCTAGGTGGAATAGGTAGGTGGCCACCAATATCCACCTGGATCGATACCGACGCTTTTGTGAACTCTCCCTAATTAGGGTTTAAACATGGCTCCCAATGCCTAATATAGAGACCAACATCACTGAAGAAATGCAGTCCTCCTTCAAAATTTTGAGCTTTGTCTTCAAGGTTGGAAAAGATTATTGTAAAAAATCCTTTTGGCCCTAGTCTCAAGTTCACCTCTCCCTTTGGTTGCCAAGCCTGTTGAATCCATCGTTCCAGGTCCTTCTATGTATACCATATCCCTATGAACTTGCAAATGAAAACATGATCTCTCATGCGTCTTCTATGATCATCCAATACTTTAGAAGGGATAATAAATATAGGGCTTTGAGAAGCTTTAGGGATACATTGACCCAGTATACTCCTTTGCCATTGATCTCCTAGTACAAGCATTTGGAAAGATTCAGAGGGGCTCTCCTCAAAACTTGATTTTCCTCCACTATGAAAAATCCTACCATTTAGTACATTCTGGAAATAGGGGTGACCCCTCCCACGCTTGAATTCATGAGGTGACCCCCTCCCGCACTTGGATTCATTCTGATGAAATAGAAGAAACTCTTATTTATGGTTTCTATATAGATATTAATTTAGAATTGTGGGTGGAAAGAAGATTTCCTACCCTTCTGTGTTGCAGAGTGTTGGTGTGTGACCCGCGCTCAAACCCTCACCACCTCAACCTCAAATGTTTTGTACGTACTCATAACAAAATGGCAAAAAAAAAGAAAGAAAGAGAAACCGTAAAACAATTAAATTATTAAAAACGAGAAAACGTAAAACATGACATAAAAATGATAAAGTAAATGTTTTTTTTATCATATTTTTTGGTTTAAAAATTCATTATCCAACTTGTCCAATATCTCCTAATGTTTAGTTGATGTGGGAGGCTCTAAAAACGGTTTTGTATTTACTATTTGTTTTGTAGGTATGTGTTTCAAATCTGCTTTAATGTTAAGGAGTACACTTTATAGTATTTACTATTTGTTTTGTTGGTATCTGTTTCAAATCTGCTTTAATGTTAAGGAGTACACTTTATAGTATATCTCAATCTGCTTTAATGTTAAGGAGTGCACGTGTTAACCTTTTCACTCCAGTTTATATAAATTTATAGATACGGTGGAATAAATTAGGATTCAGTTATGAGGTTAGAGCCACGTCACTTACCATTATCAGTTTTTTTTATAGGGCCCACATATCAGGTTTTTGGATATGAAATTCCTTGAAGGCCTATGATATGACTATTGCAATGATTTGCGACCCATAAAGATCTTATTACTTTTGATGGTAAGTGGATTTATATAAATTTGTGTTTAGTTTTTGTATTTTATAGTTTAATACTTGGATTTGTATAAATTTGTGTTTAGTTTTGACATTTTATACTTTAAATATTTAATAAATTTGTAGACTTTAATGATGGATAAGTGACCAGGTAAGTGGATTTATATAAATTTGTGTTTAGTTTTGGTATTTTATAGATTAAATATTTTTACTTGCATTTTTATAAATTTGTGTTTAGTTTTGATATTTTATATTTTAAATATTCAATAAATTTGTAGACTTTAATGATTTAGAATATAAAAAATGGAAATCAGTGGTTTAATTTAAAATTAGGGAAAAAATCATTTTAGATTGATGAAATTATAAATACCAGCCTAGATCCATCTTACTCTAGATCTATCATGCGCCGAGAGGGATCAAATCTCTCGAGGTGCAAACCTATTTTTTGAGTGCAAAACTTGAGGAAAGGTTTGCACTTCGAGAGATTTGATCCCTCTCGGCGCATGATAGATCCAGAGTAAGATGGATCTAGGCTGGTTCCAGTTGGAGGCATTAACGTCACATTTTTCAGATTATTAAAATTTTTGTATATTTTTGAGATGTGCATCATACTTTGAAATTTTGTAGATTAGAAATATAAATTCTAACAAATGTTAGAACACTATTTTGAATACTGAACCACGTAATAATCGTAGAAATCAACATCTACAATATTCAATTATTTAAATATTTTTCTAGAACTATTGTACTAAAAATCATACTTTTCTCTCTTACTCTTTGATATTAATAGGTTGAATTACTAAAACATAAAAATAAATGTACATTGTCAATAATTTTGCCTGCTTACAGTGAAATTAATGCACAATGTTAATCCAATCACTTTAAAATTAATGTACCATCAATGTACATCCAATTACATCAAATCAGAAATCAACGTTTACACTGAAATCAATGCATATAATGCAAACAATGAAGCGGGATTAGAAAACAACATCTACAGTGAAATGGATGCATCTAATGCGGGTAATCAAATAGGATTAGAAATCAACATCTACACTGAAATTAATGTATCTAGTGCAAGTAAGCAAATAATATTAGAAACCAACATCACTGAAACCAATGCATTTAGTGCAAGAAATTAAATATAATATACACTAAAATCGATGCAACTAGTGCAAGCAATCAAAATGGATTAGAAATCTCCATCTACACTGAAATCAATTCATCTAGTGCATGAAATCTTCTTCCCTCTCTCACCCCTCGAAGTACATCTTTGTTTCCTTCCCTCTATCCACTCTCTCACATCCTCCCTTTCCTTCCTATCTCTCCATTTCTCTCCTACATCTCTATCGCTCTCTCTCTTCACCCTCCAACTTTGTTACTATATCCCTACCTCTCTCCTTCTCTCATCCCTTCTCTTCATATCTCATTCTTTGTCTCTTTATCTCATCTGAAAACATACACACCCTCTCTCCATCTCTCCCTTGTCACTTAATCTCTCTCTCCACTTATCAATCTCTCTGTATTTCTTCTTCCCTCCCTCTCTCCCCCTCTAAATCCATCTCTCTCTCTCTCTCTCTCTATATATATATATTCCCTCCAATTTTCTCTCTTCCCCCATCACTCTCTTCCTCTCTCCCATGTCCTCTCTCTTGTCCTTCCTCTCTCTCCCTTTCTCTCCTACATTGCTCTCTCTCTCTCTCCAATCATTTTTCTTGCTCTCTCTCTCTCTCAACATCTACACTAAAATCAATGCATATAGTGCAAGAAATCAAATAGGATTAGAAATCACCATCCACAATGAAATCAATGCATCTAGTGAAATAAATCGTCTTCCCTCTCTCCCCCCTCCAACTCCATCTCTCTTTCCCTCCCTCTCCACTCTCTCACATCCTCTCTTTCTTCCTTCCCCTTTCTCCCTTTCTCTCCCATGTCTATATCTCTCTCTTTCCCTCTCTCTCCCTCTCTTCACCCTCCAACTCTGTTAATATATCCCTCCCTCTCTCATTCTCCCCCCATTCCCTCCATCTCTCCTTTTTCTCTTTATCTCACCCCAAAACATACACACGCTCTCTCTATTTCTCGCTTTTCACTCCCTCTCTCTCTCCACTTCTCGCTCTCTATGTATTTATTCTTCCCTTCAACTCCATCTCTCTATCCCTCCCTCTCCTCCTACCTCCCTCCCTCTCTTCTCCTCTCTCTCTTCCTTCCTCTCCTACCTCCCTCTCTCTTCCCCCATCTCTCTCTTTTCCGGATGCATCTAATGCAGGTAATCAAATATGATTAGAAATCAACATCTACACTAAAATTAATGTATCTAGTGCAAGTAAGAAAATAATATTAGAAACCAAGATCACTGAAACCAATGCATCCAGTGCAAGAAATTAAATATAATTATAAATAAACATATACACTAAAATCGATGCATCTAGTGCAAGCAATCAAAATGGATTAGAAATATCCATCTACACTAAAATCAATTCATCTAGTGCATGAAATCTTCTTCCCTCTCTCCCCCCTCGAAGTACATCTTTGTTTCGTTCCCTCTATCCACTCTCTCACATCCTCCCTTTCCTTCCTATCTCTCCATTTCTCTCCTACATGTCTATTGCTCTCTCTCTTCACCCTCCAACTCTGTTACTATATCCCTACCTCTCTCCTTCTCTCATCCATTCTCTTCATATCTCATTCTTTGTCTCTTTATCTCATCCGAAAACATACACACTCTCTCTCCATCTCTCCCTTGTCACTTAATCTCTCTCCAATCCTCATTCTTGCTCTCTCTCTCTCTCTCTCTCTCTCTCTCTCTCAACATCCACACTAAAATCAATGCATATAGTGCAAGAAATCAAATAGGATTAGAAATCACCATCCACAATGAAATCAATGCATCTAGTGAAATAAATCGTTTTCCATCTCTCCCCCCTCCAACTCCATCTTTCTTTCCCTCCCTCTCTCCACTCTCTCACATCCTCTCTTTCTTCCTTCCCCTTTCTCCCTTTCTCTCCCATGTCTATATCTCTCTCTTTCCCTCTCTCTCCCTCTCTTCACCCTCCAACTCTATCAATATATCCCTCCCTCTCTCCTTCTCCCCCCATTCCCTCCATCTCTCCTTTTTCTCTTTATCTCACCCCAAAACATACACACGCTCTCTCTATTTCTCCCTTTTCACTCCCTCTCTCTCTCCACTTCTCTCTCTCTATGTATTTATTCTTCCCTCCAACTCCATCTCTCTATCCCTCCCTCTCGCCTCCTGTCTCCCTCCCTCTCTTCTCCTCTCTCTCTTCCTTCCTCTCTCTCCCTTCCTCTCCTAACTCCCTCTCTCTTTTCCCTCTAATCCTCTCTCTTCCCCCATAACTCTCTCTCTCTCTCTCTCTCTCTCTCTCTGCCCTCCCATCCTCTCACTATCTCCATCCTTCTTTCCTCCTCTCCCCCCCTCCATATTTATGTCTCCCTCTTCCTCGCGTACCATTTTCTTCCTCTCTCACTCCTCTCCCTCTCTCTCTCCTCATTCCTCCTCTCCCCTCTACTTGATTTTATCCCCATCTCTCCCTTCTCACTCCCTCTATCTCTCCACCTCTATCACTCTATGTCTTTGTTCTTCCCTTCCATATATATCTAGAGTTAATATATATCATGATACATTAATGTATATAATAATATAGAAAATTTAATATTGTATTAATCCAAAGTTATTAAATATAATAATATTAATATGAATATTAGATTTAATAATAATATTATTATTATTAATATTTTGATATTAATATTAGGGATAATAATGGTTTTTTTGGCATGATATTAATAATAATTTGGCCCATAATATTTGACCTATAGGATTCACCTAAATAAAACATATTTTTTGAGTGTTGGTAAATATAAAGAGATTTATAGAGTAAATATAAAAAAATAGGTTTTATTTATTAATATTATTGGAATTACTTAATTTATGGTATAAATATTAATAGGTGATAGTAGTTGGAGGAGATTGGAGGGGTGGTGGTGATAGGGGTTACAAGAGTATATGAAAATGTAACTAAGAGGTGGTGGGTGATAAAAATGGGTTGATGGCTGATAGAACAATGTAAAGAAGTGACAAAAGGTGATGACCAAGTAGTAAGAGCAAGGAGTAAAACTCGATGTGCTTAAGGATTGGACAATCATGATCAAAAGGGAAAATAATGATAAAATATAGCCTAACCATTCAGTCTTTCACCCTCCATAATATTTCCAAAATAAGAATGCCTATTGATGTAATTGCATTATTTGGTTGCAAGAAAAATATTCAAGGGTGTTAAATGTTTTTTTATTCAAAAATAAATAAAATAGTGTTCCAAGACAAACAACAATACATGCACACAGTGTTGCTTATAAAATAGTTGTGCAACTTGACCAAAAAAAAAAATTTCTAATAAACCTACTGCCCACTCTGTAATCTTATTTCCACTGAAATTCCATGTTTTCTTATATGTATTTTTGTTCACAAATTGACTCAAAATACATAATGTTTGAAAATATATGTAGCACATCAAGGACATGCAGTGTCCTAAGTTTCCCACCCTTAGTGAGGCGTATTTGATTACTTAATCTCCCTAATGTCTTTGTTTTCCTTCCTAATATCATCTTCTACTTGACCTACTTATAGAGTATGACCAGATTCAACATTGTGTAGAGAGTGACCAGATTCAACATTGTTGTATGTTAGTGAAATGGTGTCCATATACTACACAATGAACAAGGTGTGAAGGCAGTTGCATTCTACTTCCAAAGACTCAATCTTTTGATTTTTCATGTGTTAAAGGCTCATTACACTTGTGTTATGATAAGCACTAGCTTTTTCCCACTTTGATAACTTGGTAAAAATGGTCATTAAATGAATACGCTTTTTCTTTTCCTACTTGTGCAAAACCTTATGAACCTCCTTGAGATTTTCCTTATCCATTTCAAACATGTTAGAAAGAGTTGGCCCATGATAGAGAGTAATAGGAAAGTCAATGTATATAAACTTAAACCAAACTTAACTCAAATTAAAACAAGAATTTCCTTCGCCTAAAAATCGAAAGAACTTTGACAAGGAATTGAAAACTAAAAACAACAATGAAACCATCAAATCCACATAAAGCCATAAAGGGGAATCGAGAAGTCAATGGAAACATTGACAACACTAGATTTGAAATCCTCACTAAGGGCCTTTCAACATTAGACAACCATGAATGAAGCTAAGATGAATGCCTTGAACTCAAACTTGCACAAATTGACACCACCCTTCCACTTCTGAGGTACGCTTCTCCTATAACAAGTCTCCTCCAAGCCTAGACATCTAGAAACTCCAAACAAGTCAAGACACACTAAGAAAATTCCATTCTCCAAAATATCTTGCAAGTGCTCTTTGTGCTACATTGAATAACCATGTGTGGAGTAGCTTGGAGTGAGTGAAGTGAATGGGCTACCCATGCCCCTCCCTTATCTCTATATTGAACCCAACCGTGTGATTGAAAATTGTGCCCCTTGTGCCACATATTAAAAATAGATTTGGATTCCATAATCCAAGGGATTGATATTGTACTAATAAACCCATTTTATTCAAAACCTCGTGCTCTAGGCTAGAAGCAACCTTGGCCCAACAATTGATGTCCATGTTCATATCACATTTAATATTGAAAAATGAAATACTTTCAAGTTGATTGGAGAGATGACTGATTCTTTGAATGAAGGAGCTAAGTTGGTCTTTGACCGAGGGGGGCCCACACTTCATTGCCTTAATTAGAAGCATTGAATCTTCTTGAAAAATCAAAGATTGAATATCCTTGTCCTTGGCGATACAAATACCATGCCAAAGTAAATATGTTTCTCTAAAGTTGTTGGAGAGTCTACCTAATCCCAATGCAAACTAATCAACCTTGTTTACTTCAACATCTTAAATAATCCCACTCCGCCCACCATCCCTAAATATATTTTTACATTGAAAATAACAAATACATCAACTTAAAAAAAAAATTACTCAACAAAATTCCAATAATGATACAGTGAAAAAATTAAATTCATAAAATGTTTAACTTTCTATTACCCCTTAAACTATAATTGCCAAAAAAAAAAAAACATTAAAATTCTAATTTTTAACATTCTTCAAAACTTAACTAATATCATAATTTTGTAAAGCCTTTTAAAATTAAAATTAAAATTTTATTAAAAATATCACATTTTAATAAAACAGTAACATTTTTGGGACAATATTGAATTAATTAAGGTTTATTAGTTTTATATTTATAAATTTAATTAAAAAATTATATTTTATATTTAAAATATAATTCATGTTTTTAAAATTTAAAATTTAAATTTACATATATTTTTAATGCGTGATGCGATATAAATTATATCATATCAATGCGATAACTTTACATGTGTTAATTATAAAGCATCTTTTTTTTTTAATATCAAAATTAATCTTTTCAACTAATACATACTCCGCCCTTTGCCAAAAGAGTGTGTGACCACCTTAAACAAATAATTTTTTTTTTTTTTTTTTGGAAATGTAGAAAAAATGTGAGTGCCTTACCACCTTTAAAATATCACGGAAATGCATGAAAGTGCCTCCCATGAAAAACAAAGATTTTTTTTTGGAAATGTTAAAAATATTGAATGGATTGGTCCTTTGCTAAAAGTTAGTGCCTTGTCACCTGAAGTAGACTTCACTGAGATATGCTTTGCACATGCATATCTAATTGATTTAACCAAACTAAACCGGTGATTAAGATTGAGATATCATTATAGTTTTATGTGTGCTTAGTTTTGATTGTGACTCTTTTGAAAGTACAATGTTTTGAGCAAGATCGGCTAATCAACGAGACCAATTATTAGTGAAATGTATCTCAATTATTATTGAAATGTATTCATTATTAATCATCAAATTATTTATATAGAAAAATAAATTTAAGAATCTATTTATTATCAATAATCTAACAACCAAGTATTTAATTATTTCAACTTTAAATTCAAATTAATAACCAGTATAGTTTTGTGACAGCTTTTGTACTGGTTCTTGATTTTTATAATGTAAAATTGTATGGACCACAAATCTATGGTTTAAGAGGGAAGAGGAAACATGAACACATGTGGGATTAGTTGACACTTTAAATTAATTTTATGGTGAAAATATTGAAAAAAAAAAGAGTCTAAAAGGAATATGAAGAGACCCTTAAGGAAATAATAAAAAGGAGAATGCACAACAATATGGGTTAGACCTATTCCTGGTGGAGCTCATGAGTAAAGTTAGAATAAGTTATGAGCTAAAGGAATGGAATTTCCCTGAGAGACATAAGTGTAACCAGGGAGAGCAAGAGGAAATGGGATTGAGTGTTTGTTGTGGGCTGACATACCAGTCATGGAGTGCTTGACACAATTTATAAACCACTCAGGATGTTTTCTAGGGCTGATAAAACACATGCAGAAGGGTGCATGTTGTGGGTTGATAAACCACTCATGGAGTGCTTGATACTGCTGATAAAATACCCTAGGTGCTTGTTGGGGGCTAATAAATCACTCTTAGAGTGCTTGAGCTAACTAATAAACCACCATTACCATGGATTATACTATGCTTGACTAGTTGATAAACCACCCACTGTCATAATTTCCCATCCTTTGTATCCTGAAGAAAATTTTCTCCGCAAGGTTGTTGAGAAAGAAATTCCCATTAGATCTTGGATCTGGCTCAAGGGTGATTGTTGTAATTAATCTTGGCTATAGTAGGTCTATGGTTGGGGGCGAAATTGAAGTCCCAACTTCAGTTGTATTTCTTTTGTGAATGGTAAATGAAATGCTTTGAGTTGAGAGTTGTGAACTTAAAGATTTTGTTTTGTAAAATCTTGCATAATATTGTTGCATGAGCCTTGCTAACTAAAATTCTTGAATATGTTATGAGCCTTTGTCATGAAACTTTCTGGTTCATGCCTGGAATTCATGTGCTTCAGAATGAAATGCTTGCATGTCTGTAATAATGTTGAAAGTGTGCATGTATATATGGTTTATGCTTGCAATAGGACTGTAAAGAGGGAATCCTTGTTATTTCATGGGATGCTCAATTCTTGGTGGCCTCCTTGGCCTCACATGTTTTTTTCCTACTTTTATAAGCTTGCTACATTTATATATTTTATTAAAGGAAACATGTAGACCTCAGACCCAAGTTCTATCTACTCTTGATATGACATTGAGGACCCGAGGAACTGCAAAACTCTAAGAGCTTGAATGGACAAGTGCCTGCCCTGAATGGATACAAGTCTATGTCGTATATGGTCAAGTCCCTAAACCTTGCCTTTTATTCCTGCCATCAAGAACCCTAATATGGTATTCTTGTGTGAAGGGCAGGAGGGATAGCACCAGAGTGTCCTTCATAAGCCTCTAATAAGTACGACTAGACTTTGGTGAAAATCCAGATGTTTGTAGAACTATCGTAGTCGAGCCATGGATGAATCCTTTGCAAATGGAACAAAGTGAAAAGTGGTAGAAATAGCTTTTCCCATATCCTCAGCCTCATAACCCTACCCATGAACTTAGATGAATGTATTAGGTCGCGTGAGGATCGACTTAAAATCCAAGTTACTAGCCACATGACTGAGTTCAAGGACAACACATCGAATGGTTAAGACTTAACTTGAGAGATCGATGACGGAGAGAGAGCTTGAGATGACTTATGCCCGAAAGAATACATCTCAGAATCCCGTAGAAGGTCACACAAGGAAAACACTCGGGCTAACAAGGACTGGGATGGCGTGGAAAGACAACAACAAGGATAAGGCCAAGGTGATGTGTATACCATGCATTGGTTGGCGGAAGAACCAAATCCAACGCGAGTTGGATTATTGTGGTATTAGGAAGTGGAAGGCGGGACCCAATTAAACGGGGATTCTGGCGACAGTTGACTGGAGAATTTATATCCTGAAATATGTCTCCCATAGGTATCCATGTGCAACATTAAAGGGCGAGTTGGGCTTTTTAGTGTTTTTCAGTCCTGCCAGTCACCAGTGATCAAATTATGCTCTTTCATATGGTTGATAGGATCTTAGGGAATTTTTTTATAGTTTCAATAGGTTTTCAAATAAAAATTTGATCATTGGTTAGGATAGTTAGCTCATTACTACTCCTTTCATTCTCATGGTCAATAAACATCATCATGGTTAGGTCATTGCTTTTTGAAAGAGTGTCTTGGTCATCTTGGTCATCATTCAACTTATCTTTCCATGTAGTGTCATCATTAGGTCATATTGTCAAAATCATGAAAATAGGTCATGTCATCAATCAAAGTCACCATTGAAAGGAGTAGTAATAGTGAAAAGTGTTCAATAATGATATATAAAGTTCATTTGGATCTCTATTAAGATGTAAATATATGTAATGAGTTTTCAAAGCTGCATTACACAAGCACTCATTTCAATTGGTGAAAAGATAAGGTGGGACCACCTCACCACCAAAGAGAAAAATCGACTTCTAGCCTTTTAAAAGACCAACCAAGCATTTAATTTGCTCGTTTCACTTTCATGAGACATCATTATGTCAGAAAGGAGCTTTCCATCCTCTGAAAACCAATTTCTTGCCTTGGAAAGTTGAATTTCCTTGTTGTACTACGCTTTTATCTTGTTGCGCTGCACTTTTCTCAAGTTTGCCGTATTTTTCTTCAGGAAGGAAAATCTCTCTTCTCCAGTGGTTTCTTCATCAAGTGCAGGTCCCAACTGATCAACTACAAGTAAGTGGGTCACAATACACCTCTATTTCACTTCATTTCATGCTTAATGGCTTAGAAATCCCCTCTCTTAGGGTTGGCTTTGTTTTTGGTCAAATAAGAGTCTTTGGTCAATTTGCTGTAAAAAACCCTCAAATTCATGCTCACTCACCCTCCTCGACCTTTCATATATAATCCTTGACACTTCCCCTCATCCATTTTCCTCATTTTCATCATTTCCCTACAAACCTTAGCCTACACTACACTTTCCTAGGCTAGGATTGTGTTTTTCCCTTTTGCACCCTTTACCCTCACTCATTTCCTAGAATTACACTTCCCTACACTCCCTAACGTATATCCCTACCTCCCTAATTTTCCCAAGAATTTAAACACCCTCAAACCCCTTCATTTCCCTCCATTCTTAAAACTGCCCAAAATCCCTTGTTTTCCTACACTAAAACCCTAATTTCCCTTCCTAGTAAGCTTTTCACATGGATTCAGAGACCACTGAGAAAAGGAGGCATAAGGGAGGTCGGGTCATCAAATATGAACCCACTAGAGTATAAGATATCACGGTCTCACCATTTCTCAATAATTCATTCCAAGATGCAGGTTGCCTTGCTTTTTGTCAAAATATTGAAGAATTTGGTTTTAGTGATAAAGTTACAAGAACCTTTGCCACTAGTATAAGGTGGGATAAGGTAACCATTGCATGGATTGTGTTTACTATTTCAGTAGAGGCCGTTTTCATAGCCACTGGGATCCCAAATCATGGAGAGCTTTGGTTCAAAAGGAGAGACATAGATATTGAAAATTAAAAGATTTTTTTGAAGCGTCCATACAAAGCTGCTCCAAAGCACATTTTTCCATTAGACACTTACTTGAAAAGTATGCCCCTCTCATGAAGATGATCATGAAATATTTCACATGTGGGGGTAGGTTTTCAAGGATATATCAATACCATGTTATATTATTGATGCATTTCACTGGTGTTAAGGCTCTTAACCTACCTCACTACCTTTACAGAAGCCTAGTCAAAATGGAAGAGAAGGTACATAGCAAGGGAAAGATCATCAAGCAAGATTGTTCCATCATGGCTTGGTGAAAATCATTTTTTGTCATCATCTCACACAGATCAATTTTTATTAGGAGGGATTCATGCATTCAACCTCTCTTTTGCCTACTCCAACTCAATCAAGCAGTCAGTCTACACCATTGACTTCACGAAGACAACAATAAGTGGGTTCCAAAAGAAAACCTACAACAAGAACACCCAAGGATGAGGTGACTAAAACCTATGAGGAAACAGGCTGATGTTTTCTCCTGGCAGTGTGGAAAGGGCTCAACCTACATCAGTGGAAAAAGAGAGATCAACACATCACCATGAAGCATCATTGCAAGAGGAATAAAAGGTACATTTTGACACTGACCTGGAAGACATTGAGATGCATGAGGAGGAAAAATAACTAGAGTAGATCATCAAAGAGAAGGAAGCTGATATTAGAGAGCTAAAGGAAAAATTATCAAAGGTAAACTTCATGATCACATTTCTTCGGTAGGAGAATAGGCAACTCTAAGTCAAAAAACTTTTGCTTAGCAAGCCCCAGGCAGATTTGGAGAAGGATGGTGACAAAGGTAAATCAGTGGTTGATGTTGATGAGCTTGAGGACAAGGAAGAGAAAATAAAACCAAGGATGCCAAGAACAAGAGGTCTCAAGAGGCATCAAGAGCAAGAAACTAAACCATCTCCATCACTAGGTCAAGAAGACTTTGATGATTTGATTGCAACATAAATTGAGCAAGATAAGGAATTTTGGCTTTACAAGGTCAATTTTCACTTATAGAAGTTTATTGAGAAGTCTAATAGGAACAATAAGCTCCAAAGTCACATGGCCAAGCACTACTGCACAAGGAACATGATTTCTCAAATCAGGATCAAGTATTTGAAGAAGAAATTGAGGCAAACCCTAATGAGGCAAAAGAAGAAGGAAAAACTAAATTTTTTGGTTGAGGCCTCCCTCATAGCCTAACACATGATATTCTAACTTCATGTGGAAATTTTGGACAAATATTGAGAAAAATTTGAAATTTTGGTGTTTTTTGGATTAAACAGGAAAATGCAAACAGACAAAAGCGCAGCACCTTGGCGTTGCGCTTTTCCCTCAGAGGTCCAAATCACCTAAAATCAGCATCTATGTATAGATTATGACCTTCATATCTCAGATATCTACTTTTTGTGCCATGTGAGCATTTAGGTTGGGAGAAAAGTGCAAAAAACATGCTAAAAACTACTTTCTGCCACCTTCTTCATAGGCATTGCACTTTTGGAGTAACCTTGGGAGAATGCAATTTTATCTGACTTGGAGAGACAATTTTTCTTTCTTAGGGACTCTATGCACAACTAGACATCCTAAGCTTTCCAATGGTACCTTCAGATAAGCATTTGGAGCATAGGAAGGCAATCAAAAGTGCCCTCAGCAAGACATGGACTCACCAACATTCCTTGACTGATTACACTCTATTGAATTATCCTCAAATGCACAATTAGCAGAAAACATAAAGATAAAGATTTATCAGTGAGATTTAGGGTACTTGACATTAAATCCTAATCTATATTTGCTGTTCTTTATCAGAGAAAGTGGACAATATGGAAAACATGAGAAAAATGACAATTACGGTAAGAAAAACATCACCATTGACATAAACCAGGATCCCATAAATCAGCTTATGTATTTGATGTTCAAACCAGTTACAATCTTCAAGTCTAGTGGGTCTTTTACAGCTTCAAACTCCTCATCTCAACCTATCTTTCTTCAATTACAAAACAGAGCTTTAGCAGCCTCAAAGCTATTTACATTCAACAGGTATGCAACCAACAATAATACTAGGCTCCTCATATGGTATTTATAGATGAATTGAGGAGGTGGAGTGAAAGGAAGGTTTAATTGTTCAATTAATACATAGTAGATGCTTCTCGGCCTTTGGGAGGCCAAATGGAGAGGTTTTAAAATGTTTTAAATCTGATAATTGATTATTACATTAAATTTCATCAACTTCAGTCATTTTTGTTGACTTTGGAGGCTTTTGGTAGGCTAGTAATTACTTCTGAGATGTCTTTAGAAATATCTCTGACTGTGCAATTAATATGCATTCTTTTTAAGTGAAATCAGCTGGCAGGTGGCATTTTGAGGATTAATTGCCTCACTGATGTGGCATTCGGAGGCTTCCTTTACTGATTTGTCTACTTTAGTGGCTTTAAACACTGATTAGGCCTTGATCTTGATTTAAGGCCTTCTTTTCATATTCGGGGTTTTTAAACCTTTTCTGCTGACTGTATTCACTGTTAAATATCCCTTTTCTTTGGTTTTCGGCCTTCATTCCTTCCTTTAATTGATTTTTGGGCTTTCTGTATTTAATCCATTGTATTAACCTTTAATCCCTTTGTTTCAACTGTGCTTTATCCCATATTTGCTTGTCTTAAGCCTTGGAACCTTTGTCTTTATGCTTAAACCTTCTTCTTCCCTTTTTCTGTTGTCAACAGGTGTCTTCAGCATGCAGAGGGTTTATATTGTATAACCAGTGCTCATAAAGCACCGATCAACTGTGAATTCGAACCCCGAACGCTCCTTTTTTCACGATCTTGCATTTGTTTGGGCTTCAGAAGTAGTGACCCTCGGCCCTGTTTCTTATTGAATCATGAGAAGGCTTTTGGCCTAAAAACTTCCATCGAACCCTACAAAAAACAAATAAAAATGTTATAAAACCTTGCGGGGTTGGAAAATACTACTTACAGAGGCTGATGAAAGGCGGGAGGAGCATTGAGCAGAGAAAAAATCATGCAGGAGGAAGTTCTGCGGACGAAACCTGTGAAAACAGGGTTTAATTTGAATATAGGCACGAAAACAAGAAAAGAAGTTTTGGAAATACCGCTGGCATTTTTCGCGTTGAATTTAGGCGGTAAGTGGTTTACGCCTAAACGAACACGATATCTTTTATTGCGTGACACGTGTCCTCCAAAAACCACTAATTTGAAATTGAAACACGTGATCACTTTTTTTGAGAAATGAGCGTGAAATGCAATGTGAACTGTTGGATCTGGAGGTGTAGATCCAACGGTGGGGGAGGAGAGCGATGGGAGAAAGGTGCATGGTGGAAGTTTGTAGTGGGGGCCGGGTGGCAAAAGGGGATTGGGAGATGGCTTCGTAGTGGAGGGTGGGACCGGAGTATAACATCACCTCTTTTATTGGTAGCGCAGGCCTGTTTATAAAACAAGACGATGGGTGAAATGATAATGACCATTAGATTGGGTGTTTCGATGCTCGAGATGCGTCTGCGTAGATGCAGGAGAAGGGATGGTTAGGCAATCAGAGGGTGAAAAGGGAGTGCGATGACCATCAGATCACTAAGATCGATGGTCAAGATCACTCAAGGGGTATTCATAGCACGAGGAAAATAATAAAAGAAAAAAATCAAAGGAATGGGGGCTAAACAGAGCAGAGGTAGGTTTTATGGGGAAAAAAAGGACCAGGGGCAAGGTATGAAGAGAAAAGGGGAAAAGGGATAGGAGGAAGGGTGAAGGGGGTAGTCTTATGGAAGAAAGGAACCAGGAGCTGATAAAAAAAACTAGGGATTGCAGAAATTTATGAAGGTAAGGGGTTAAGGATAACCGTTGGATCTCCCAGATCAACGGTGGAGATCTAATGTCGGGGGGGGGGGTGGAAAGGATGAGAAAAACGGGAGACGGATAAGGGGGGAATTCCGACAACCATCGATCTTGGTAGATCGACAGTGGAGATCTTATCAGGGGTTTGAAACATCGACAGAGAAAAAGAAAGGGAGACGAAGCGTAAATATGATTTTCCAATGTGATGGGGGCTTAAAAATAGGCGTTGGGGCATGGTCAAGTGGGGGGATGAGGTGACCGGGGGTAAAAGGAAAAAAGGGCTAAAGGCTAAGGATTTAGAACCAGGTCGTGGGCGCAGGTTATATGTAGAGAAAGGGCAGAAGGTTTAAGCCATTAGGGGCTTAAAGCCTGTTTTTTACAATAAAAGGGTGGAGCAGAGCTTAAGTGGGTTTTTTGAGTTTTTTTAGTGTTCCGATAGGTAAAAATAGGGGTTTTTAAAACCAGAAAAAGGGGTTTTCATCGTTTAAAAGGGATTTTTGATGCAATGAAGGGTAATTAAAGGGAAAAAAGGGGATTTTAGTAGAGGAGATAGGTTATTTGAAATGAATGATAGTGAATGAAATGAAGGGTTTTTTGGAGGCATGAAATGGTGGAAATTTAGGCCTTGTAAATAGTTTTCTTTTTTGAATCAGCAGGACAACTTTGAAGGATTTTTGAATGAAGGTTTGATCCTTGAGGATAAAAAACATAGAGAGGCTCCAATAAGTCACAAATTTTGCATAAAATTTGTTTCTTGAAGACTAATAGACATGTTTTAGCCATCATCGGTTATGACAAAATTTTATTGATGGCTAACAGTGGCTCCACTTGGGGATGGCAGCTCCTTGGAGGTGTCAAGAACTTCAGAAATAAATCTCTGGGATGCAGACCTATACCTTTGTCCATTGACAACCTTTTTTTCCTTGATCATGCTGCTTAAAAAGATGATCAGTACTTTGTATCAGCAAACAAATTTCTCCCAAACATTCTACCTACACAACTTACTTTTCCTAAAAAAATTTCTTCATAAGGTGCACTTGGACTTGCAAACCTTTTGACATCAACATTTTATTCTTTTATTGAAAGCAAGAAACTAATATAAATCTACCCTTATTTCTTCCATGAGTTCAGATTAAATAGTTGAACTCATAAATTCTCTACCTAAGCTACTATCTGCCAGGATTAAACTGTCTGACAGATTTTATTTTCTATTTTCTAAAACAAAAATTTAAACACAGTCAAATCACGATTAGACTGTCTGATTTTCCATGGTGTCTATGGCTGTATGTACAAGCTGCACATAGACTTTATTTGCAGAAATTTTAATACAAAATTGTGAAGGCTTAAGATCTGAAAAATAAAATACATCCTTCATTCTTTCTTTTAACTTTGGTTTTAATCTATTTAGAGCTGTTATTTTCCTATTATTTCCTGGTTCAGATTTTAAGCATGTTTGAACCATTCTTTTTCTTTTTATTTGGCTCAGATTTTGGTTTGATAAGAGCCATTTCTTTCTATCCTAATCTAATCTATTGACAAGCCAAGATTAAACATTTTGGCAAATCTGATTCACTAACCTACTAGTAGTAAATTTAAATCTTTCTAGTCATGATTAGGTTGTATGACTAAATAGCAGTGCTCTTTTTAAGTAGTGGCATTTAAGCTTGCACACTTTCAGATTTTCTCTTCTTTTTGGTATGGGGTTGTACCTTTATTGTTTTATTTCTTCCCTCTTTTTCTCTTTTTCTATTGTTTTTATATTTTTTATTTTTTCAAATTCAAAAGAAATGTTATATACAATGAACAAAAAGCCTTGAAACTAAAAATATCAGTTAACAGAAATCATGTTTAAGAACCCTGCCATTGACAGGACCTCCAAAGTATTTAGCTCCATCCAATTCTTGAAGAAAGAATGCATTGTTCCTAATAGCAGATTGAATAAGATAAGGGCCTTGCCATAAATTATCAAATTTTCCATGTTTTCCCTTATCTTCTCTCTTTGAATCCCATTTCAATACTTTGTCACCAATCTTAAAATCACTTGCCTTGGTTCTTTTTTCAAACAACTTCTTGATGTTTTCTTATAGTTGTTGTGCTCTAATGTATACTTCCTCCCTGGTTTGTTGTAGATGTATAGTCTAATTTATTCTTCTTGTCATATCATCATCTTCAGACTGTACTTCTTGGATCAGATTCATAACTTGCACTCCTAAACTGGTTGGAAATATTGCATCAGTTCCATAAACTAGCTGGTAAGGAGACATTCTAATTGACTTCTTAATTGTCAATCTGTCTGCCCATAATGCATGTACTAGCTTATTGTGCCATGATTTCTTGTTATCTTCTAGCAACTTCTTGATTATGTTTACCAAAATTTTATTTGAGGATTCTGCCAAACCATTACCTTGAGGGTAATAAGTTGTAGAATGACCCAATATAATCTAATATTTATGACATAATTCTACCATATTTTTAGACCCAAATGCAACAGCATTGTCAGTTATGATCTTTCTAGGACAACCAAATCTAGACAGTATATGGTTTTCAAGGAATGAAATGATGACTGAGTCTGTGGCATTTCTAGATGGGATGGCTTCTATCCACTTGGTAAAATAGTCTGTTGCTGTGAGGATCCATCTATGTTGGGAAGATGAGGCAGGATGGATTTCCCCAATGAAGTCTAGACCCCACTGTTGAAAAGGAGCTTCAACAGTGATTTGTTGCAGAGGTAAGGGAAGCAGTTTTCTTTTGCCTTCAAAAATTTTGCATTTGTGACAGGAAGTAATCATTTTGTGGACATCTTGAAAGAGGGTGGGCCAGTAATAACCAGCTCTAAGGATTTTGTTAGCAGTTGACTTCTAGTAGAGGTGGCCTCCACATTATCCTTCATGAAACTCGTGCTTGATCCTATCTGCATCATTCTCAGGCAAACATTTAAGCAATAATCCACTAGCATTTTTCCAATATAAACATTTATCCAAAATGTAGTAATTTACAACTTTCAACTTTAAAAATCTTGCCTTTGTTTTAGACAAACCAGGAGGGACATTTAGATTGAGCAAAACATAGAAAATATCAACATACCAAGATGAATTCAGAAAATGATCTTCAATAATTGGAGCTGTCAACTCCTTCTGTTCATCTAATGCATTAAACATGTTTATATCAAGAGCTTGAAAGTTGGATTAAACCATAATTCTTGCTAGACCCTGACTTTTTATGAGCTTAGTGGGCTTTATTTCTAAGTCATATTCTAAAATTACAACAATCCACTTTCCTCTTTTTCCATCTGGATCTTGGGTCAATATGTCTTTTACAACTGAATGAGGCACAAATAATATGATGTGGGAGTGTAAAATGTAAACTCTGAAGTCTTTCAAGGCTTTGACTAAGGCAAATGCTTGTTTTTCCATTATATTGTACTTCACAGGTGCAACTCTTAATGCCTTGCTGAAAAATGCAATTGGCTGCTCTTGTCCATTCAAGTTTTTTTGTAATAAGACAACAAATACTGTGTGTTCTAATGCAAATGAAAAATGAAGAAATATTTTGTAAAATCAGGACTAATAAGAACTGGTGTTTTGGTAAGTGCTTGTTTTACCAGTTAAAATGACTTCTTCGCTTCTAAGGTCCATTTAACTCCTTCTTGTCTTTTAAGCATATTTGTCATGTTTCTAAGGAGTTCAGCTAAATTGGGTATGAACCTTCTCAATAAATTAATCTTCCCAATGAAAGATTGAAGTTCCTTGATGTTTCTAGAATGGTTGATTTGCAATATACCATCACTCCTATTTAGGTCTATCCTTATTCCTTCTTCTGATATGATATTTCCAAGAAGTTTACCTTCTTGGAGACCAAACAATGTTTTATTTGGATTTAAGGACAGTCCATATTTTCTGCATTTTTCAAAGACTTTTCTCGAGTGTATTAGGTGTTCTTCATCTGTTTTAGAATAGAAAGTGATGTCATCTAAGTAAATCAATATGAAGTATCCTATCTTTTCTGAGAATGCAATATCCATGGCTCTCTGAAATGTGGCACCAACATTCATTAAACCAAAGGGCATTTTCAAATACATGAAAGTACCCCAAGGAGTAGTAAAGGCTGTTTTAAGTTGATCATCAGGATGTACCAATATTTGATTGTAACTTGAGAAGCCATCTAGCAAAAAAATTCTGTTGAAAATGGCAACAAGAAACAGTGAAGGAGGCATCTTGAAACATCTTTCTTGATCCTAGTTGGAAAGTGATCACCTAAACTAGGTGGGGGCCACACAAGTGATTTTTGTCGCAAAGTCTATTTTTAGACTATGTCTATTTTTAGACATATGGATCATGGTCTATGAGTTGCGGGATGCTATTTGTGGATGATTGGTCAAGTTGGTAAAAATAGATGGACCTCTATTTTTAGACATTGGGCGAAGTCTATTTTTAGACTGCCAGTCTAAAAATAGATCAGTCAAATATTATTAGCCCTTAATAATATTTGGACTATAAACATTATCTTATCCTCTTGGAGCACTTCAGTTTGATGCTTGGATGTGGCACATGTAGCTGACAGAATGAAATACGCTTTTCCTAAGGGTTAGTTGAGCTATTGCATGGTTGACTTCAGTTAGAACTCATGTGGCAGAGTTTGGTGGAGTTGATGAGACAGTTGGTGGAGTTGTGTTCGGCTTAACTTAGTTGAACTAGTTGTATTTAGTCTAACTGATAAATACACTAGTGATGAGTGGTGTGAATTAATTATTAATTAATTCACTAATTATTAACTCATAAATCAACGAAAGAATACATCATTTAACTGCAATGCATGGACAGTTCAGTGGAGACCAGTGTTAGAGGTGGGTGAAAGGGTGAGTCTACTATCAGTTGTGACTATAGCTGTGCATGAGATTTGCACACACATTGATTGAGATTGCCAATGAGGATTACGCAGTACAAGCCAGTGGGATTCGAACTTGGATCTCATCATTATTCATCTTGGATTGCGCAGTAGAGGCAGGCAGACAGGTGGAGGAGATTTGAACTTGTGACTTGTTCATATCCGAGCTAGTTTGTGTGTAGCATGTGAGATAGTGCTGAGAGCTGTGAGGAGCTTTGTGCTATGTATTGTTACATGTTCTCTATCGTTATAATATACATATAGTTGGGGTTTTTCAGCTGTAAGATTTCCCCATTACATACTGTGTTATATGTGTGCTTGATTATGTTTTAATGTGCGCATGCGACTGCTTCTATTTCCGCAAATTGATGATCAATTGTAGAAGAGGTTATGTATTATGCATGAAGCTTAAATAGTGTGTAATCAGGATAATCTCGGTGAATAATTAAGCTATTATTCAAATTTATACATGGTATCAAAGCGAGATTGATCATCGGATCTATTACAGTGATTACAATTTATTTCGGTAGACAGAGTCTGTAAGCGGGCCAGGTAGCCTCTGGATCCATCCTTTCTTTGAAAGGTGATATATCTAGTAAATGCCCCTACAGTCGATCTCTATGCTAGAAATACTTTGTTCTCACAGATCAGGAAGCGGTTGAGTTTTGAAGCTGGTGGAATTCGAATTTTGCTGCAGTGTTTTCTTCTTGGTGTTGAAGTCAAAATGTCTTATCAAGGATTGTGATTGGAGTATGCTCTTGAAGGCAGCTCGAATTATATTGCATGGAGAGATAGGATGGAGGCAGTGCTCGATGACAATGGGCTGAAGGAGTTCATAGATGCTGAAGTTCCAAAGCCTAGCGATGCAGCCTTGGTTGAGGCTTGGCAAAAGAAGACAACAAGGTGTCGAAGGATTCTGTTGGAGGGCGTGAAGGATCACATTGTATCCAGCCTGCATGGTAAAGCTTCTCCATATTTGATGTGGAAAGCATTGACAGATTTATTCCAAAGCAAGAGCGACCAGAGGAAGTTGGCGCTCAAGGATAAACTCAGGAAAATAAAGATGGAGAAGAATGACACTATTCCGGTATACTTGACAAAGTTTGTCCATTGCAGGGATGAGCTTGGGAGTGTAGGAGTTAGTGTGGATGATGAGGAAATGGTGAGCTTGGCTCTCCTTGGGCTTCCGAAGAGTTGGCACTCCTATCAGGACTCTGTCAATGGTCAGGAAAAATTGCCAGGATGGAAGCGACTTTGGTCGGATCTTGTGCAAGAGGAGATAAGGCAGAGTACCAGGGATGGATCTTCATCAAAGGCATATGATGAAGAGGATTGCGCTTTGGCTGCCAAATCAAGGAAGGGGAAGGGCAAGAAGAATGCTTCTCAATCCGGTGCGGATGGTAAAGAGCGTGACATGTCCAAAGTGAAGTGTTTTCACTGTCACGATCATGGACATTACGCCACAAATTGTCCACAGAAGAAGAAGAACAAGCAGGCTACTGGAGCTGCAGCTGGTGAGGCTCTTGCCTCGCAATTTGAGCTGGACTTCTCATTGATCGCATGCATGGTGTCTAGTGCATTGGGATTGGGGTGGTATTTTGATAGTGGCGCTTCCTTTCACATGACGGGAGATGTGAATCTTTTCAGTGACTTGGTGGAGAAAGATCTCCAATTGCATGTTGAGTTGGGCGACAATGGACGATACAATGCGACCGGCATTGGTACCATAACCTTTCAGAGGGAGTCAGGTAAACTCATTCTTTTACAATATGTAGTGCATGTTCCAGGTTTAAAGAAGAATTTGATCTCAGTCGCAATGTTAGAGGATAAAGGGTATGAAGTTGTCTTCAGTGAAGGAAAAATTTTCCTTCGGCACAAGGCAACAAGACAAGTCAAGAAGGTTGGGATTCGAGCAAAGAATCTCTACAGACTTGAAGTAGATGGGATGTCTACGGAGCTTCCTACTGTTGGGAAGTGCAAGAAAGACATGCAATTGATGCTTGAGAGGGAGAAAGTTTTGCATGCAGGTAATAGTGAACCTTGGGATGTGGAGCAACCACAAGATGAGGATCATGGAGTGGAAGAAACCACTCATGTAGAGAAATTTCGTGCCAGATGGGCAGAGGGAGTGCATGCAGCTATACCACCAGGTGAGAGGTGGGGCGACATGCATGAATAATCCCAAGAGGAGATTTCTGGGCAGGATTCATGGAGATGGTGTGGATCTCATGAATTGAACCTGGCTACGAGGTGCCCACAGCGCAGCAGTAGCATGATCAATTGGAGTGATGCAGGCAGATCAAAGTGACAGTTTCGGATACTGGAGTGCGGATCAGAGTTGACAGCAAGTGCAAGAGTGCATGGGTGGAAAGAGTTCAACAGCGCAGTGGTTCCTGATGACATGTGCAATTGGCCAAGCAGAAGTCGAAGACCTTGATGATAGATGCATGGAGTTGCTATGGCGCATCGACTTATTTGTTTTGTTTGGAGCCTATTCAGCTTTCGTAGGAGTTGTAGAGCGTATGCATGGAGTTGCATGGCGCTTGTGAAGGGTTGCAGGCGAATGCATGGAGTTGCATGTTGCATGCAAAGACAACCCTTTCTTGTTGAGAGAGAGTGTTGAAAATGGAAACAAGAAATGCTAGCAGTGTATCCTAAAACATATTTCGATCCTAGTTGGAAAGTGATCACCTAAACTAGGTGGGGGCCACACAAGGATTTTTGTCTCAGTAAAGTTCATTTTTAGACTATGTCTATTTTTAGACATATGGATCATGGTCTATGAGTTACAGGATGCTATTTATGGTTGATTGGTCGCTGGTAAAAATACGGACTCTATTTTAGGACATTGGGCTTTAAATAATTTTAGACTCACAAAGCTAAAAAATAGAAAAGTCAAATATTATTTACCCTTAATAATATTTGGACTCTAAACTTCAGTTTACTCTCTTGGAGCACTTCAGCTCGAGCTACAGAAGTGGCTCATGCATCTGACAGAGGAATTACGCTATTCCTAGGGGTTTGGTGAGCTCATGCATGGTTGACTTCAGTTAGGACTTCAGTGGCAGAAGTTTGGTGGAGTTGATGACACAGTTGGTGGAGTTGTGTTCGGTTTAACTTAGTTGAACTAGTTGAGATTAGTTTAACTAGCTAATCAACTAGTAATGAGTGGAGTGAATTAAATATTATTTAATTCATTAATTAGTAACTCATTATTCAACTAAAGAATACATCGCTAATCGAAATGCATAGACAAATGCTGGAGACCAAGGTGTTAGAGGTGGTGAAAAGGTGAGTCTACTATCGTTTGTGACTATAGTCAGCATGAGATTTGCACAAGCATTGGAGGAGATTGCCAATGAGAATTGCGCAGTTGGAGCTAGTGGGATTTGAACTTGGATCTCATCCATAATCCTTTTGGATTGCGCAGTAGAGGCAGGCAAACAGTGGAGGAGTTTTGAACCCGTGACTTGTTCAAAACTGAGCTAGTTTGTGTGTAACTTTTGGAGACAGTACTGGGTACTTGTGAGGAGTATTGTACTGAGATTGTTACATGATTCTTCTTCATTATAATATATAGATAGTTGGGGGTTTTCAGCTGTATGCTTTCCTTAATACATACCTGTGGTTATATGTGTTCTTTATTATGTTTTAATGTGCGCATGCGACTGCTTCTATTTCCGCAAATTGATGATCAATTGTAGAAGAGGTTATGTATTATGCATGAAGCTTAAATAGTGTGTAATCAGGATAATCTCGGTGAATAATTCAGCTATTATTCAAATTTATACAAATTCTTCTAGAACCAACTACCCTTTGTAAGATATGATCCATTTTGGATAAGGGGTAGTTGTCTTTTAATGAGGCTTTGTTTAAGTTTCTAAAATTAATGCATGGCCTTATTTCTCCCGTTTTCTTCCTAACTAATACAAAATTAGACACTCACTCTGAGTATCTAACAGGGACTATAATTCCAACATCATACATTTTTCTAACTTCTTTTTCTACCATAGGTAATTGAACAGGGTTGATTCCGCGCAATTTTTGTTTAAAAGACTTCTGGTTTTCTTTGAGGGGTATCTTATGCCAGATTATTTCTGTATCATATGATTTTAGATCTTCATAGCTCCATGAAAAAACATCATAAAATTCTTTAAACAACTCAATGTATTTCAGTTTAATGTGAGATGGCAGTGTCTTAGATAGTTTAATCATTTTGGGCTTTTCCTCACTGCCTATGTTACATTCTTCTACTTCGGATTCAATAGGTTCCAGTTTTGGCTTTTTGGCAACATCATCCAAGTCAAACAATTCTTCTAATGGGACCAGTAATTTTGGCAAGCTATGATCTTTAGATTGCAGCACTTCTAAGTCTTCATTTTCTAAATTTGTGCTACTTTCTACTGTATGTTTGGGTTGATGGGTTAACAGATTTATTTCAGCAATCTCAGGAGACTTTTCTTCTTGAAAAAATGGGTTTTCTTCATTAGAACAATCTTGTTCATACTCTGAATCCGAGTTTGGTATTTCAAACTCATTTTTGGATTGCAGGAAGTATTCTATTTGTTTATCTCCATTAAAAACTTGCCAGTATTTTTCATTGTCTAGGACAGCTGGTCTATATTTGACTTGGGTGGTGCATTGCTTGGTTTCATAAGGTGTAAGACAAGTTCTAACAGCAAAGGTTAGTCCATTGGCTAGAATGTTTTGGTTCCTTGGGACAAAGGTAATTTGGAATTCAGCAAATGTTTTTAACAAGTCCACGACATCATCTCTATAGGCTCTAAGTCTGGGGTGTTTAGTAGTGTATTCCCAATTTACTTGTCTAATTATCAATTTTGCATCTCCATGAACTATTATTATTTTGGCCCCTAATTTCTTCAATAAGTGCAGGCCTAAAAGGAGAGCCTCATACTCTGCAATATTATTTGTACATTGGAAGTTTAATCTATAGGAATGATCCTCAGCATGATTATTTTCAGTGTTATGCACCCATATGCCTGCTCCTGCACCATTTTTAGAGCAAGATCCATCAAAACTTATAGTCCAAAGAGGACTGTTTTCATATTTGTCATTTATTTCATTGTTGTCCTCTTTGTTTTGTTTACCTAACCTGTCAATTGTTTTATTTACCTAACCTGTCATTGTGTTGTTCTTGCAAGTCTGTACTAAGCTGAATTTTGTTTTCTTCCTCAAGATTTTCAATGTTTTGAGGTTTTATTGTTTGATTTTCATGATCTGCACTATATTCATAACTGTTTTGGACCTCAAGACATTTAATCTGTTTGCTGTAATTTCTTGAATTAGCAATCTGTCTTTTAGTTTTCTCTTTGTTTTCCTCTTCATCTAAAGCTGTCACTATGTTTGGATGTGGAGTGACCACTATATTGGCTGATGTTTCATTGACTAACTCTTGCTCATTAAGAATCTCATCATTATAAATAATGAATGAGTCAAGATTAGTATGTATAGAATAGAGAGGAGAATTTTTTGGTCTTTCTTGACTACTCACCATGTATTTCATATGTGTTTCCCTATAGAGTCTTCTAGGTTGATTGAAGACAGGGATGGTTGCATAAGTCATATCCATCTGCATAGTACCTTGCAACTTAGCACCCCATGATCTTGAAAGAAGCATGCCATTTTTGGGGGGTATATTAACCACTACAATTTCCATTACTAAGCTTTTGGCTGGGATTTGACCTAAGTTAACACAAAGATCTTTTATAAAGCCTAGGCATCTTACTCTGCTTGAATAAAAGGAGTATAAATCTTTATAAGGTCTAGTTACCTCAAGGCCTAGTTTTTCCATGATTACTTTAGGCATGAGATTATATGATGCCCCTGAATCAAGCATGGAATTGTGAAAAATATTATCATGGATGTTCAAACTGATGTAGAATGGAGGGGTAGTTCCTTCTTGAAATTTTCCTTCAATCTTAGGACCAAACAGAAGCTCTGGTGTATCATCATTTAAGTTAACAGTATCATGAATTTATTCTATGTTTAGAGCTTTCAAAACTTGACATCTATATACATTTTGAGTGACTAACTCAGTGAATTGGACATAGATTTTAATTTTGGCAATTTCACTGTCTAGGCTAAAGGGAATCTGATTTTTCAAAAAGTTTGATTCAGCCTTCTTAGTCACTGATTCATCAGCAAAATCGGCTTGCTGATTTCTACTATTTACAACAGTTAAAATGGTTTTTAAGGAGCTTTAGCTGAAATGCTAGCGCTGCTGGGGTCACCACTCTATTTTTCATTAATTTGGGTGTTTTTTCCCTTGTTTGGATCAAAACTTTCAGCCACTGTCTCATGATTTTCTACTATCTTTTTAGAAGTATTTACAGGGTTGTTTTTGGCAGAATTTTCAGAAGTTTTCTTCTTGGGAGTTTCTTGATTATTTTTAATTCTTAGGTCATATTGTTTAGGTGATTCTATGGTGGAATTTTCAAATTCTGGTTCATATTATTCAGTTTCTGGCCTTCTATCATCATAGGGTGTCTATAGACCTTGTTTTCTTTCATAAATGAAATCAGAATCCTCATTTCTTACTCCCAACATGTTTATGTGCTCATCCTCGATTTGTTCATTTATTTATTCATCCTCATTAACATAATTTTTTTGGAAAGGAGGTCTGATCTGTTGATCAAAATCTCTTTGTATGTTCTGAGGTTGATTTCTCCTAAAGTTCTGATTTTGGTTTTGGGATTGATTTCTGTTTTGAGGGGCTGGTTGATTTTCTCTAGATTGGGCTCTCTCGTATATGCTCATTCTCTCCATCATCTTATCCATCATCCTTTCCAGTTTTGAGATGTAGAAGGTGCAGCTTCATCCCTATATGATACCCTCTTCTCAATCCTCATTATAGCTCTCTTCTCAATCAGAGTTGTTTCCACACTAAGAGCTCCCTTCTGCATGTCTTCTAAAGTTAAGGGATACCTTTCTCTTAGCTGATAAGCCATTTCAGGATCAAATCCTTCAGGGAGTTTGGCCAAACCTGATCCTCGTGGAAGTTTCAAATCTGGGGGTAGTGCATTATAAACACTATTAAATCTAGTGCAATAATCTTGAACACTTTCCCTAGTATTTCTCTTGAGGTTGTTATAATATGAAAGTATTTGGAGAGGGTTCTTCCTAACTTGCCATTTGTTTATGAATGTTTGATGGAAAGCTTGGAGATCATTGATACTATGAGGGGTTAAGCCCTTGCACCATTTTCTTGCTTCTCCCCCTGAACTTTGAGAAAATAATCTAAGTTTAATGGTCTCATCAACTATCTCATTTCTATCAAAATAGTCATTCATATTGTCCACATGTATTTGAGCTATAATGGAACCACTAGCATCATATAATGGGATCTTGGACTGATAGTCCTGTGGAAAATTGGCTAAAGGTAAAGGTAGGACTAGAGGAGCATACCATGCTTCCATGATAGGAGGTTATGAAAAAAATGAGGGGTTTACAAGTGGAGGGTTTATGCAAGGAGGGGGAGGGTGAAATGGAGTAGTCTGAACAATGGGTGTATGGATAACAGAGGTACTTGGATCAGCAAGAGACTGTTGAGCAGATCTAGGATGAGAAAAACCAAAGTTATGAATGAAATGAAGGTGAAGTGGAGTGGTTTCTCTATTATCAGTATGTTCACCGCTATTTTGGGGTGAGTGTGGAGGCTCAAAGTCTATCTGATCTATATCACTAAGTGACTTAGTTCTGGATGGGTTCCTTAAGTTAACTTGTGTATCTTGTAGAGCTAAGAGATTTTCAGGGACATAATTAGCTTTGTGAATAGTTTTGATAATAGTTGAAGTCTTGTATTTAGGATATTTCCTAAGGATACTTTCTAGATTATCAACTATCTCAAGAGGATTTGGGTCAGGATAGGCTCTAGTATAAATTCTTCTACAAGCCACTATGTAGTGTTTTTAGACGCAATGATGAGAAAATTTCAGCCAAGTATGACAGTCTTTTAAATGCTAACTAATATTTTTCAAAGAAAACTCAATCCTCAAAGTCTTTTTAACTGGGTTTGAATGATAAAAGGATCCCAGTGGAGTCTTAGGAAAAACCAGTGGCATCAGCAAGCCTACTGAATACCAATGGCGTCGCCAGGTGAAGGATTTTTACTTGTTTTTCAAGGTTTGTTTGTTGTTCACCATCAACAATCAATAATAACAAGTCTTGGTAACACTTGATTCATTTAGGAATAGGGGTATGTTGAGTTGTGAAGTTATCTATTACTTAATACTCCCTAGTATGGTCGCCAGTATGTTAGTGTCTCTGTAGTTTGCAAGATTGGCAAGAACAAACGCTGCAGAGCCTACATCAAAACCACTTTGGAATCCTAGGATCTAGCCCTCCTGGATTTAGAGAGGGATCTCTCTATATGAGTGTTTTCAAAGATATGATCTTTATGGCTTATGATATGATATTAGACTAGTTATAAGGTATAAGGGTTTTGTTTGTTTTGGTTGGGATGGATATCATTAAAATGAAGGAAGTCTTCTGAGGGGTAAAGTTGTGAGCAGGTTGACAGAATGGTTCAGCTGATAGGATAGGTAAGAAACAATATCAATCCATTGGGCTATGGAGTCACAAAAGGGTTTAATTGGACAACAGGTTTCAAGAGTGGTCTATGGGGCAAGTCATCTATGTCAAAATATATCTTTAAGTTGATTTATGGTATGGAACATTAAAGTGTAGTGAAAGAATAAAATAGATAAGAAAACAAAGGCTAGCCTAAGATCAGGTAAGTACTTTTAAACTAGCCT
Organism: Pinus albicaulis; assembly: GCA_034641835.2. Taxonomy (NCBI): domain Eukaryota; kingdom Viridiplantae; phylum Streptophyta; class Pinopsida; order Pinales; family Pinaceae; genus Pinus; species Pinus albicaulis. The sequence continues at coordinate 20,035,207 of CM076575.1, forward strand.
GCTTTTGATATACTTTTAAGGGAAAACATTGAAAACAAAGAATAGCTTAAGATCAAGTAATAACTTCAAATCTAGCCCGCTTTCAGCATATTCTCAAAGGAAAACATTCATGATAAACATAAAAAGTAGCCTATGATTAGGTAAGTACTTTTAAACTAGCCTGCTTTTGACATGCTCTTAAGGGAAATTTTCAAAGAAACTGTTGGAGAAGAAACTAGAGGACAGAGCTAACCATAGACTTCTCTAATTCAACTTTACTTATCAAACTTTTCAAGAACATTCAAGGACAAAATATCAAGTTTTACTCAGCAAGACATGGACTCGCCAACATTCCTTGACTGATTACACTCTATTGAATTATCCTCAAATATACAATTAGCAGAAAACATAAAGATAAAGATTTATCAGTGAGATTTAGGGTACTTGACATTAAATCCTAATCTATATTTGCTGTTCTTTATCAGAGAAAGTGGACAATATGGAAAACATGAGAAAAATGACAATTACGGTAAGAAAAACATCACCATTGACATAAACCAGGATCCCATAAATCAGCTTATGTATTTGATGTTCAAACCAGTTACAATCTTCAAGTCTAGTGGGTCTTTTACAGCTTCAAACTTCTCATCTTAGCCTATCTTTCTTCAATTACAAAACAGAGCTTCAACAGCCTCAAAGCTATTTACATTCAACAGGTATGCAACCAACAATAATACTAGGCTCCTCATATGGTATTTATAGATGAATTGAGGAGGTGGAGTGAAAGGAAGGTTTAATTGTTCAATTAATACATAGTAGATGCTTCTCGGCCTTTGGGAGGCCAAATGGAGAGGTTTTAAAATGTTTTAAATCTGATAATTGATTATTACATTAAATTTCATCAACTTCAGTCATTTTTGTTGACTTTGGAGGCTTTTGGTAGGCTAGTAATTACTTCTGAGATGTCTTTAGAAATATCTCTGACTGTGCAATTAATATGCATTCTTTTTAAGTGAAATCAGCTGGCAGGTGGCATTTTGAGGATTAATTGCCTCACTGATGTGGCATTCGGAGGCTTCCTTTACTGATTTGTCTACTTTAGTGGCTTTAAACACTGATTAGGCCTTGATCTTGATTTAAGGCCTTATTTTCATCTTTGAGGTTTTTAAACCTTTTCTGCTGACTGTATTCACTGTTAAATATCCCTTTTCTTTGGTTTTCAGCCTTCATTCCTTCCTTTAATTTATTTTCAGGCTTTCTGTCTTTAATCCAATGTATTAACCTTTAATCCCTTTGTTTCAACTGTGCTTTATCCCATATTTTCTCGTTTTAAGCCTTGGAACTTTTGTATTTATGCTTAAACCTTCTTCTGCCCTTTTTCTGTTATAAACAGGTGTCTTCCGCATGTGGAGGGTTTATATTGTATAACTAGTGCTCATAAATCATCGATCAACCGTGAATTCGAACCTCGAATGCTCCTTTTTTCATGATCTTTCATTTATTTGGGCTTCAGAGGCAGTGACCCTCGGCCCTGTTTCTTATTGAATCATGAGAAGGCTTTTGGCCTAAAAACTGCCATCGAACCTTGCAAAAAACCAATAAAAACATTATAAAACCCTGCGGGGTTGGAAAATACTACTTACAGAGGTTGACGGAGGGCGGGAGGAGCATTGAGGAGACAAAAAAACATGCAAGAGGAGGTTCTGCGGACGAAACCTGTGAAAACAGGGTTTAATTTGAATATAGGCGAGAAAATAAGAAAAGCGGTTTTGGAAATACTGCTGACAGTTTTCGCGTTCGATTTAGGCGGTAAGTGGTTTACGCCTAAACGAACGCGATATCGTTTATCGCGCGACACGTGTCGTTAAAAAACCACTTATTTCGCGTTGAAAACGCGTGATCACTTTTTTTGAGAAATGAGCGCAAAATGCAATGTGAACCGTTGGATCTGGAGGTGTAGATCCAACGGTGGGGGAGGAGTGCGATGGGAGAAAGGCGCATGGTGGAAGTTTGTAGAGGGGGCTAGGTGGAAAAAGGGGATTGGGAGATGGCTTCATAGTGGAGGGTGGGACTGGAGTATAAATTCACCTCTTTTCTTTGGTAGTGTGGGCCTGTTTATAAAACAAGACGACGAGTGAAATTATAATGACCTTTAGATTGGGTGTTTCGACGGTCGAGATGCATCTGCGTAGATGCAAGAGAAGGGATGGTTGGGCGTTCAGAGGGTGCAAAGGGAGTGCGATGACTGTCAAATTGCTAAGATCGATGGTCAAGATCACTAAAGGGGTATGCATAGCACGAGGAAAATAATAAAAGAAAGAAAACAAAGGAATGGGGGCTAAACAAAGCAGAGGTAGGTTTTATGGGGGAAAAAAGGACCAGGGGGCGAGGTATGAAGAGAAAAGGGGAAAAGGGCTAGGAGGAAGGGTGAAGGGGGCGGTCTTATGGAAGAAAGAATCTGGAAGCGGATAAAAAAAACTAGGGATTGCAGAAATTTATGTAAGGGAAGGAATTAAGGATAACTGTTGGATCTCCCATATCAACGGTGGAGATCTGATGTCGGGAGGGGGGGGGGAGTGGGGCGAAAGGATGAGAACAACAGGAGAGGAATAAGGGGGGAGTGCCAACAACCGTCGATCTTGGTAGATTGAAGGTGGAGATCTTATCGAGGGTTTGAAACATCGGTAGAGAAAAAGAAAGGGAGACGAAGGATAAATATGATTTGCCGATGCAATGGGGGCTTAAAAATAAGTGCTGGGGCATGGTTCCGTGGGGGGATAAGGTGACTGCGGGTAAAAAGAAAAAAGGGTTGAAGGCTAAGGATTTAGCGCCAAGTCACGGGTGTAGGTTATATGCAAAGAAAGGGCAAAAGGTTTAAGCCCTCAGGGGCTTAAAGCCCGTTTTTTACAATAAAAGGGCGGAACAAGGCTTAAGTGGGTTTTTTGAGTTTTTTAGTGTTCCGATAGGTAAAAATAGGGGTTTTTTAAACCAGAAAAAGGGGTTTTCATGGTTTAAAAGGGATTTTTGATGCAATGAAGGGTAATTAAAGTGAAAAAGGGGATTTTAGTAGAGGAGACAGGTTATTTGAAATGAATGATAGTGAATGAAATGAAGGGTTTTTTGGAGGCATGAAATGGTGGAAATTAGGCCTTGTAAACAGTTTTATTTTTTTAATCAGTAGGACAACTTTGAAGGATTTTTGAATGAAGGTTTGATCCTTGAGCATAAAAAACACAGAGAGGCTTCAAGAAGTCACAGATTTTGCATAAAATTTGTTTCTTGAAGACTAATAGGCTAGTTTTAGCCATCATCAGTTATGACAAATTTTTATTGATGGCTAACAGGTTGGAGAAATTTGTGTGAATTGTTCCTATCTTGAGAGATTAGACCCCTGAGAGAGGGGAGGATGTTTTTGGTCTATATGTATCTATTTTTCAGTCAAACTCAAGGTTGGACATCGGAGAGTAGAAGGCTTGGAGCTTTGTGTATAGTTAATATTTGCAGAAATACATGTTCAGTTGCAACTATTATATAGGGATTCATGTGGTATGATTTTGTGGTAATGTTTTCTATTGTAATTCACTTTTATGAATGATCGGTTCATATTCTTTCCATATCTATGTTTTCAGTGATCTTCTCATAAGATATTTAAGCAAAAATATTTAAGGTTATGCTTTGTTTTGGTAGGAATTTCATGTTTATGTTGTTCATCTTCTGATAAATGAACGCATTCTTGTCATGCTCATTTTGATCCTTTTCTTTTCCACCCTACACTACAATGGACAAACTTAAAGTGCCACTGAACATACCTACCGTGCCCCTTTGTATCCCTGCAACTGCAATCTTTTAGATATGACCTAGTTTCCTTGGCCTCTCCTCGTGATCCAGAAAAACCCATAAATTTTCAAAATCCTAGTGCTCAGACCTAGCCTAACATATGTACCCTTATTCAGTCATCTTTTGGCTGCAAGATCACAAAGAGAGCCCTATCTGATTTGGTAGGGGTGGCTACCAAATCCTAAGTGGTTCGAGGTTACCTCCGTCGGTTTCCATTCTCAGCCTTGGGACATTGTGGAGAATAACAGGGTTGATTCAGTGTCAGGATGCCATGGCAGGAGAAATTGCTGTCAGAGCTAACGAATGGGATAATTTATGGAACAGAGAGGTGTGGGACCACAATGCACATAAGCCCGAAGGTCTCTATTCCCAAAATTTCAAAAGTGAAGCGCGCTTGGAGGGAGCGGGGTGATGTAGGGCCCATGTGATCCCAATTTCTATTGTATTGGTGTGGGGTGAACCCATAAGAAAGGTTTTCCCCGGAGTAAGCTTGGAATGCGCAAGGGTGAAGGGTCAAGTAATGAAGCCCGAGTAATGGACAATTTGGCATCAATTGACAACTCATTAATTTGGGTTGTCTTATATATATATATATATATATATATATATATATATAGAGAGAGAGAGAGAGAGAGAGTGCGAGGAATTATGGGAACCTAATCCATGAATAGGTCAAGAAAACTTACACTCAATCCAAGTGGCGTTAAGGGCTGGTTAGGACAGCCAAGTGGATGTCACATGGAAAAATGGTGACATGGCACTTTTTTATTTGTTGAGACTCAAATGGCCATAATTTTTTATTCTTCCGTTGGAATGAGGTAAAAAAATTTGTCACCGAAATCGTTTTGACGAGACGGTCGAAATGGTAATATCTACTTGAGGTTTTAAGCTAGATGGAAGGTTGAAATACCTAGACCCCATTTCCATAACAACACCTTGGATATTGGGTCAGCATTGTAACCACTTCCTTTTAATCAATGTTTTAGCGAGGATTAGGAAGAGGTGTGTTACAAGTTCATTGCTCCAATAAAAAGTAAGAATAAGCTACAAATTATAATTTTAATATAAAGAAAAAAATTCTTTTTTTCACCCTTTCTCCATCCCATATCTCGCACACATACACAAATATCAAATCAAAGATAAAACTTCACCAATAAAATAATATATCTTATATGATGTCTGCTTCCAAATTTCCTTATAATAAAATTAAATACCTAAACCTTCCAAATAAAATTTAATTTTTATATTAAATCATAAATGACCATAATAAAAAATTTCACATCTTCTCCTTTGATTAGCATGACAAGCCCTAAAGCGTCTAGTAATTCTGTTTAGAATTCTTGATTTATACTTAATTAGAAAAACATCACATTACTCTAGTATATCATTCATAACTCTATTAGTATTCTTTCCCTATTTTTATTTATTTATTTTCTTATAATTTTATATATGATAAGGTATATATAAACAATTGTTTTCGTTCCTAAATACTAATAACAAAACTATATACTTATAATTTCAAAAATTAATTTGATAAAATCATTATAATGGAAAATATAATGTCAAAGTTCATCTCCAATTACTCCTCATGAAGGGATTATGACGTGCCAAATTTAAAAGGTTCAATTAAAAGAAATACTTCATTTCTAAGTATCGAATATAGATGGAATGTTTTGTTTTAAAGAAGGTTAATCTCCATTAATTTTTTCCCACCTCAAATCAGATTACTTTGATTATTGTTGTTTTTTTTTCACACTGAAAAATGAGCTTATATTATATAATATAAAGTATCAAAACATATAGTGAATATTCATCATAGACATATCCCTATCAGTGCCACACATTCCACCTAACCTCGACATAATTAATAGTTCAATATTACATTCCACATCCTCCTTCCAAAATACTATAGCAATAGCATGTACCAGATATAAACCATAATTACAAGAAATAAAAACACAAATTGTTCAATATCACAGTCTTCTAAAGAGAAATGTAATTATGACAAACTCGATCAGGACCATGTCCAACGGTGTAGTAGATTTTTCCTTCCTCAACCAAAAATTATTTCTTGGAGAGCCGATCAGCTTCAGTATTGTATTCACGATAAGTATGACCAACAAAAATATAGGTGAAGGAACAACACAACTCGCGGATCTTGACCATCCAGGATTCCAAATTCATAAGCTGTAAAGACGCATAATTGTTAAACCAATCAATAATAATTCGCGAGTACCCCAGCACATTCAACTGTGTAATCTTCAGGAATCTAGCAAAATAAAGCAAACACCAAAGGATAATAATTCCCCTCCAGTAATTGATCCCAAGCCACAGTTCATCATAACACTATAATTACCAATACCCAGAAAATGAAAAAACTCCCCAGCCCCACAAAGTATCCAATGATCCTGTGAGGCACTATCAAAATATCCAACCGTGCCGAGTACATCAACAATTGGCGGGCGAAATATTCGAAACTTTGTGGTCTTAGCACCACCGACACATTCACTAAGTACCCTGATCACTTTTAGGCTAACCTTCCAGTAATCATATTTGATACCTTCAAAGATCAGATAGTTCCTAGATTTCTATATCTCCCAAAATGTGACACAAGGAACATTCTTCCAATTACTATGTTCCCGAAACCACTCCTTGAAACAGTCAGACGAAGTCAGTGAAACCTAGGAACAATTGATAGTAAGAAGTTGTAAAATCGAGCCCCATACCAGAGTAACAAATGGGAAATGTACCAGAAGATGATCCACAGTCTCATTCGTTGCGCAATAGAAAGGACAAACACTTGGACCAATGAATCCTCTACGTATCAAGTTGTCCCACGTTAAAATATGATTCCCCACAGGAAGGAGATAGAATAACTTAATGCACATAGGAATCTTAATCTTCCATATAGAATATGTCCAAATGACCTCTCGATGCTCAATAAGATTCTCAATGATGAGATCATAAGCAAGTGCAACGATCACCGAACCATCCTGCACATTCCAAGTCCAGACTAGAGAATCAGGTTTATCAGATAGTGAAATACCAGTATGCACAATAGAAAATATATAGTGATTCCAATCATCAATATAGGTCAAAGGAATTTGAAGATTAGTCGTTGAATTCCACTGGCTGCGCAATCCATCCCGCCCCCCACTATCCACCTGAGCCAAATAGACAATGTTCCTGTCCTTCAGATGACCAATAAGTCCCATAGGGAGAATATAATTCGAAGCCCCAACAATTCATTCCTGACCCAGCCTAACCAAGCCTCCATCCTCAACTTTCAAGCCAAGCCAATGCGCAACAATTGGATATGCCGATATCAATGCCTGCCAACTTTCATATCTCGCCCTGGCCATATGCAACCCTTGACGAAACCAACATGCCACCGATTGATTCTTTAAATATTTACTACACACAATATCATGCCACTGTCTAGGATTCATAAGGCATCGCCAAAGACTTTTGGCTGCCAAAGCATAATCAAAATGAAACACGTTCTTAATACCCCAGCCACCATAAAATTTGGGAAGGGCTAGTTTCTGCCACCGAACCAGATGATATCCCACCTTCTCCTTATTACCGGACCAAAGAAACTGAAAGCAAAGGCTCTGAATCTTATTAAGAATAGACTTAGTTATTTTGGCCATAGATAGCCAATATACTGGAATATTCTTGAGAACTAATTTAATTAATATGAATCTACCACCTAATGAAAAGCACCAATAACACCAGCTAGCAATATTTTTCTCAACCTTATGAACTAACTGCATTCAATCCACCTTATTATAACAATTCGGTTTTAGGAAAAAAACCAAATAGCGAAATCCTTCCGCCAGTGGTTTAACAACAATGGGAAATATCTGTTGTAATTGTGCAATATCTCTAGGATCCAAACCTTCCTCACAAAACAGAGACTTAGGTACACTAATCTCCATACCAGATACAGAGCAGAAAATATCTAAAGAGTCTTTCATCAAATGCCACTCCAGCAAGGAGTCATTACCAAATAGCAATATATCATCTATGAATAAGAGATGTGTGATGGTAATGTCACGGGTAATAGAGACACCCAACAATCTCCCCTCACTGACGAAATTCTTTAGTATACAACTAAGGCCTTCTATAATAAGTAAAAATAACAGAGGAGATAATGGGCTACCTTCTCTCAGTCCCTGCGTGGCTTTAAAGAAATATGTAGGGCCACCATTGAGTAATACCGAATAATTTTCCGAGCATATGCATTCCATAATCCAGTTAGTCACAACTATTCCTAAACCAATCTGAAGCAGGATCAACTTGAGGAAACACCAATCTACACGAGCATATGCTTTCTTCAGATCCACTTTCAAGCCTAATTCTTTCATATTCTTAGACTTAATGCTATAAATCGCCTCCTGTGTAGCCCCGATGGAATAAAAAATCTGCATGTTATCAAGGAAACCAAATTGTTCAAGAGACATACTCCGGGAGAGAAAAGTTCTGATCCGGTTCGCAATCTCCTTGAATATGTTTTTGTAAACAAGATTTCACAGTATCATTATAGAAATTATTATATCGAAATAAAGGACAACAGAGCCATTATTGAAGGATGACGTGTTGAGATTGCAACAAGATGATGAGCTTAGTGAAAAGAGTTGCCTTCACTAAGTGGGCCCGCAGGCTATTTTTGGCGCAAAGTCTATTTTTAGACATGTCGATCATATTCTATGAGTTGCAGGATGTTATTTGTGGATGGTTGGTCAAGTTGGAAAAATAGATGGACTTCTATTTTTATACATATTGGGCGGAATATATTTTTAGATTTCTAGTCTACAAATAGATATGTCGAATATTATTAGCTCTTAATAATATTTGGACTATAAACATTATCTTATTCTCTTGGAGCATTTCAGTTAAGTGCACAGATGTGGCACAGGAGCTGACAGAAGGAATTATGTTGTTCCTGAGGGTTAAGTGGAGCTATTGCATGGCGACTTCAGTTAGAACTCATGTGACATAGTTTGGTGGAGTTATTGAGGTAGTTGGTGGAGTTGTGTTCATTCTAACTCAGTTAGACACAGTTGAGCTAGTTGTATCTAGTCTAACTGATTGATACACTAGTGAAAGTGGTGTGAATTAATTAATAATTAATTCACTAAATATTAACTCATTAATCAACTGAAGAATACATCAGTTAACTACAGTGCATGGACAGTTTCAGTGGAGACCAGTGGAGAGGTAGGTGAAAGAGTAGGTTGACTATCAGTTGTCACTATAATGTTGCATGATTTGAAACACCCAGTGATTGGAGATGCCTATGAGGATTGTGTGAGAAAGGCTGGACCAATTCAAATTCATTCAGAGCCAATATTCAGCAGGGATTGCGCAGTATAGGCAGTCTAGCAGGTCGCAGAGATCGGTGCATGGATTTGCTAGATCGGGCCTGATTAGTGTGTAGCGATTGTATTGTACTGAGAGCTTGATATGATCAGCTTTGTATGAGGATTATTACATGATCTCTATGACATATATTATATACAGATATTTGGGGTTTTTAGCTTCAGGATTTCCCGTTAAAACATTGTGTTCATATTTGTGAATTTTTATGGTTTCAATGTGTGCATGCAATTGATTTAATTTCCGCAAGTAATGATCAATGGTGGAATAGATTCTGTATTGTGCATGAATTCAAATAGTGTATGATTAGGAGAATATTAGACATATAAAATATCAGTTATATAATTTCTACATGGTATCAGAGCGTTGATCATTGGAGCAATTACAAAGCATTGAAGCGGTTGAGTTTTGTGCTGGTGGAATTCGAATTTTCAGTAGTGTTTTCTTGGTGTCGAAGTTGAGATGTCTTTCAATGGATTGCGATTGGAGTATGCCCTTGAGGGCAGCTCGAACTATATTTCATGGAAGGATAGGATGGAGGCGGTTCTGGAGGATAATGGGTTGAAGGAGTTCATAGATGCAGAAATTCCAAAACCTGCTTCTAGCGATGCTGCTGCACTTGACGCATGGCAAAAGAAGACAGCAAAATGTCAAAGGATTCTGTTGGAAGGTGTGAAGGATCACATAGTGTCCAACCTTCATGGTAAAGCTTCTCCATTCTTGATGTGGAAAGCTTTGACAGACTTGTTCCAAAGCAAGAGCGACTAGAGGAAGTTGGCGCTCAATGATAAGCTCAGGAAAATAAAAATGGAGAAAGGCGACAGTATACCCAAGTACCTCACGAAGTTTTTCTAGTGTAGGGATGAGCTGGGAAGTGTGGGGGTTACTGTAGATGAAGAGGACTTGGTGAGCTTGGCTTTCCTTGGGCTTCCGAAGAGTTGGAATTCCTATGAGGACTCTGTCAATGGTCGGGAGAAACTACCGGGATGGGAGAGACTTTGGTCAGATCTTATGCAGGAGGAGATAAGGCGACGTACCAGGGATGGATCTTCATCGAAGAATGAATATGAAGAAAATTTCACTTTGGCTGCTAAAGCAAGGAAGGGGAAGATCAAGAAGAATACCTCTTAATTCGGTGCGAAAGGCAAGAAGCAGGACATGTCCAAGGTGAAGTGCTTTCACTGTCACCAACACAAACATTACGCCACTAATTGTCCACAGAAGAAGAAAAATAAGCAGGCTGCTGGATCTGCAGCTGGAGAGGCTTTAGCCTCGTAGTTTGAGCTGGATTTTTTGCTGATCTCATGCTTGGTCTCAAGTATGATGGGATCAGTGTGGTTTCTTGACAGTGGTGCGTCTTTCCATATGACCGGAGACAAAGATTTGTTTACTGATCTAGATGAGAAGGATCTTGGAGTGCACATCGAGATGGGAAATGATGGCAGATACATTGCGACCGGTATTGGGACCATTTCCTTTGAGAGGGAGTCTGGAAAACCTTTCATCTTGAAGGATTTCATGCATGTTCTAGGATTGAAAATGAATCTGATCTCTGTGGAGATGTTGGAAGACAAGGGATATGATGTTGTCTTTAGCAAGGGAAAGGATTTCCTACGCAGTAAGGCAACTAGTGAAACCCGGAGGATAGGGGTTCGAGTTAAGAACCTTTATCAATTGCAGGTAGATGGCTGCGCAAAAATGGTAGGCAAGGCAGAAGGAGTGGTGAGTCGGGATGAGGGCGAGCTATGGCACAGGAGATTGGGCCATCTTCACCATGGTGCTTTGAAAATTTTGCAGTGGATTTCTACTGGGCTTCCCAAACGTACACTTGCGTAGTCAGATCAGTGCAAGGGATGTACTTTGGGAAAATTTGTGAAGGCCACCTTTCATGAGAAGGATAGTCACGCCACGACGATCCTTGAGAGAGTTCACACAGACGTGTGTGGACCTTTCTCAGTAGCTTCAACAGCAAAGCACAGGTATTATGTGATCTTTGTTGATGATTTTTCTAGTAAGTGCTGAATCTTCTTCATGCAGAAGAAGAGCGAGACATACCCAAAGTTTCGTGAGTTCAAGGCACTAGTTGAGAAAGAATCAGGGAAGAAAGTGAAGGCTCTTAGGAGCGATAATGGTGGTGAATTCATCTTTGGCGAATTCAAATACTTTTGCAACGCAGAAGGAATTCGAAGAGAGCTCATAACACCTCATAACCCACAATAGAATGGGGTCGCGGAATGAAATAATAGAACGATCATGGGTGTTGCATGGGCGATGTTGCATGATCAGGGCCTTCCCATACAGTTGTGAGATGAGGCATGCAATACTGTGGTTGATGTGAAAAAACATTGTCCTCACAAAGTACTTGGCATGAGTACACCTGAGGAGGCATTTTCTGGTAAGAAGCCTGATATTTCTCATTTGAAGATTTTTGGCTCACCTGTTTAAATTCATGTGACGAAGGATGCCAGGAACAAGCTGGAGCCAACCGCAGAGGTTGGGATATTTGTGGGGTACACAGAAACACCCCACAACTATCGTGTGTATTTTCCAGACAGTCGGAAGACTGTTGTGCGATGGGATATCAAATTTCATGAGGATAAAGCCATGAAGTGTTCGCTTGAGAGGGAGCCACACTTGCATGCAGATGAGGAGCTATTAGTTCCTAAGGATGAGCCTCAGGATGTGGATTAGCCACAAGAGGAGGTTCATGGAGTGGAAGAAACCACTCATGCAGCGCCAACCATCAGACGGCGGAAGCACACTACAGAAGCTGAGCGACTGAATCTTGATGCAGAGAAGATTGTAGGAGCACCTACATCACAACGAAGATAGAGAAAGTCACCTGAAAGATATAATGGATACATGGCTCTGATGAGCAAGTGTATCATGACAGAACCATCCTCTTTCGAGGAAGCTGTGGAGGACCCTCCATGGGTATATTCCATGGTGGAAGAGTATGATTCGATTGTCAAAAACAGTGCATGGGATATTGTCCCAAGGTTGGAAGGGATATTAGTGGTAGGTTCGATATGGATCTACAAAGTGAAGCAAGCTGATGATGGGAGCGTCGAGAAGTACAAGGCAAGATTTGTTGCCCGGGGCTTCTCACAGATTGAGGGGACTGACTATGAGGAAACCTTTGCACTTGTCGCAAGGTATTCTTCCATACGGAGCATCCTTGCTCTCTCAGCGCAAATGGGATGGCACTTTCATCAGATGGATGTGAAGACTGCGTTCCTCAATAGATTCATTGAGGAGGAGGTGTACATAGAGCAACCCGAAGGTTTCAAGATCTTCAGCAGCGAGTCGCATGTGTGCAGGCTCAAAAGAGCGTTGTATGGGTTGAAACAAGCACCTCGTGCTTGGTACACACGGATAGACAGTTATTTCACCGGTCTTGGATTCACCAAGAGTGAGGCGGATCCGAACCTATACCAGATTGTGGTGGAGGGTAAGTTGTTGATCATTGTACTTTATGTAGATGATTTGATTATGAAGGGAGATGAACAGTTGATACTCTCATGCAAGGCTGATCTTGCAAAAGAGTTTGAGATGAAGGAGTTGGGCCTCCTTCATTATTTCCTGGGATTAGAAATTTGGCAGCGCAGTGATGGATTGTTTGTGTCTCAAGGCAAGTATGCCTGGGAGATACTAGAGAAGTTCAACATGCAAGGTTGCAAGCCTATCGACACTCCTCTTCCTGGTGGTTGGAGGAAAGAGGATGCTCCATCAGTAGAGGTAGTGGATGCCACTGTTTACTGACAGTTGGTTGGTTCACTCATGTATCTAGTCAATACATGACCAGACATATACTATGTTGTTAACCAGCTTTCACAAGCTATGGTTAAGCCTACCAAGCTCTTTTGGAAGGCGGGGAAGCATGTATTGAGATATCTCAGAGGCACATCGGGATATGGATTATGGTACAGACAGTCGGATGAGGTGAAGCTGTGTGGCTTCACGGATGCAGATTGGGCAGGGAGCCCAACGGATAGAAAGAGCACATCTGGAGGGATTTTCAGTATCAGGTCGACAACAGTTTCTTGGTACAGCAGGAAGCAGAGATCCGTGGCACTCAGTTCAGCGGAGGCCGAGTATATGGCAGCGAGTTTGGCTGCATGCGAGGCTATATGGATGAGGAAGATCCTGGTCGGGTTGTTCGATTCACACTTAGATCCTACTGTGATATATTGTGATAATCAGAGTTGCATCAAACTCTCGGTTAATCTAGTATTTCATGATATATCTAAACACATTGACATCTGGTATCATCATATCAGAGATTGTGTGCAGCGGAAGATCATGTTACTTTCTTACATTCCTACGGAGGATCAAGATGCTGATATCTTGATGAAGGCGCTCACCAGGAGAAAATTCGAATACCATAGAGGCAGGATCGGGGTGGAAGATAATCCCTATCTTGTTGAGAGGGAGTGTTGAGATTGCAACAAGATGATGAGCTTAGTGAAAAGAGTCACCTTCACTAAGTGGGCCCGCAGGCTATTTTTGGCGCAAGTCTATTTTTAGACTATGTCTCTTTTTAGACATGTCGATCATATTCTATGAGTTGCAGGATGCTATTTGTGGATGGTTGGTCAAGTTGGAAAAAATAGATGGACTTCTATTTTTAGACATATTAGGCGGAATCTATTTTTAGATTGCCAGTCTAAAAATAGATATGTCGAATATTATTAGCTCTTAATAATATTTGGACTATAAAAATTATCTTATTCTCTTGGAGCACTTCAGTTAAGTGCACAGATGTGGCACAGGAGATGACAGAAGGAATTACGCTATTCCTGAGGGTTAAGTGGAGCTATTACATGGAGACTTCAGTTAGAACTCATGTGACAGAGTTTGGTGGAGTTATTGAGGTAGTTGGTGGAGTTGTGTTCAGTTTAACTCAATTAGACACAGTTGAGCTAGTTGTATCTAGTCTAACTGATTGATACACTAGTGAGAGTGGTGTGAATTAATTAATAATTAATTCACTAAATATTAACTCATTAATCAACTGAAGAATACATCAGTTACCTACAGTGCATGGACAGTTTCAGTGGAGACCAGTGGAGAGGTAGGTGAAAGAGCAGGTTGACTATCAGTTGTGACAATAGTGTTGCATGATTTGCAACACCCAGTGATTGGAGATGCCAATGAGGATTGCGTGAGCAAGGCTAGACCAATTCGAGTTCATTCAAATGCAATATTCAGTAGGTATTGCGCAGTAGAGGCAGCTAGCAGGTGGCAGAGATTGGTGCATGGATTTGCTAGATCGGGCCTGATTAGCGTGTAGCGATTGTATTGTACTAAGAGCTTGATATGATTAGCTTTGTATGAGGATTGTTACATGATCTCTATGACATATATTATATATAGATATTTGGGGTTTTTAGCTTCAGGCTTTCCCATTAAAACATTGTGTTCATATGTGTGAATTTTTATGGTTTCAATGTGTGCATGCAATTGATTTAATTTCCGCAAGTAATGATCAATGGTGGAATAGATTCTGTATTGTGCATGAAGTCAAATAGTGTATAATCGGGAGAATATTAGACATATAACATATCAGTTATATAATTTCTACATGATGGTTCTGTTGTCCTTTATTTTGATATAATAATTTAATAATTTATGAAATGGAGATATGAGATGAAGAAATTAAGGTTATTGTGTTGTGTGTGAGTTTTAATGTGTTATTACTTAAAGAGGAGGTTGGAGGTTGGCTGTGATAATTTTAAGAGTATGATAAGGATAGTGTGATTATTATATTTATCGGTGGTTTTGATGGCGAGTATTTATATGTTTTAGAGATATTTATTATTATGTAAAGAAGAGGTTGCTTGTGATAAAGATATTTTGATTATTATTTTTATCCGTAGCTTTGAGTGTGATGAGTTATATGTCTTAGAGATATTTTTTTACATGTGATTAATTTCACTTTTTACCTCATAGATCAGTTTAAGCCATGTTTGTAATAGATGTTTATGATTAAGGCCAAATTGTTCTTACATCTCATTCCACACATGAAACTATTCAAAGATAGGTATTATTATATATATTTAATCATTATGTTTGTATAAATATTGTATAGAATGATTTAGATTAAAACTATTTTGATAATTTAGATTTACATAATTGTTAAGAATAGTTTGAAGTCATGTTGTTGAATATTATAGTTATTATTGTGTTATGTTTTAAAATTATTATTTTTTTTCATGGAAAAAAAAATCGTAATTTTTTTAAGTTTGAACAAGGGACAAAATTACATTAGGTAGATGCTAAAAGCATTCGATCATATTAGTAATTTTTCTTATGAACAATAAAAAAGGAAAATTATGAAAATTACAGAAAAATATGTTGAACTTAGATATGATAAAATTCCTCTAACTTTTCCTTTTTTCCTTTCTTCTTTTGAACCTTTCGCCAACCCCTAGGGTTGGGATCAGCCAATTGATCCGGATTTATGTAGGAACGCAACAGAACAAACACATAACCATAAATACAGAGATTCAGCGGAAATAACACTTCATTTCATTAATATCAAAGAACTGGGCTAGCTTCTGACAGATGATAAAATAAGCTAGGGCTGACTGTGCCGTATCTGCGAGGAGAGATGTGGCGGCTACAGGCCTCTAAACCGAGTTACAATGAGGCTCGAGGGCCTATTTATTATTTAGAAACAATGGAGAAACCTAAACATCCAAAAACATAACCCTAGGAGATGAAGCGCCAAAACTATGGGCCCCGTTTGGGTAAATTGGTGTTTCAACTTCCCAGGGACGTAACTTTGGCATACTATCTCCGTTTGACGCACATGGTACATCATTAGAAATATCAATCCGAGGACTACAACTTTCGCCACGAATATCCATTCCAAAATGGAATGATATTAGTTGGAGGCGCGATGCCCAAAAAATGTCATTTAGGGCCTCAAAACGGCTCCGGAAGTTCAGGACCCGAAAAACTGTTAAAAATAGTAAGTTCTGCCGAAACTGAAACACTGAAAGAGACAATGGTGCGGCCCCAAGTGGAATAGGCAGATGGCCACCAATATCCACCTGGATCACCAATACAATTGCCAGTTCATTTCCATTTGTCTGCAAGGGGACTTCTTTGTTTGAATCTGAGTCCTTGGAGATATTGGTTCTCTTGATACTCCCCATGCCTTTTTTGTTATGTGTCTCCACTTTATTTTTCTTTAATGTTTGGGTCACTATTAATATGGTGCCCTTCTAAATGTGGGTTGTGGTTCCAAACTAAGCCACATCACTCCCTTGTGTTTGATTACTTTGTTGGGGTTGAGTATCTGCATTTGGATGGTTCTCGATGGTCTCTTTGTCATCTTCTTCTGAAAGATAAGGATCAGATACCTGTCATCCCTTTGGATTTTGGGTCTATCCCTTTTTCCTTTTAGATTCTTTTTTGCTTGCGGGCATTATTTCTACAAGTGTCGTCTTTGAAATCAAATTCAACATCTTAATTCCATATTCTCATAATCTAATACCTAGGTAGACTCTCAATTTTTTTATGTTTTAGTAGGATACGAGCAAGTAGACCTTTATTGAGGTCCATCTTTATACAAATTCTGACAAAAGTACAAATGTTTTTGCTCTATCATTTCAAGGTTCGTCTTTTTGAAAAATAAAATATTTTAATAATCTTAAAAACTTGACAAAATTATTATAGTATTAAGGGGTTTTCGCAGTGCATTATATTAGATATCATTTTTGGGATTCAGCTATGTTAAGTAAATCATTCTTCTATGACCATTTCCATGAAAGGTATTCATAATTGACTATTTTCTCATGATTTTGAATAGTCCACTTAGTACTCATTGTACTGGATGATGCTCACAGAGGTGAAGAAGTGAGATTGAAACTAGTGAAATGAATCACATGACGCCATGTGATTCATTTACTAGTTTCAATACCCTTATTCACCCCTATAAACATCACTCGATACAATGAGTGCTAAATAGACTATTCAAAAATCATAAGAAAATAGACAATTACGACCACCTCTCATGAAAATGATTATTGATAAATAACTTAACACAATTGAATCCCAAAAGTAATATCTAATAATAATATTATAATTCTAATTTTTATTAATACTTTTAAATTTGAATCTAACTTATCCATCTATACTTTTCATCATCTACCGTGATTAGGTTATATCATCCCCATACCACTATATAATCTCAACAAAATCAACCATACGTATTTTTTATAAATTCAATACCATTATTCAAATTACTATCATATTAACACAAGTTTGTAGAAGAAATCAAACACGCTGATGCAAAGGGGAGTAGTATTGTATGAAAGTGGTTTATGAATGGGATTTATTTGGTATGAAAAGGCACATAGGGATACGTCACTTTTATTTGTAAAATTAATACATTGTTTAGCTAAATATCGTATTTACAAAGGAACAAAACATGATGAGAGAGAGGGGAATACAATGATCCCAATTATTGATCCCAATCATTCTAAGCAGAGACGCCTATATGCTCCTCCTTTGTTTCGAGAAAGTTCTAAAGTGATTTCAAATATAATATTGTATTTTTATAGTGTTCTTTGAAGTCTATTATTCTTAATATTTAGTATGATTATTAGGTTACGTTGCATATAACCATCTTGCACATGGTCCTCTTAGCTAGAGTAGCTAATATCTTGTACCAAATAACTAACCAAAGGATCTTATATCATTAAAAAACTTATACCCATAGGATTTTTCCCTTGAAAATTTCTAAAAAGTGTTAGAGCTGAAATCTTGCGTTAGTGGAAAAGATATTGTATTATTATTAAAATATGTTAGGTTAGTTGTCTCTTTCTAATTATTTTCCTATCTTTTATAAGTTGTCTAATGATAGAAGAAAAATGAATGTTTATTTATGTGGTTCTATGAAAAAGTAAGTAACAGGTCCATCGTCGCTTTATATAAATAAATTTAATTATTTCAAGGTATTTTTTGGATTAATTTTTAGTTTTAAAAATATAATTTAAGGGTATTTAAGTTGTTAAAATTTTTTAAGGATTGCATTTGTTCTAGGTCACACTAACTATTGACATTGATCGATTTCTTTTGTACCAATGGGGTTTTGAATCGATGACCTTCACACGGAGTGTC
Source organism: Pinus albicaulis (assembly GCA_034641835.2). Taxonomy (NCBI): domain Eukaryota; kingdom Viridiplantae; phylum Streptophyta; class Pinopsida; order Pinales; family Pinaceae; genus Pinus; species Pinus albicaulis. The sequence goes on from CM076575.1 coordinate 20,053,537, forward strand.
TTAACAAAATTGCATGTCATCAATTGTTTTAAATTTCGTGGGCTTTTAATAAAGAACAACATGACGGTGGGATTTGATCCATTTATGTGAGCATAGGTCATGAGACGTTAATATAAGCTCTTTGAATGCAACCATAGTCGACCACTACCTCAATGTGTCCACATGGATTCCATGATAAGCAACCATCACCTAAATTGACCTTATCTAATGGAGAGAAACTCCTTGTTTTTCACCATTGAATCCAACCCCTTTGACCTAAATATTAATAATTTTATATAAAAAAATCAAAATCAATTGTTTTTAAAATTAGTTTTGAATAATAACACAATCTAAATTTATAAAATAATAATTAAATATTATTTTTATAATAAAAAATAAAATATATATTAATAAATTTACATATAGTTGATGATGGTGGTGGTTGACATCCACTAAAACCAAAAATATCTATCCTACATCAAGAAGGTAAGATATTTACTCAGAATTATTTAGCATTTTATTTCTAAGCTTGAAAAACATTAATATAAGTGTTCCAAGATCACCATAGTTTTGTTGACTGAAAATGTTAGAAGGTTCGTAGTGTTCAAATATTTTGAAATTGAAATTGAATTTAAGTATAAGTTGGACAATCTAAGAGAAATTGTTTTTCATCTTCATCGCTCTTAGTGTCGCAAAGGTGACAAACTCTTTTATCCCATGGTGTTTAGGGAATTAGTCAATGTCTATTTCCTCTATGAAACTCATGAGAATTTGTTCTTATTTTAGCAATGTTTATTTTCTTCTTTACATTAGTTAGGACAAATATATGTTTTTTATTTTCGAGACTTAAGTTAATCACCTCCTTATAATATCTTAGTTTCTTTTTTTCCTCTAACTCTTTATCATCCCACAATTTCTCCTTAAATTTTGAAGTAATAATATTTTTAATAACATCCTTGTTCTATAAAATGATCTCCTCCTTTATCCACCAATCATTCTAACCAACTATGGGCACCCTTATTCCATCCTCATTTGAATTGAAGGTGGTGGTTTTGGCTAGAGTTATAAGCAATTTTAGGAAACCTCTTGTCTTTCATATTGTTAAATTCTTCTTATACATTAGATATTTAGTCATAGTCCTACTTTCAATGGGGGGAAGGTTTTCTTCAATGAGGAGGATATTATAAGATATATTCCCATTAATCTTGATATGGTAGGTTATAAACTATTTTGGGATGTTTCTATCTTCCGCCACTACTCTCTAGAGATACAACAATTCTAAACCTCACATTCATATAAAATAATAGGAGTGATGAGAGTCTCAAAGAGGAGTTTTTTTAAATTCCATATCCAAAGATTTGTTAACTTATAACTGTTTTCAATCCTCCATTTATCATTTTCTCAATGTTATAGTTCTAGTTGATTATCCGATGGATATAAATTCCAAGATATTTGTATGAAGGAACATCCTCCAAGTTGTTGTTTTTGTATATGAAAGTATCATATGTGATCTTTCTATATTTTATTATCATGAATTTTGTTTTGTCAATATTAACAGTCATACTCATCTTGGAACATAAATCTTGGGGGATTATTAGCTACATGTCAATGTTTTAATGAATCATCACAAAATAACAATATTGTCACTATAAAGGAGAAGAGTTATGATTATACAAATGAGTGTGGGGCCAACACATATTGTATCTTCCAAACACTCTTCTAGTTTATCAATATATATGCCAAAAAATGTAGGAGACAAGGGTCACTCATGTTAGAGTCCAATATTGTAGTTTATTTCTTTCTTCCAAACACTCTTCTAGTTTATCAATATATATGCCAAAAAAAGTAGGGGACAAGAGTCACTCATACTAAAGTCCAATATTGTAGTTTATTTCTTCCTTCCAACCCTTAGTGGTCCTAAACTTAGAAATAACATTTTCATATAATATTTATTACAACAACCCTTAACCTAAAAAAATATTAAAATGATTAAAATAAAAATAACCTATTATATATAATTTAGAAGAAAAATATGTTTTTTATATTTAAATTTATTTAATGTAATTATTCTTCTCATTAGCCAAAGGTTAATTACTAACTTGACTTTGACCAAATATTTTGAAAGATCCATAATATTCTCTATTTAAATTGCTTTTACTTAAATTATCATACCACTATTATCATAATTACATATTTTTCTATATTCCAAGGATTTGAACTGGTTTGTACTAAGATATGGTGAATATACTAGTCTAATCAGAATGGATTTGTTTTTGGTTGACCACCTTTTCGAACAAAAAAACAAAAATATAAATTAAATTATGCAATGAAAATTTAATCGCCTACAAAAATGCATAGCTTGAACTTTATATAGATTATTTAAATATAAAGAATAATCTTTAAATTATGACAACTTTATGGAAGCTTACAAAATTTCAGAAGACAAAGAGAAGTTTAGGGAATTCGTGAAGAAGACAAAGAGGAGATTAGAAAATGTTTGTTCTTCACTTATTCCGTACCATTTAAGATTTAAATAATTATTTCTACAATTGTGAGTCTAAATTTGAGGAAATTTTTTGTTAAATGAAGATTTATCTTATACAAGGTGAGCATTACTTGGGAATGAATGAAGTGGAATAGGAATCCAAGAAGGATTTATTGTTATTGAAGATTGATTTTGACACATGTTATAAAAAAAAAGTTGATTGAGATTCTATCCTAAATAACTTGATTACTTTGATTTCAAATCCAAATTTATCACGTATATATTATTGGTTAATGTTTATATTTTAATGTTTGTTAATGGTATACTGTTGTGATGTCAAATCCTGATCTACCCATAATGTATATATACCATACATTATATATATTGTTTGTAAATATTTATATTTTAATGTTCGTAAATGGTATTGTTGAATAAGTGCATTTGGATGCATGTTTTATTTTTTCATCTAATATTTATGTCGATGGTTATTCGTGGATTTCTTAAGATTGGAAGGAATATTTTTTTTTAAATAAAATTATGTAATTTTTAATAAATTATAATTTATTAGGAGTTTTCTCAGTTTTCTCAATGTAATATGTGTAAATTTATAATGTAATAAGTTTTTATTATGTGTAAATTTATACATGTATATCACGGTCTAGAAGTAAAAAGTTGATATGGATGTGATGCACGTGTGTAATTTTATATATTATTATGGGGTGCTTCATGAACAAGGAGTCACATGTTGATCACTTGTATGTTTGATTACTCTAAGAATTTCTAGTTCTTTAAATAGAGAGCCTACTACAACATTAGTTGAGTAGCTTGTGAGTGTAGGTAGCACCTCATAATCAACCTCTTTTAACTTAACACTAGAATGACAAGTTTCCTGTAGTTATCCTTGACATATCACAAGCATAAAACCTTCATCCAAACCTTAATCAAAGTCCTTTCGAAATGCTTTGGAGGAGTTAAAAATGGCTAATGAAGTGTATGGAAAAAAAAAGGGAAGCTTGATACTCTATATTCCTCACACTACCTTTGTTCAAGAAAAGCAAAGTGGCAACTTTAACTTTGTTACCCTACACTTTGCACTCCACTTAATATTTGGCTAAGATAGAAGGAAGCATGAAGCTTAGGGTTATGTAATGTTGTGGGAATTAAATATTAAAAATAATGTGGAGTTGTTGGCATGGTGGCATGGAGCTTGTTGATCTATGCATCACATAGTGCAAAGATTAAAGGAGATGTGGCGATGTGGTAAAGTGATAGGAGAAGATCACAACAACAACCAAACAAATATTGTCTTATGGCCAATCAAAAAAGAGGCTTGAAAAACATCTCCCGTATAAAAGGAAGATGGCATTAAGTTAAGGAGGAATGATATCCCAATTTTTTCCTCTTCAACATGGAGAATGAAGAAGCTCATAGAATAAAGAAATCAAAGAAAAAGAAGATCATAGCCTACGTAGCAGGATATAAACCAATGAATATGAAATAACCACATTACATCCACATTAGAAAAGAGTAACCTTAAAGAAGAAATATAATGCCAAAATATGTTATACGAGGCAATTATCTTGGATGGGTTTCATGACTAGCAACATTTGGGGGAAATTATCAAGGTGATCAAGAAGTATTTTTAATGGCTAATGGAGGCTCTTAACCTTCCACAAGGAAGAGGAATCATTGGAGAAAGGAAATAAAGAGACAGTCTAATTCTGAAGAGAAATTCAAACATTGAAGTTTGGACATGAGAAGAGAAAGTGAAAACGAATTAGGAAAGAAAAATGGTAAAATTGGTCTCTTAGCCTTTAGAGAAAAAGGTATAAATAAGTTCGAAGTTAAGATTTACATAGCTTAGTGCAACCATCTCTATGAAAAAAGGTGGTTCCTAAGACAATGAAAAGAAGAATCAAACATTGAATTTGTCTAAAATAGGTGCAAGAATGCCATATGTAGATTGGGAATGCAACAATCTCATGGAGAGCACGATCGAAAGCATAAACTGAACGATATTTCTATCGAAGGAAGATGGAGAAATCAACAATAACAACAAAGTAATGTTCCAAAGACCAAGAGGATAAAAATAAAAACAAAATTTTGTCGAATATTGAATAAGGATTTTCCTAGAGCTATCTCTAACAATGAAAAACGAGGATTAATAATACTTAATGGGAATGTATCTCTTACATGTAGCCCTCTATTAATCAAGCACCAAAGTAACCAATAAGTTTTTGGTTTTCCCTAGTGGGATTCTAGGGTAAAAATATTCATGTTTTTATCATGTTTACGTTTGAATTCTTCAACATTGTTTTATGCATTAACATAATGTTTGCAAGTATTATACAAATCAACACTAAGGCATAGTGAAATAGTCAACAATGATAAACAATTTATTTTCATAAAATAAATTAAGGTCTTATTCACATGGGAAAATTACTCTTGTCAACATTATAGGCTTACCCATTGAAAGAGCTCAATAGACATTCATCTGATGAAAATGCCAAACCCTTCAATTATAGTTCCACTATTGTACGCGGGTTATGATTTTCCAATATGTTCTATAATATAAGTAAATGTTGTAAAGTGCATAAATACAAGTGAATATGGAGTGGGAAAGAAGAATAAAGCGCATCAAATTCAAGATACAAAGCACAACTAAATCTTACCTAGAGGAGAAAATAACAAAGACTAGAAATGTTACAAATAGTGTGAACATTTGTCCACCACTGCCATGAGGTAATAACCTAAATCGACCCTCCCAATTCCTATTTAAAATGAAATGATATGACCACTAAAACATTCACAAAATCAATTAATAAATAAGATAAAATAAGGTACAATTAAACATATATAAATAGGGAAAATAGCTCATCAAATGCAAAGTCAAAAACTCTAACCAACCAAAAATCTTCTAAATTATTATTTAAAAAAAATTCCTTTTCTCCATATTAATTGTTAATTAAAAAAAAACAAATTAAAACAAACACTAATAATAAGAAAATAATCTACAAATATTTAATCCACACCCACACCCAATCACAATTTTACATATAACATTGATAATCTCAATTACTGAAAACATAGTCTATGATTGATCCTAGTCATTCAAGAAAGAGAGACAATTGTATGTTCTTTCTTTTTTTTCCAAAGTGCTTCCAATATAATATTGGCCGTAGCCTAATTAGACTTCTTTTTCGCCCTAAAAATCATGGAAATTTCGGTAAGATTTTAAGAATATCCGGCAGGGATATCCACTTTATAACTATCAAAATTTAATATTTTGAGTGCCCTAGAGGTTTTTGATGGTGCTGAATCCATTTCCACCATCAAAATCATGATTCAAACACTGTTATTGTAAGATTTCTTAGTTTTTTTTGGCCTCGATTCCTGCCAATTTTGGCCGTCCAAGAAATTCCTCTGTCTCGTTAGACAACTCCTATAATATTGTATCCAGACAATATACCATATTGTATTTTTAAAAATATTCTTTTTAAATCCATTATACTTATCAAGTTGCTTGGAATAGAGTCCTCTTAGCTAAATGAAATCGGATAACTCGCAAAAAATCTCGTAACAAAAAAATCCCAATAATTTAATTAATAAAATAAGTATACTCAATAAGTTCCCCTTAATTTTTTTTTGAAAAAGTGTCATGTATGTTAGGTAGGGTGTTTATTTCAAATGTTCTTCTCTTGCTTTTATTATTTTGTAGACAATTATTTTCTCATCGTTTATATGTTCTCTAATGATACAAGAAATAAAGCTTCACTTGAGTTCTTTTATGAAAAAGCAAACCATATGTTTGTTGTATCTTAGAAGTAAGTTATATAGTTTGAGTGACTTTAATGGTTAAGAGCATGTGTTTCCTCTTAAAAGGTCTCAAGTTCAAAACCAGAGGGGGTAGAGTATGTATGCCTTCATAGACTTAGCTGCGGAAGTGGGTCCCTTGTTTCATAAACAAGGGGGTCTCATACACCAATTTGGTGTCTGGCTTGGCCGTGACCTTAAAATTGGATTATATTATTATTATTATATAAAATAAAATTTAATTCAATTAATTTCAATGTTAAATTTATATTTAGAAAATTTATTAATGGTTATTAATTTTATGATAGAAGAATTGAAGGTTTAGTTAGTAAAATAAATTTAAATTTGTGTAATTATATAAATTAAATGGTTTTTAAATGTTGATAGACATTAAAACATTTATTTTATTTGTAGGTTTTAATCTTGTACATAAATTATCTGTGAACGAATTTTTAAAAATAGAAACAATATACAATGGTGAGAACATAAAAAATAAACACAAAGATTTTCTTCTCAAACCCAAAATCGGGAAAACCAGATTGATTTTTCATTACGTTCATTTCAAAGTTACAATACATTATATACATGCCAAAGCATTCATAAAAATCAATCCATTAACCCTGGATTAGAACATAATCATAGTTCCCTTAACCAAATCTACAAAATACCATGGGAAAAACCATCGTGCCAAAAAAAAATATGCACAAAAGCTATGCGCAAGATCATGGGTAGGTCTACCCACCATCCTTAGGGCTCCCCATCTTTGGGTTCGTCAAAATATGATTAGGTCCACATAAAAAAAAATCTTGGGGTGATGGCTCAAACCACGTACAAGGGGGTTTCCGTCCCCCTGCAACTCCCCGCCCGATGCACCAAACACAACGTAATAATTCATGAGACTAGCCGTGGAAAGAATATAACACATACCCAACATTATCATACATTTTAAATTTCTGAAATTAAAAAAAAAAATCATAGCAATGAACTAAATTATAACTTCATTTAAAATTATTATTATTATTAATGCCCTGATGAAGGTGGAAGAGCAAGTGGCAGTAGAGATCCAAGGGGGGGACCACAACCTCATTGACTCTCGAGAGAATTAAATATTGGGTGGAATGGCATACCCCTGCCCACCCCCATGGATGATATGTGCGATGGATTTATTAATTAACAAATGGATCCTTGGGTTCTAGCACCTTCATTCTTAGCACCTCTACTGCAAAAGTAGGTTATTATTCCATGTGAGTTGCATCCTCTGGATGCAGGTGGGATTAACTGACACCTTGCGAGCTCAAATTTATGGAATTGTGTTGTTGAGCGAAAGAAGGATCGAGTGGTATAATTGGAAAGTTTTTGCTGGAATTGGAATGTTGATTTCTATTGTCAGTTCAGGTCATGCAATGGAAATATTCTTTTGTTCTTAGGGTTTAAAGGTATGGTGGTTGCACTGGAGATGAAGGGGGAGTTGGATTTTCTCGCTTGAGAGAAACACAAGGTAATTAGGTAGCTTCTGAATATGGATGGAGACATTAGGGGGCGTAACACTTCGGCTCTAATTCTCGAACGTGGCTAAATTTAGCTCTTCCTCGGAGATATAGTAAGGAATTCTCGGGAACCTAGTTTAATGTGCACTACTTTTCCATTCAAGGTTGATATTAGTATGTTCTAGTTTATTTCTTCACTAGTTGGCGAGCAATGAGGATAATTGAGTTGGTTTAAACTTGGGTGCTTTATCATATAGGGAATTAGTTTTACCTCCTTGGCCAAAACATATTCAACACAATATATTCTATGAATGCTTGAGGCCTTGGTATCTATGCTCTTTCCCCCATTTTTTCATTTGTTATCTGATAACTGACATTGCTTGGGATATTTGGGACTCCTAACTTGGGAAAGGTGGTTTGAGTCTAGCTCTTTTCAACTTTTTACATCACATGAATACGCCCAAGGGTTTGGTTTTATTTTTGCATCTGAGGAATTGCTTTTGTTGTTATATTGGAGATTGTGGGGTAGTATTGTTAGCATTGGTTTTTTTGTTATCTTGGAGATTGTGGGGTAGTATTGTTAGCTCAGGCCATTATGCCACATCAACGTGGGGCTAGGGACCACATCCAACCCAGTCGGTCCAAACATGAGATCTTGGCTCAAGAGGTGATCATTGTTTACCATATAGCAATCTTTCTAGGCATAGAGGTAGAAATTCAATAGTTGGAAATAAATAACCATCAAGATAGACATGCCTTCTCTGATACTAAAATTATGAATGAAGTTTCTCACTAGCTCCCTAGCCCTGGGCATACTAGGGGCAAGAGAAACCAATACATCCATGTTGTTACTCTTCACTAGCAGTTGAAGACTCTACTAGGGCGAGTCTTAAAAGAAAAGCATGAGGATATATATGATATTACTTCATTCCTTAACGATATCCAATGGAACCAATGGAAAATGCGAGATAGCCTTGATAGGATAGAATCTCGCTTGACTCATATGGGGAAACACATATAGTGTGAACTCAATATTCCAATACCCACTGGTACAAGCCTAGAAGACCCAACTCTTGTGACATCCTCAGACTCCTGAGATGGTTATCTCTTTCGACTTGGTTTTGGTTGATTTTCTAGACCCCTGGTTATATGATGTTTTATGTATTGCAGTTACTTTTTTTTTTATGTAGAAACTTTGTTATATCACATACCGACCAAAAAATTTGGTCAAAGCGAGGCTAATATAATTTTGTAAAAGAGCTATGATCAATCAAATACTTTTCTTTAAAATATATCTCTCTGTGTGTGTTATTAATGATAAAAGGAATTAGTATATAATTTAAATATGCATACATTTAAAAAAAACATATAACAAAATTCTTAGCCATGGAGTTTCATCCCCATTTTATTATGGTTATTTTTAATGTGTAAATAGGCTTTGTTATAATAGCATGGATTATCAATACCACATGCCCAAAAAACCATAACTCATTTCATATGACACTTGTTCATATGACATTTTTTTAATTAAAGAATTCAATTAAAAAGGTTAAGAAACATAAATACTTTGGAAATAAATCTCAACCTTTTATCTGTGTATACTACTAAGAATATTCTACAATATTCAATGAAGGTTAAATCCTTACCATCCACCTAATAATTATTGGTGATTAAAGTAAAATTTTGGAAGCCCAATTCCAAAATAGAGATGTTTATCAACATAATAATTTCATTTTTAAATATCTTTTTACATTAAATTAATATTAAGTGTTTCAAAATTAATTTTAAATAAGGAAAAAAATGTTTTTTAAATATTGGGTAAGAATATGTAAATTTTAATATTTGAATAAAAAATAAATAATAAATAAATGAAATATATTTTTAAAATACATATAGAGTTAAAGAGAAAAATGGAACTAATATATTTTAACCATGCGGTTAACCCCAATCTCAAAAATCAAAAGTATCTTTCTATATTGTTTAATGTTATGAAGGAAATGAAGATTTTTAAAATAAGAACAAATTATTGTGAGTTTCTTAGTGAAATTGGGCATTGGTTAAGCCCTAAGGGTTAGCTCAATTAGTCTAGTTCTCATCTCTAAAGCATCGCGCTATTAAGAGGTTACATTGTCAATTACCCTCGACGCCCTCATGGTTAGGCTCTGCTAATAGGCTACTATGATGTGATTCCTTCAGGTTGATCTGCCCTGATATATCCTCAAAAAAATAAAAATAAAAATTGGGCATTAGTCAATTACCAAAACACCATGGCAACTTCATAGTGAAAATGGCCATTGGTCAATTCCCAAAACACCATGGGATGAAATATTTTGTCACATTTGTGACACTAAGAAGGTTGAAGATGAAAATAATTTTTATGCGGGATTTATGATTGCAGACAAAAGTATCTCCCTTAAGTTTTGTGGACAGCCTATAAAAACAAAGAGACAAGGAACCCAATGATTTCCTTAATGAAGCCTACCTTAAATACGTCGCATGTTTCACTCCTTATTTAGCTTGAATGCTCCAATTCCAGCTTCTATTTCCAAAATTAGAACCTGCACAGTCAGATAACACAAGCCAAGAAACTACGGGATCTATGAAATTCATCTAATTACTCTATTCAATAGATCAACATGGTATTGAAAATACATGAAATAACGACATCACATATAGGAAAACATAGAACTCTTTGCATTAATATAAATGGAAGGATTTACAACCATAAATAGGTGTTTATATTGTAGAATAGATCCTCCAAGCTGTATTGTCCTTTCCTTGTCACAATGTGCACCTCCAATCACCCTAAATGCATGGAATGATACCTCTCACCACAATAGCATAAGGGCAGAATCACTCTCCAAAATTCAACCTCTTGCATATGGAAGGATGTAAATATATAAAGGATTGGGGTAAGTTGGGAGTTCTTATATAATTACCAATATAAGGCTTTAGATCCACCTTTGATGGGAGGATGAGATAAAAGGATCAAGTGATGGAAAATATAAGGAAGGATAGGATAAGATCTGAATGTTTTATCTGAGGTAAGTTGTTGTAACAAATTCTAGAAGCTTTTGGAAGAGGAAGCTTCCAAAAAATCCCTCTTTTTCTCGAATTTATAGATGTATGTTCAAAGGGGAGAAAATTATAGGTGATCAACGCAAGCCACAATAGATAAAACTATAGGTAAACCTTTTCCAGAAGGAGGCCACAAAGTGTTGGTCCAAAAATAGCTCATATGATTTAGTTTCAGATAGAAATTATGGGAATTGAAAGATGCATGCTTAAGGATTTGTTAAATGATGATGACAAGGGGGAATAGGATTTTGATTGATCCAATTTGGAGGCCTATTGAACATATTTGACAAAATGGCCTATAAAATATTTCCCCCTAAGGCACAAAGTTAGAAATGATCACTAATGACTAAAGCGATTTACTTTGTGAGAAGTCGGGATCAAGAAAAACCGGCGAGCTTCATATGTTAGAATACATTTTTATCATGACATATTTTTGCTGAGGGAGGCATACACATAGTACATAAGCTATCATAACATGTACAATGATAAAATACGCGTCCATAGTTGACAAATGGTGGACGCATGACTGGATGACTTTCTGTATGATCATGGCAGTCATACATTGTAATATTTGTCTAACTCCTGAAATCCCTGCCCGTATAGATGAAACTAGATCTGGGGTCTTCTATCTCGTTCACACGACCAATCAATGTACAAGTCTATCCATGTGAATCAATGAGTTGAGGTCGAACATGGTAGACACAATCTAATTACCGACCAATGATGCAAGCTGTTAACAAGCGCGAGAGAAACCACTGATGATGTTAATGGCTATCAACATACTACATTACAATATGTATGGTGTGAGTAAATTAGTTGATGTCGAACACCACACAGAGTCTTTCGATCGAAGGCCAATGTTGTAAAGCTATTGCTGAGAGAGAGGAAATTTACCATTGATGTATGCAAGCACCAAGGTACCAAAGGGTCATTTCTAAGTCAACTTCCTAGATAATGTGTTGATGTCGAAAAGAAGTGACTTGTCGCAGAAGGGCCTTGATGTATCCCCCATAAATGATACGAAATAGGTATCATGATTGAGAAAAAATGATGATGATACAGAACTTGATTAGGAAAAGGAAAACGTGGAATGAAGGCTTAAGAGTATTGTAATGAATATCAACTGAATGACTTATCTTGAACACACCGACGAAACTGAATGCAATTGGTAGCATTGACCCAAAACCGAAATGGAGGCTCTAAAAGGCTATGATGAGCCAAATGAAAAGTAGATTACCCAACCCAACAACCACAAAGATGAAGTGGAATAGTGTCGTTTTCAAGAGTGACACACTTCCATTAGCAAATGAAATACCATATTTTCCCAATTTCCCCAACCATACTAGTCAGTACCTCATTATTTTTTAACAAGCTTGAGGAGGATAACATATGCTTTATTTGTAGGTTCATCCTTCGGATGAATCCCTCTGAGTATTTTTAAAGAACCCTGAGAAGGAGTGGTTCAAGCTTGTCATGTTCAACTAGTCCATTGTTGTTTGATGTTTTAACGAGTCCAACGAAGGTAAAAATCGACAAGTTTTTCATGTTTAGAGAGTTTGAAAAAGAGGCGAAAAAGAAAACTCCAGATTTCTCTTTTCATAGATAGTCTCTCGATTCCAAAAAGGTAGAAAACAATACTTAAGAGAACCACTTGGCCATGTTTGACTAAGGTATTCATTTTTAGTAAATAATCTATCTTAGTCCGGAAAAGGGTTGAAATTATACTGAGTAGACGTCTTTTCATTTACTTTAACGAGTTCAAAAAGAAAAATGCTCAACAATATTTTCATATTTTGGGAGTCTGAAAAGAGTTGAAAGATGACTCCTCCTGGAGGAAAAAGTGGTATAAAGGGATACCAACTAGTTCCAGCCATGATGGAATGACTCAAAACATGTATAGGTTAAGAGGTTGCCTAATAGGAACACTCATCACAGTGGTTCCTCAGGAAAGGGTAAAAACAACCAAGTGAAAGTGTATGATCAACCAAGTAGATGGTGGCGATGGAATGAGAAAACCAAGGCTCTTCTGGCATAAAAAAGCTGATAAAAATGGAAATCACAAGAGATAGGATGAGAATGGTTTCATTTTTATACAATCTTGAAACATGGGAAACTATGCTTGAAAGCACTTGAAGCAGGTTTCATTTTTACACAAGCTTGAAAAAAAAAAAACTATGCTTGGAATAAGTTTGCATGCCCCCAACATAACGAATCAATTCGAGGTACATGCCCCTCAAGTTTCATTTCATGCACCTAAATAGACAATTGGTTTCTAACAAGTGGATGGAATGAAGGTTCATTTATGAGATCAAGTGAAATACTCGACTGGGAATTTACGAGATCTAATCAAAGACTCGATTTAGAAAGGGGATCTGTTACATATTTTAAATGACCTTGAAACAAGAAAATAACTATTCTCAAGATTGTTTCATGTTTATGAAAGCTTTAAATTTAGAGGAAACTATTCTCATAAGAACCTATTTAATTTTTTAATGAGGTTGACATAGTAAAATAACTATCCTCATGGGAACTTGTTTCATTTTTTAATGAGCTTGACACAAGAAAATGAACTATGCTCCGAGGACCTTGATCATGACCTACAGAAAGGCCATGGATTCCAAGAGGTTCTCATCAGATAGGAGAACAATTCTCTGGAAGGGATACATATCAAGGAATATAATGGAAATATTGTTCTCCAATGCCCCCAGTACATGATGCACTATATCACCGACTAGATCATCAATTGACGTGGACATGGAACAAGTTTCCACTTAATTAACATGTGGTGAGGGAGATACCAATTGCACATAAGGACCATTTAGGGATGTTGGTTGATTGGGAGTCAAATTATGGCCAACAAATGAAATCTGGTCAATTTTCACGATTCTTCCTTCATGCGGGAAACACATCACACGAAATAGTGAAGAGATAAAAGCTCCCATGACATAAACATAGCAACGCCCAAGGAGTTAAATAAAATCCAAAGGGCCATGGACTACCATCAAATTGATATTGATAATCTTTCCTCCCAAAGTAATAAGAAACTTAGGAAGGATCCCTAATGGTTGACTGGTTCCTCTGTTAAAATCCAACAAATTTTGCGTAACGAGCACAAGATATGGAGAATCAAAAGCTTTCCAAGTAGTCGAGGAAAAAAATACTAATAGATGCACCTTCATCTATGATCGTGCTAGGTACAACTACATTATAAGTGTAATATTCCTTTTTTCGGTATCACCTGTTAGAGTCGGTATCTTCATCCCTCCGTCAGAGATCAAAATCTCTTTTGTTGCATTTCATTTTAGGTGTCTCATTCAATTCAGTCAGCTGCATTCCATTAGGAGCATGGATCATTTGACGGAAGGGTCTTTTCACTCATGTCCCTCATGTCGTGTACCTTCTGGTCCATGTCTGTTCATCAAAATCAATTTTAAAGTCATTTACAGTCATGTTTGGCCTCCTGTTCGCCAAAGAGTCATTTTAGGGTTTTTAGGTCTCATTAGGTCTAGGGTTTCATTAATTTAGTCTTCAGAATGTCTAATAATGTCAGCAGGCACATGAGGGAGGCTCGAAATAAGGTTTTCAATGAAAAATTTCATCGTCATAATGCTTAATCATGATTCTTCTTTAAAACTCTGTTTTGAAGAAAAATCGTCAATTTCATCTTTTGTAATAAATGTAATGTGATTTTCAAAGTTGTTTCAGTTGTGAAGTTCTTCAGGCGCAGCCCTGGTCACCTTTGCTGAAATCCCATGCCATCTATCCCTGCAAAATATAGACAAGATTCATCATCAGTTCAAAAAATCAAAGGAAACAAAAAAAACAGAGTTTATTTAAAAAAGTGCAAAGTGCCAAAGTCTGCAACATTAGAAAGTGGTTTTGTCAAAAGAAAATCAAAGTCCTTTGTGTATATAAGATATTTTCATATTCAAACAATTCATTTGCACACCAAGAGACATCATTGAGCCGAGTCAAAACGTGGAAGAGAAAAATAGTGTTTGAAAGGCGAACTGTGGGTGAGATTGACAGTCGCGGCGCACTGGGCGTTGGGTGCAGCGCACATAACAGTCGCGGCGCATAGGGTAGTTTCTCACTGTGCAAATCTGAACTGGCGCGGTGCACATAACTGTCGCGGCGCACTGGGCCTCTGTCGTGGCACACGAGGCCGACATTCAAATTTTGTCATTGCCTCCAACAAATTCCAAATTTCTCGGTCTCATTTGCTCCGTGTAGTTCAAATCATCTTGCAATTGCCATTAATCAGTGTTGGGTGTTGTTTGAAAGATTGGTTTTGAGAATTTGAATGCCAAACTATAAACCCTATCACCTTGTTTAAAACTGCTCCTTAGGGTTTTGAAATTGGCCTTTTAAAAAGTAATTGTGGTGCCCAACTTGTTCATTTCCCATCTTGTTCATCCCTTTCCTCACTGTAATCTTATCATGAATGTTAATATTACCATTACACTCCTCCCCTATTCCCTTATATCCTAAGTCATTTCTCATCAAATTTCCTCTTCCCATTTCATTTGTAAAAAATCCCCAAACCCCAAGAATTCCCAAATAGTCAGTGGCTGTCCCTACACCTCTGAGATCACTTGATTGAATTTCATTATCCTCACTGTCCTATTTTTCTCCACAGTCCCTTCCCTTTGGCACATATTTGGCAACTAAGACAAAACAACCAAATTCTCATTCTTCATCACATTCAGGCCAAACATAGACCTTGAAATACCATGGAGACAGACACTGATACATCATATGACAGAGATAGTGATTCTACCACTGAGCTACATGCCCTGAGAAGGCCTCGTAAAGGTGGCAAACATGTGAGAGAAGAGCCCACCTCATTGACTCAATTGCAGGCTTGCCCGCTTGCCATGGCATGTTTTCGAGAGCAGTCATGCTATCAGTATTGTGAGATGATTTCTCGGATTCAGCATCATCAGGAGTTGGCTCGGTTGTTTGTGTTACATTTGCATGATGGTCTGGTAACTCTTGTTGGTGTAAATTTCACTTTGACATTGGAAACCATATCTCAAGAAACTGGAATACCGAATGTGGGTGAACAGTGGAACAAGAGATAGAAGGTGGACAGAGTGCATTATGAACCATACATCAGGCCTAGCTATGTGAGACAGCTTAGCAGGGTGTTCCCATTCTGGTTCCTAAAGGAATCCTATGCACCTTCGATGAAACTCATTATCAGATACTTCAGTTGTGAGGGCCGATTCTCACGCCTCTATGCATACCACATCAGGTTATTAATGCCTTTCATTAGAGTGAGGATGATGAACATACCTTATTTCATGTGCCGCAAAATCGAGCGAATGACCACTCTTGTGCAGAAGAAGACTCCCGAGTAGTAGTACAACAGTATTTATCACTATGCACTCATCAAGATTGTTGTTGTAGATAAGCTTGGATTGCAGGGTATTGCCTGGGAGGATTTCATTTCCCATGAATTTTTCACAGCTCCTCAGGTTCTTCTTGAGGTTTTCCACGATGCAAGTGAACCTTCACATCAGCTTGAAGGTCACAAGACAGAGCCTATCAATGTGCCAGTGTTTGTTACTTATCAAAGAGGCACCAGAGTGTTATTTGCAGCAGCCCGACGAGTACTATCTCCACCCGGGGTGGAAGGGGTCTCATTGCTGTCATCAGCAGCATAGGTATAGGTACATGACAGAGGTAAGAGGCCTATGCAGGATGAGGGCCCTTCAGGAGGCCAGGATACTGATTTCATATTGATTGATGAGGATTTGAGCTCTCCAAGCTCAAAGTTGAGAGAAATCATTCAGGAACAGAAGGCGGAAATTGACACCTTGACCGAAAAATTGCAAAGAGCTCAATGGATCATAAACTATCTGGAGCAGCAGAACAAACAGTTGGAGGATCAGCAAACAATCATGGAGTTGCAAAACATCCGTGAGAATCGGCAAGCTACCCGAAGAAGCCCAACCGAGATGACACCCATTGAGCGGGAGATTGAGGCTGATAGAGAGACTTGGCTTGAGAGGGTCAAAATTCATCTTGAGAAGCTGTTGGAGAAGGAAAACAAGGAAAATAACATGCTCAGGCACATGAAGAACCACTATTGGGCATGAAATCACGTTTGCAAAGCAAGGATCAAGATCCTGAAGGCAAGGCTAAGGAGGGCACTAAAGTGTCGCAAAAGGCATGATAGGCTCCAAATTTTGGCCGAAGCTTCTTTGGCCCAGCATAGTGCTTGATGAGGGACCTTCAGCCCAAATTTCAAGAAATTTAGGAAAAATTTTGTCAATTTTGAATTTTTTGGCCTAAAAACAGATTTTCCTGCCCGATGCGTAGCGCCACTCGACGTGTGCTTATAATTGGCAGCTCTTCAGGAGGAAAAATTTGCATTTCTCGATTTTTCATCAAAATTTATGCATGCCTATGGATTACCTAAGGATTTCATCAAGTTTTGGGCTCCCTAAAGGGTCAAAAACACTTCAAAAATGACCTTTCTGCCACTTTTTGCACACACAGGAAGCAGTGTTGGGATATTGAACTTTTGGAGTGGCAAATGAAAACCAAATCTAGAAATTCCACTTGGGTTGGAAATTAGACAGGCAGGGATTTCCAACGAGCTATCCTGCACTCAATTTGGACTTTGGGAAGGCCCTCAAAATGAGCCTCAAACTTGTGCTATGCATAGAGATTTCAGGCGCGACGCATAGAGAAATTTGGCCTATTTTTCACTCAGCAGCTCAGAATTTCACCTAGTGTTGGCTAGTTTGACTTTTTCATGTAACTTTTGATGAACCTTGATGTAATTCCATGACCATGATTTAATTTTGGCACATTTTTACTTATCTTAGTAGATTCATTCACCAAAAAGTGAAATGTAAGTGAATGAATCAGTTTCCTATCATATAGAGGCAAGTTGTTTCATTGCCTATTTTTCAATTCTTAGTTTAGATATGGTTGAAACAGCTCCTAGAATGATGAGCTCGACCCCTAGAGGCATGGGAATGAGTTAGGCTTGTCTATATCATGTAGTTCTTCAGTCATTTTCAGGGTTGGACACTTGGGATTGCTTGGCACTTCATTGTACATTACATCTCTGCATTTTTGGCAAAGGAATAGACCAGGCTTTGCAGCACTCTTTGGGATCCATGTGGCTCTATGTTTGATGGTGTTTTTCTCTATGTAATTGTAAGTTCACTGATTTTCATGTGTATCATTTCTCTTCTCATTTCTTCTTAAATTAAACAAATGAGTGATAAAGGTAGAATTCATTAGCTTGCTTTACTCTGCCTTCAGTTTTGGTTAATTTTCCATGTTTTCATCTGTTTGAAGAGGATTCTAGAAAGCATCTTGCCCTCTTCAGCTCCTCACCGGTCTGAACTATCCATTCACTCAATCCAAAGCATCAAAACAATTGCCTTCCTTGCCCCATTCAGAACTCTGCAAAAACTAGGCCTCATCCCCGAACCCAAAACTGCCTTTCCCTTTGTTTCCAAAAAAACCCCCAAAATCAAAATCAAACTCCTTTACTTATATACCTAGCCTAAAATTAGCCTTTATTTCAAGTCATCTCAAGCCCTATTGATTATTTTTGCTGAGATTGACCCGGAGAGAGCCCTCTCCTGATCTGGTAGGGCTAGCTACCAGACTGAGCGTGGTTTGATGTTACCCTGAACTTTGCCTTCCTTCAGCCTAAGGTAGATTTAGGCCATAACATAGTGGCGACCATAATGGGGAACATGGTTTTCTTGTTAGTGTTGTTTGTTTTATAAGCTACAGACAGAGCCTGAAGTTATGCCAGGTAGCTTTCAAAACACTCTTGCTTTGCATTAGCGAAAGTAGATAAACACTGCTTAAGTCAATTCCGGTCTAGTTTGTAAACATAACACCTGACTTGTAAATTCCCCAGTACATGTATCAAGTTATATCTAATGGTTGATGGTGGACAACGATTAGACATAAGAAGGCTGAAATCATTCACCTGGTGACTCCAGTGTCAAAGAATCCTAAGGTTCAGAATTTTTATGGCGACTCTACTCTTCAAAAATCAATAGCCTAAGGAATTTTTTGGTGAATTCATTGTTATCAAAATGGTTTCGCTGGATTGAAGGTATGCTCCCATGAGCCGAGATCACATTCCAGGTTTTCCAAATAAAATTCCTAAGGTATATTGGCAAAGGAATTTGCCTACGTTTAAAGATGATGATAAGAAGGATGCTGCTTTACATCTGGTTAGATTTCACATACATATTCGCAAGTTGAAGGTTGATTTTCCTGAAGATTGCTTGATGAAGATATTCATGGCCACTCTGGAAGGTGAAGCCCGATCTTGGTATGAAATTTTGCCGCCTGCTTGTATTTACTGTTTAAAGGATTTTCATACCATGTTCTTTGAAAGGTATAAAGAATCTTATCCATCCTTAACTTTAGTTCAGAACTGTTGTAGCCATGTTCATAGTTTTATTGAAAATTTTGAAATTTTTTATGAAGATGATGACTTCATGGACGATGAGATCATGGAGGCTCTGTACGAAAATCCATTTCAGCAGCATAAAGAGAACTTAGAGGATACTCATCAAGATGCTCAGGAAACTTTGCAGCAGGATCAAGATCTTAGTACAATGGAAAATGATGAAAGAGAAGGTTTTATTTCAGATCTGTCCATAGAAGAAGACAATATGCAGGAAAGTCAAGTTTCAATTTCAGAATGTGATAAAGTCAAGACAGCTATTTCAAATCTAGATTCATATCGTGATGATCAAGAATACCTTGTGCTGAATCCCATGAAGGAGAGCTCTACTGTTGAGATCATCTGGAATGAAGAAGACACATTTATTGATCCAAATGTTCTCATTTAATTAGAACAAAGCCTTCATGAGGAGGTAATCCAATCAGTTCATGAAAAACAAGATGAGATCTTTGTTCAAGTAAGTGAAAAATATTCTTTCAATAACTCAGTGATAAATGATAATTTGATTTCCATGTCATATGAAGATGATCAACAATGTTTTCAAATTTCAGAAGATCAAGGAATTAAGGACTGTCATTCAGGTTTTTCATGTTTTAAAATGTTATTTCATGAAGACAATCACTGTTTGAGAAAAAGAAAACAAAAAGCATTATCTCCTTTGTCTGAAGATGAGATAGATCAACTCCTGAAAGGTCATGTTACAGCCCAAGCTAAAGCAGATTTGCAGTGCCCACATGGTCAAGAAAGTGTTGGTGAAACTTCTTCTTCTTTTGAAAATGATGACGGTCTTGTAATTAGCTTTATAGATCAGCAAACAGATAATATTTTCTTTCATGAAGATGATAAGGCTATCATGTTTGATAATCTTGAAGATTGTTTTATGTTTAAGAATGACCTAGACCATGAAGTTGAGGAATATGAGCTTGAGAGAGACAATATGCCAGAATTTCTCATGGTCAAGGAACTTAAAGCTAACACTCAGATGGAGGAAGCCTATACATCTCTGTGCCTTCCTATCACTCGGAAATCAATTGTTCTTTCAGATCAGAATGAAGCAAGTAGTTGGAGCATCTCGTATGTCACTACTCGATGGTTATTCCGGGTATAACCAAATTCTGGTCCATGAGGATGATAGAGACAAAACAGCATTCACCACTCCGTGGGGAACTTTCCATTACACTAAATTGCCTTTCGGTTTGAAGAATGCTAGTGCAACATTTCAGCGAGCAATGGATATGGCATTTGCAAATGAGAAAGATGTTTTCCTAGTTGTGTATCTTGATGATCTGACAGTCTTTTCCAATTCTGATGAAGAGCACCTTTACCATTTGAAGATTGTTTTTCAGCAATGCAGAAAGTATGGTGTGTCACTCAATCCGAAGAAGATTTTGTTTGCCATGGATGACAGCAAACTTCTTGGTCATATTATCTCAAAATATGGCATCTGTATTGACCCAGCACGAGTTGAAGCAATTCAGCAAATTGATCTTCCCCAGAAAAAAAAGGAGATTCAATCTTTTAATGGTAAGATGAACTTTTTATGCCACTTTGTGCCTAACCTTGTTGAACATCGAAGAGAGATTACAAACATGCTTAAGAAAGATAGCATAGTAAAGTGGACTGAGGAGGCGGTAAATTCTTTCAATTTAGTGAAGTTGGTTCTTTCTTCAGCTCCGATTTTGATCAGCCCAGATTACACTCAAGATTTTATTTTATTTTCATTTGCTTCAGAGCATACTATGGCAGTAGTATTAATGCAGAAAAGAGATGGGCATGAAAAACCAATTGCTTTTTTCAGCCGAACCATAAGAGATGCAGCCATAAATTATAACATAATGGAAAAGCAAGCTCTCGCTTTAGTGAAAGCATTGAAGGATTTTCGCGTATATATTCTGCATTCTCATATTCTTGCTTATGTTCCTAACCCTGATGTTAAGGATGTTTTAGTTCAAACAGATCCAGAAGGGAGACGGGGCAAATGGATTGTTGCCTTGTTGGAGTATGATGTAGAGATAAAGCCTACAAAGCTTATCAAAGGACAAGGGTTGGCTAAGCTAATGGATAAGTCGAATTTGCATGCCTTGGACGTCAATCTTATTGTTGCTATGTCTGAGGAGAATGAGGAAAGTTCATCAGTTCAGGTATCGGAAATATTTGTGCTTTCTCCTTGGTATTTAGATATTTTATATGTGCTTCAAAATTTGTCACCACCACCCAGCATGGCTAGAAACAAAAGTATAACTCTGAAATTGAAGGCTGCTAAGTTTTGTATTTTGAATAATTCACTTTATTGGAAAGATCCCGGTGGTGTTTTGTTAAACTGTTTGGTGGAAGAAGAAGCAAAGCAGGTTATGGAGGATTTTCATAAGGGAGATTGCGGAGGTCACCTTTTTTGGAAAAAAACGGCAAACAAGATTTTGAGAGCGAGATACTATTGGCCGACACTTTTTTCTGATGTGTATAAGACTGTCAAAAGCTGTCATGAATGTCAAATTTTTGAAGGAAGGAAGAAATTGAAGCCTTTGCCGCTTAAGCCCATTGAGGTAAGTGCTCCTTTTCAGCAGTGGGGTTTGGATTTCATTGGCGAGATTCATCCCGCTTCTTCAGCTCAGCACAAGTGGATCCTCATAGCGACAGATTATTTCACGAAATGGATTGAGGTAATTCCCACCAGGCAAGCTATGGATTCAGTAATAATTTCTTTCCTTGAGAATAAAATTTTGTCTCGTTTTGGTTGCCCGAATAATTTAATCACTGATAACGCAATGGCTTTCAAATAAAAAAGGATGATTGATTTTTGTGACAAGTACAAAATCACTTTGGGACACTCAACCGCTTATCATCCGCAAGGCAACGGATTGGCGAAGTCTTCCAACAAATCTTTGGTCAACATCATTAAAAAGTTGCTGGGAATAAACAAGAAAAGTTGGCATAAGAAGTTGTTCAATGCACTTTGGGCAGATCGAGTGAGTCAGAAGAAATCCATTGGTATGTCCCCTTTTGAGTTAGTTTATGGATTTGATACAGTGTTTCCTACCTTTCTCGCAGTTCCAGTGGTTAAAATTCTACAGGAAGCTGGCAGTGAAGATGATCATATGCAAAGAAGAATAAATCAAATGATCCATTTGCAGCAGACGAGAGAAGAATTTTTTCAAAACACATTCAAGCTGCAGGAGAGAATTAAGAAAATCTATGACAAAAAAGCAAAGGCGAACAAATTTCAATTGGAAGAAGTGGTGCTGAAATGGGATGCAAGAAACGAGGAAAACGGTAAGCACGGTAAGTTCGAAAATCTCTGGAAAGGACCCTTTAAAATTGCTGCATATCAGGGTCAGAATGCTTTTCTTCTGAAGGAGATGAATGGGGAAGATTGTCTAGGAGGGCCGGTCAATGGACGACTGCTAAAGCGGTATCATTTCTGAGATGTTTTCTGTTGTTTACATTGTCACTGTATATACCATTTATGTCAATTTCATTGCAAGTGTGTGCTGTGATCTTTTCTTTAGTTTGGGGCCCAAAGTGAAGGCTATAATTCTGAATATTGATTTTAGCTTTGGTTTGAGTTTGTCGAGTCAGGTTTTTCAGTCATTTTAGTTTCAAAATTGAGTCAGTTTGAGTCAAATTTTCAGTCAATAAATGAGTCAAGAGTCTTGTGTTAATTTGTCGAAGTTATGGACTCCATAGCCCAATGGACAAAGGCACTGCCTACTCTCCCAGAAATTTTTAGTTCTTTGCACCTCCAAGGAGCTACCATCCCCATTGGAGCCAATGTTAGAGTCGGTATCTTCATCCCTCCGTCAGAGACCAAAATCTCTTTTGTTGCATTTCATTTTAGGTGTCTCATTCAGTTCATTCAGCTGCATTCCATTAAGAGCATGGATCATCTGACGGAAGGGTCTTTTCACTCATGTCCCTCATGTCGTGTACCTTTTGGTCCGTGTCTGTTCATCAAAATCAATTTTAAAGTCATTTACAGTCATGTTTGGCCTCCTGTTCGCCAAAGAGTCATTTTAGGGTTTTTAGGTCTCATTAGGTCTAGGGTTTCACAAATTTATTCTTCAAAGTATCTAATAATGTCAGCAGGCACATGAGGGAGGTTCGAAATAAGTTTTCAGTGAAAAATTTCATCGTCATAATGCTTAATCATGATTCTTCTTCAAAACTCTGTTTTGAAGAAATATCGTCAATTTCATCCTTTGTAATAAATGTAATGTAATTTTTAAAAAAATTTCAGTTGTAAAGTTCTTCAGGCGCAGCCCTCGTCACCTTTGCCAAATTCCATGCCAGCTATCCCTGCAAAAAATAGACAAGAATTTCATCATCAGTTCAAAAATCAAAGGAAACAAACAAAAACATAGTTTATTTTAAAAAGTGCAAAGTGCCAAAGTCTGCAACATTAGAAAGTGGGTTTGTCAAAATAAAATCAAATTCCTTTGTGTATATAAGATATTTTCATATTCAAACAATTCATTTGCACACCAAGAGACATCATTGAGCCGAGTCAAAATGTGGAAGAGAAAAATAGTGTTTGAAAGGCGGACTGTGTGTGAAATCACCTGCGCGGCGCACTGGGTGAAGGTCGCGGTGCACTTGAAGGTTGTGGCGCACTTGTTGGTCGCAGCGCATAGAGCCGCTCATCTCCTTGCAAAATAGAACTGGCGCGGTGCACACAGTTGTCGCGGCGCATTGGGCCACTGTCGCGGCGCACAGGGCTAACAACGAAAATTTTTATCATTGCTCCACAAAAATTCAAATGACTCAACCTCCTATGCTCCAAGTAAGTTTATGAAATCCTGCAATTGTCATTAATCAGTGTTGGGTGTAGTTTGAAAGATTGGTTTTGAGAATTTGAATGCTAAAATCTTAAACCCTATCATTATGTTAAGAAGTGCTCTCTTAGGGTTTGAAATTGATGTTTTAAAACAGTTTTGTGCCACATATTCCATTTTCCCCTTGTTGTTTCTCTCCCATCATTGTTATTTCATCAATACACTATCCTCTTACATATCTAAGAGTCATTCACTCCTAAAGCCCTATTTCCCCATCCCAAGCCATTTCATTTCACCTTCATTCCCCCTTTCCCATTTCACTTATAAAAATCCCCAAACCCCAAGAATTCCCAAATAGTCAGTGGCTGTCCCTACACCTCTGATATCACTTGATTGAAGTTCATTATCCCCACTGTCATATTTTTCTCCACAATCCCTTCCCTTTGGCACATATTTGGAAACTAGGACAAAACATCAAAATTCTCATTTTCACCTCACAAAAGCCAAACATAGACCTTGAAACATTATGGAGATAGACACTGATACATCATATGACAGATATAGTGATTCTACTACTGAGCTACATGCATCAAGCAGGCCTCATAAAGGTGGCAAACATGTGAGAGAAGAGCCCACCTCATTGACTCAATTGCAGGCTTGCCCGCTTGCCATGGCATGTTTTCGAGAGAAGTCATGTTATCAGTATTGTGAGATGATTGCTCGGATTCAGCATCATCAGGAGTTGGCTCGGTTATTTGTGTTACATTTGCATGATGGTCAGGTAACTCTTGCTGGTGTAAATTTCACTTTGACACCAGAAACCACATCTCAAGCAACTGAAATACCGAATGTGGGTGAACAGTGGAACAAGAGACAACAGGTGGATAGAGTGCATTATGAACCATACATCAGGCCTAGCTATGTGAGACAGCTCAACAGGGTGTTCCCATTTCGGTTCCTAAAGGAATCCTATGCGCCTTTGATGAAACTTATAATCAGATACTTCAGTTGTGAGGGCCGGTTCTCACGCCTCTATGCATACCACATCAGATTATTGATGCATTTCACTAGAGTGAGGATGATGAACATTCCTTATTTCATGTGTCGAAATATCGAGAGGATGACCATGCTTGTGCAGAAGAAGACTCCCAAGCAGCAGTACAACAGTATTTATCACTATGCACTCATCAAGATCGTGGTTGTACATCAGCTTGGATTGCAGGGCATTGCGTGGGAGGATTTCATTTCCCATGACTTTTTCACAGCTCCTCAGGTTCCTCCAGAGGTTTTCCATGATGTAGGTGAACCTTCACATCAGCCTGAAGGTCACGAGACAGTGCCTATCAGTGTGCCAGTGTTTGTTACTTATCAGAGAGACACCAGAGTGTTATTTGCAGCAGCCCGACGAGTACTATCTCCACCCGGGGTGGAAGGGGTCTCGTTGCCATCATCAGAAGCACAGGTACAAGTACAGGACATAGGTAAGAGGCCTATGCAGGATGAGGGCCCTGCAGGAGGCTAGGATACTGATTTCATATTGATTGATGAGGATTTGAGCTCTCCAAGCTCAAAGTTGAGAGAGATCATTCAAGAACAGAAGGCGGAAATTGACACCTTGACCGACAAATTGAAAAGAGATCAATGGATCATAAAATATCTGGAGTATTGGAAAAAATAGTTGGAGGATCAGCAGACAATCATGGAGTTGCAAAACATCTGTGAGAATCGACAAGCTGCTCGAAGAAGCCCAACCGAGATGACACCCATTGAGCGGGAGATTGAGGCTGATAGAGAGAGTTGGCTTGAGAGGGTCAAAATTCATCTTGAGAAGCAGTTGGAGAAGGAAAACAAGAAAAATAACATGCTCAGGCACATGAAGAACCACTATTGGGCACGAAATCACGTTTGCAAAGCGAGGATCAAGATCCTGAAGGCAAGGCTAAGGAGGGCACTAAAGCATCACAAAAAGCATGATAGGCTCCAAATTTTGGCCAAAGCTTATTTGGCCCAGCATAGTGCTTTATGAGGGACCTTCAGCCAAAATTTCAAGAAATTTGGGAAAAATTTTGTCAATTTTGAATTTTTTGGCCTAAAAACATATTTTCCTGCCCGACGCGTAGCGCCACTTGGCGCGCGCTTATAATTGGCAGCTCTTCAGGAGGAAAAATTTGCATTTCTGGATTTTTCATCAAAATTTATGCATGCCTATGGATTACCTAAGGATTTCATCAAGTTTTGGGCTGCCTAAAGGGTCAAAAACACCTCAAAAATGACCTTTTTGCCACTTTTTGCCCACACAGGAAGCAGTGTTGGGAGATTGAACTTTTGGAGGGGAAAATGGAAACCAAATCCATAAATTCCACTTGGGTTGGAAAGTAAACAGGCAAGTATTTCCAACGAGCTATCCTGCACTCAATTTGGACTTCGTTAATGCCCTCAAAATCAGCCTCAAACTTGTGCTACGCATAGAGATTTCAGGCGCGGCGCATAGAGAAATTTGGCCTATTTTTCACTCAGCAGCTCAGAATTTTGCCTAGTTTTGGCTAGTTTGACTTTTTCATGTAACTCTTGATGATCCTTGATGTAATTTCATGACCATGATGTAATTTTTACACATTTTTACTTATATTAGTAGATTCATTCACCAAAAAGTGAAATGTAAGTGAATGAATCAGTTTCCTATCATATAGAGGCAAGTTGTTTCATTGCCTATTTTCCAGTTCCTAGTTTAGATATGGTTGAAACAGCTCCTAGAATGATGAGCTCGACCCCTAGAGGCATGGGAATGAGTTAGGCTTGTCTATATCATGTAGTTCTTTAGTCATTTTCAGGGTTGGACACTTGGGATTGCTTGGCACTTCATTGTACATTTCATCTCTGCAATTTTGGCAAAGGAATAGACCAGGGTTTGCAGCACTCTTTGGGATCCATGTGGCTCTATGTTTTGATGGTGTTTTTCTCCATGTGATTGTAAGTTCACTAATGTTTATGTGTATCATTTCCCTTCTCCTTTCTTCTTAAATTAAACAAATGAGTGATAAAGGTGGAATTCATTAGATTGCTTTTCTTTGCCTTCAGTTTTGTTTAATTTTCCATGTTTTCATCTGTTTGAAGAGGATTCTTGAAAGCCTCTTGCCCTTTTCAGCTCCTCACTGGTCTGAACTATCCATTCATTCAATCCAAAGCATCAAAAAAATTGCCTTCCTTGCCCCATTCAGAACTCTACAAAAGCTAGGCCTCATCCCCGAAACCAAAACTGCCTTTCCCTTTGTTTCCAACAAAACCCCCAAAATCAAAATAAAACTCCTTTACTTATATACCTAGCCTAAAATTAGCTTTTATTTCAATTCATCTCAAGCCCCTTCGATTATTTTTGTTGAGATTGACCAGGAGAGAGCCCTCTCCTGTTCTGGTAGGGCTAGCTACCAGATTGAGCGTGGTTTGATGTTACCCTGAACTCTGCCTTCTTTCAGCCTGAGGTAGATTTAGGCAATAACATCACCTATGACGGGATTAGGATGGACTTCTAAAGTTGGGAGCAGACAGGTCATAGATATAGGCTGATGTCATCAGTGGGCCCAGGGGATTTTTGGAGGAGTTTTGAGGATTTTATATGAGGACCAATGGCATTCACTTGATATATTCCATCATCTGCACAATTTGCCTTTCGTTCCGGCACATTCTGAAAACTTTCAGAAAACTGAGTTATTTTTGGTCTTAACTCAATTAATTACGCTC
Organism: Pinus albicaulis; assembly: GCA_034641835.2. Classification (NCBI taxonomy): domain Eukaryota; kingdom Viridiplantae; phylum Streptophyta; class Pinopsida; order Pinales; family Pinaceae; genus Pinus; species Pinus albicaulis. Next base: position 20,081,344 of record CM076575.1, read on the forward strand.
AAGGTGGCATTCGAGGAGGAATACATGATAGAACACCTTAGTGTAATAACTCGTTGGAACCGAAATGAGGAGATCTTCAGGATGGGATGTTGAGAAGTGACTTATAGTGGCCAAAGATAGTACCACGGATGATAAAATATTTTCCTTAATTAAAAATGACTTTAATTAGTCATTTAATTAAAGGAAAAATAATATTTAGAGGAAAAGGGGCTAAAAGTGACTTAAGTGAAATATAATTAAATTAGAGTCACTTTGATAGAGTCAATGGAGGATATTCTAGAATAATAATAAAATAATAAAATAAGATGCTTCTAGAGGATTGGAGATCTATGCATCAGATCTATAAAAGGAGAAGCAAAGGTCATTTGGAGATATCTTGGATTAGATCACTTTCTTGTATGGGAGGTTTGAGAATTTGGTTCTCTACTCTATTGGTAGCCCGAGGACGAAAATGCTCGGGTGATTTGTGAGTGTTGGACGGAAACCCAAATCTCTTTGAGGAGACTTCATTCAGAAGTTTCACAGAGCTTCAGAGATATTGGAGTGAGGATCAGTCAAATATTCAACGGGTGCTTCAATGGATTCAATGGTAGCTGTTGCCGGAGGGAGAGTGCAGCAGCTCAGTTTTACAGGCCAGCACAGTGCAACAAATTTTCTTGAGGCCATTTATATTTTAGTGTCTCAACTATCTCTCATTTCGGCATGTAACCCCGTTATATAATAATAAATATGAGTTATTTCCTGCATTATGGTGTTATGGACTTGCATGGACTTGTATGTTTATTTTACATGGCAATATTCTATTAAATGCATGATTTTATGAAAATTTTGGGGTTTAAGTGAATTTATGCAAATTTAGTCAAAATATCCATTTGGGGATATTACATTAGTATCAGCGCTGGAGATCTTTCTAGCCTGAGGGTTTACTTTCCAAATTATCGGAAAAGCCAAATTCAAGTGTTTTACTGCAGCTCAATTTTAGAGGCAGATCGATGGTTTATTATTTTGAGACATGATTAGAGGATGCAATTGAGTTCTTGTGTTTGTTGTTTGGTGCAAGGTTCATTAGTTTACAAGAGCTATAGGCGAACCTCCAGGGTTGAGATTGATATTCTATTTCTGGAGCAGTGTGACAGTCTCTAGGCCAGCGCAGAGGAGGACAGTTTAGCCTAGTTGTGGAGGAAGGTCTTAACCATTTGAGATTTGTTTGTTGAGGAAGTATAGGAGGGATTAGTTCATGCACATTTGGAGGGATGTTGAATAGTTCGTTGATCATTCTGTAGATAACGTATTCGACAACTACTGGGAGAGCATTGAGCTTATTGGGGTCAATTTTGGAGGATCGTGATTTGGCCAAACCATTTCTGGGTTTTGGTCAGATTGGCTTGAGGAGTATGGGAGTAATTTTTTGATAATTTTCTGAGCACTAGATGTAGGTGTTTTGGCCAATCCATTGCAACAACTAGTACATAATTACTAGCAGAGAGAATTTTACTGGGTCAAATTTATATTGGAGGGCCATAATTATTCAGCGAGAATTTGCCAATATTTTTTTGGATTTTTTGAGAATATTTCATGGTTAAAATCCCAGAATTTTCTGAGCAGCATATCAGCCCATTTATGCAGTCTTTACTCAGCCAACAGTTATATGCGCTAGTCAAAAAGGGAAAATTTTGAAAGTTAGAATTAGAGAAAACCATTTCTGGGTTTTTATGGGTTTTGTGACTAGAGTCCATGGTTAAAATCCTGGAATATTCCAAGCAGTATATTAGCTCATCTATGCAGTCCCTACTCAGCTACCAGCTAAAGGAGCTAGGGAAAAAGGGTCAGATTTTGAAGATTGGAATTCAAGGAAATCATTTCTGGGTTTTTCTGAGTTTTGGGCAAGGATCACCTTCCCAAATTCCTAGAATTTTTTTAGCAGTAGAAGCAGCACAACCGATAGTCTAAAGTCAGCCAGCAACAACATTTCCAACAGTTGCACAATTTCCAGAGTCAGCGCAGAGCTTAGGAGAGATCATTTCCTTGCATCTGGGGTAACATTTTTTTATCTTTCTTTGTTAGGATGAATTCATCTTGTTGTGAAAAATGATTTTTCTAAAGTGCAATTTATTTTCCAGAGCCTAAATTATTTGTCGAAGCTAGATTTATCTGTTGGGGTAGGTTATTGAAATGAGCAATGTAACAACATGCCAATAATGCGACAATGTTGTTGGAATTAGTTTCATTTTCGATTGATGGTTGGGAAATGTATTAACGTATGTAGGGTGTTTTTGTGGTACCTTTCATTGTTATGATAACTTTGTATTATTGCCATAAACATGGAGTTCTTAAAATACCTCCTAAACCCACATGGCAACACAACCATTGAAGCCTTGAACCAAAATGTTTCTATGGACCAAGAACCCAAGCAGAACAATAGACCTTTCTCAAAGGGGGTTTATGCCATTCTTCAAAAGGGGAAATCCAAGGACCTACAGAAAGAACTAGAAATAGGGAACAAAATTCTTGTGCTTGGGACAGATTTGAAACACATGAAGATCACATGGAGAATTCTTTCCAAACTTGAGGAACTTGATGAACTCCTTTCCAAGGTAAAGCAGTCAGATGGGAGAAAATTAATTTGGGCCTTAAAACCATGTATGCTTGCTCTCATACAACCCAAGTTCTTGGAGGAAACTTGTGGAGGGCTCACACTTCCAGTTGCAGTTTTTCTTAGCAACATCATGAGAATAACTACCCATACAACACCTTATAATGATGACATTATGAGGAGAGTTTTGAGACTGATGGTAGGGACCTTTCAGGATTTGGAAAACAGTGCAGGCTATACCTGTGGGAAGAAGCTTGATGTTTTAGGAGGTATGGCCACATTTCAAACATATTGTATCGTGTTTGATCTTTAATGTGATGGCTTGATTCTACAGATGTTCCAATTCTTCTTCAGAATTAGGAGAAATCATGCTAACACATTCATAGCACACATGCAGTCCATCCTTTCATCATGTATGAGACATTTGGAGGAGAGAGAAGTTGGTCTCACCAGTTGTTTATGAGCTAGCCCAAGGACTGGTTGAGTAGAATATTGAGCTATTCAGGAGACAGTTGACCAGGGAGGAGTTGCACCAATTTAGTGGATCAAGCAGAATAAATGAGCTGAGGAGGAAGGGACTTTTCTTCATCTGCTAAGAACCTTGGGGGTCTGATCACTCATGCTTGAGTGATGCATATGATGTGGCAGAGGTAGAATAGAAGGACATTCCTTCTTTATGTTGGGATGAGGACTCTTCGTCGGATGAGTCCATGGGATCATACAATAATGCTTCTAGGGAGAAAGAGCAGTCATGCGGAGTTGATGACAGTAGGCCAGAGCTGTATTGCAGTGTTGAGGGTGAGAAGTCAGGGGACTCTACGGCAGATACTCTGTGTGATGAGTCACTTGTGACGATTCAACCAGGGCAACATATGATGGAGCATGAGTTGACAGAGGAGGAGGCTATGCACATCATGCATGATAGTCCTTTGGGGGAGAGCCAGATGGAGGCTCACATTGAGTTTGTGATGGATATACGGTTACCCTTAGGGTCGGCTATGGGTGAGGAGCAGACAAATGTACATGCATCTAGTAGGGATGTAGTAATTGCAGATACTTATCCTCATGAGATGTTGGAGGTTGATGGGATAGTTCTGCGAGATGCTAGTATACAACAGGAGCATGAAATTCCTGATCAAGAGAGGGATGAGATGTTGGAGATGGTGGAGCATCCATCGTCGGGCCGATACATAGATGAGGTGAATATAGATGTACGTACAGTCAGCAGAGCAGCAGTGTTTTGAGGGAGTAGCACTCTCCAGGAGTACATCGATGGGGCTTGCAACATATCTCACCCATTTTTTCCTTTTATAGAGAGAGGGGCCTTCCTCTATCGGCAAATCTCATCAGCAGATGGGACAAAGCAGCATGAGTTGAGTATGGGCTGGAGACAACACTCTAAATGTGTTCCATATGCAGACGTCACTACATTGGATTCTTCTTCCAGGTTAGATTGGCGAGAAATCATGAGTTGGTACCCTCTTGATGGTACGATCTTCTTCATAGGGAGCATAGCGAAGCAGGGGCCCTTAGACATGACAGATGCTACAAATTCCCATTGGCAGTGGGGCACAGACTGACAGTTCTTCAGCATTCCATCTCAACTTTAGAAGAGCAGGGTCATTAGATTGAGTATGGATTTGGATTGGAGAGAGGTGATGAGTTGGCATTCTCTTGATAGAGTATCATTCTTAGTCCCGGGTACATTTCGGAAGGAGCACTTGGACGTGAGAGATGTTACATGTTCCATTGGGCCATGGATTGTGGACCGAAAATCCATCAATATTTTAGTAGCACTAGCTCGACATCCAAAGATCAGGATTGACTTCGGCCTAGACCGAGAGTTAGACTGGAGATAGGTGATGAGTTGGTACGCAGTTGCTGGGGGATCTTACATAGTTAGAGGTACAACACAACAAGAGCCATGGAGCATTGATGCTTGTTGGCAGACTTCGCTTCATGGGGCAGCAGCTATAGCTAGAGGTAGTACACAGTCTGAGCCGTGGGACTTAGGTGATGATTGGCCATGGTGGCATTGGGATCCGAGAGGATTTTTTATGACAGGTACAGTGAGATATCATTTTGGGATCCCAGCATTGAGGGTTCTATTCCGGGTGGCTTGACACAGGTGCATAGCAGCACCCAGGGGTTTGTATGGGATCTGGGCATTGGGTCTCAGTTGCATCGAGCCAACAGGGTGGCCCACATATTTGGATTTCTTGAGGGCAAGCAATCTTGGGGAGAAAGGTCCGTAATATTCCTTTTTTCAGTATCACTTATGACAGGGTTAGGATGGACTTCCAGAGTTGGAAGCAGATAGGTCACAGATACAGGTTGGTGTCATCAGTGGGTCCATGGGCTTTTTGGAGGCGTTTTTAGGGGTTTCTATGAGGACTGATGGCATTCTCTTGATATATTCCATCATCCGCATAGTTTTCCTTTCGTTCTGGTGCATTTCGACAACTTTTAGAAAAATGAGTTATTTTTGGGCTTAACTCAATTAATTATGCTCAAGGTGGCATTCCAGGAGGAATACATGATAGAAAACCTTAGTGTAATAGCTCGTTGGAACTAGAATGAGGAGATCTTCAGGATGGGATGTTGAGAAGTGACTTATAGTGGCTATAGATAGTACCATGGGCGATATACTATTTTCCTTAATTAAAATGAATTTAATTAGTCATTTAATTAAAGGAAAAATAATATTTAGAGGAAAAGGGACCAAAAGTGACTTAAGTGAAATATAATTAAATTAAAGTCACTGTGATAGAGTCAATGGAGGATCTTCTATAATAATAATAAAATAATATGCTTCTAGAGGATTGGAGATCTATCCATTAGATATGTAAAAGGAGATGCGAAGGTCATTAGGAGATATCTTGGATTAGATCACTTTCTTGTATAGGAGCTTTGAGAACTTGGTTCTCTACTCTATTGGTATCCCCAGGAATGATCCAGGTGGATATCGGTGGCCACCCACCTATTCCATTTGAACCCACACCATCAATTCTTGCAACTTTTCACATTCAACACCACTTACTATTTTTAGTAGGTTTTCGGGTCTTGCGCTCCCGTAGCCGTTTTGGGGCCTTAATGATCCAGGTGGATATTGGTGGCCACCCACCTATTCCATTTGAACCCCCACCATAAATTCGTTTAGTTTTTAAGTTGTAGCACAACTTACTATTTTTAGCAGTTTTTCGGGTCCTGAACTTCTGGATCCGTTTTGAGGCCCTAAACAACATTTTTGGGAAAACCGAGTCACATTGTTGTACTCCTCGGATAGATATTTCTAACTAGCTATTGAGCATGTCAAACGAAGATTGGATGCCAAAGTTACATCCCCGAGAATTTGAAACACCAATTTACCCAAACGGGACTCACAACTTTGGCACTTCATCTCCTAGAGTTAGGTTTTTTGAAGTTTCAATTTTTCCATTGTTCCTCAATAATAAATAGGCCCTTGAGCCTCATTGTAACATAGTTCATAGGTCTGTATCTTCCACATCTCTTCTCAGAGATTCGCTACCAACACCCTAGATATTTTATTTCCATTATGTTTGTAAGCATTTCTGTTATTTGATATTAATGAAATGAAGCCTTATTTCCGCTACATCTCGATGTTTAGGGTTATTTTTGTATTCTGTTGCATTCCTGCATAAAATTTGGATCAGTGGTATGAGAGAAGTCTACTCTTTCTTTGTTTTTCTTTGCATGTCCCCAACGTGGTCAGGGTATAAGGAGATAGGGCTCGATCTGGTTGAACCCTTACAAGATCAGCCTCGCAAACCTCGACGACCTCCCATGGAGGAAGAGAAGAAAGACGAGGGAGTAGGAGATCCTATCAAAATATTTCTCAAGGAGGCCCTCGAGAAACAAAGGAACGCGATGATGGATAACTTTGCTCAGATCCTTCAACGACTGCCCACCTACGGCGCATCTGCATCCAACAGCCACTCTAGAGGCGCCACTCCCTTCAAGGTACAGGTAAACTTTGAAATTCCTGTATTTAAAGGCCAAATAGATGCAAACGCCGTAGATAGATGGTTGAATTTGCTGGAAGGGTATTTCTCGGTCCATGATTTCTCTGACCGATAAAAGATTATTTTTGCACTCCTCAAAGCCGCCCCCCATGTCAAAGACTGGTGGGAAACCTACTGTGAGCAAGAGGATGAAGGGGAACCCTCTCTATTCTTGACCACACCCACTTGGAATTCATTTCAAGACAGCATCAAGGAAAAATATTACCCCGTGGGGAGCTATGAGGACAAATACATCCAATGGACCACGCTGCGGAAACAAAGGGATCAAGATGTGCACGAACTAACGAATCTATTCCATACCCTGCGCACAAAGTTGGGTATTAAAGATTCAGAGAGACATTTGTTGCTCAAGTACCATGGCTATCTACACAAACACATTCAGGAGGAAATGGATTTCCTCGACATTACATCACTTGGCATGGCATATCACTATGCCGCCAAGATCGAGCATAAATTTAAGCAGAAGAAGCGAGACTTTGGATCTACGAATCTGTTGACACCTAATCCTAAGGGGTTGGACGAGATTGTATATTATTGTAATTTAGTAAATACGGAAGGCCAATAGTCATTGGGAAGTGAATCCCAATAGCCTCACCTCCATGTATAAATACACACACAATCTCCATCCAATATACATTGAGTTTTGTGGAGTTACCTTCTGGTGTGACATGGTATCAAAGCCAGTCCCATTTTTGGCATTCCTGCCTTTGGTGTAACTCCCTCATGCTCTACAATTTTTTAGACTGTCATTGTGCATTCAGTTTTATTCCTTATTCAGTTTTCTTACTGCTCCTCTACCATTGATGCAATTCTGGAAAATTCTACATTTTTTTTTACTGCAAATTCTGCAATTTTTTTGCACATTCTGTCTATAATTTATGTTAATGTGCATTTTCTGCTCAAATTTTGAGCATAGTTAAATTCACTCTACATTTTTTCTCATTCGCTGTGAAAATCACCTCTCTGGTCACATGCTCACCCATTCCTCACAGCAAAATCATTATTCCTCGCCCCTCGTCCTACCCTCCCTCTCCTCACCCCTCGCACGCACAGCGAACCCTCACCCTCGGCTCATCTGCACTCGCCCTCACCCAATCCCTCACTCGACCCCTCACCCTCGGCTCACCTCCACTCGCCCTCACCCCTCACTCTGCTCATTCCCGACCCCTCCCCTCTCGCTCTTCCCAGCCACCCTCTCCTCCTCACCTGCCTGCACCCCTCCCCCTCTCGCTCATCCCGCCCCCTCCCCTCTCACTCCTTCTTCCCCCTCCCCTCGCTCCTCCCTCCCCCTCCCCTCTCGCTCCTCCCACGCACCGGCTCCTCCCCAACCCACCCCTTCCATCACTCTCCCCTCTGCATTTTTTTTTGTTTTTGTTTTTGTTTTACACAGTTTCCCCTCCCCCAGATAAACCCCCCCAGTTAAAACCTCCCCCAGATAACCCCCCCCCCCACCCCCACAGTTAAAATCTCGCCCAGATGAACCATCCCCCAGTTAAAACCCCCCCCCCAGATAAATCCTCCCCCAGTTAAAACCTCTGTTTTTCTGCCCTAAAAAAAAAAAATTGCAGAATTGAAACCAGAATTGAGTTTTTACCCAGCAAAGTATTTTTTCTTTCAAAAGAATGCATTCTCTCATATCTATTGTAGGAGTTTTTCTCTCTGGAAAGGAGAACTATCGTGAATGGTCTCAGAAAATCAAACACACACTCATTTTTCATGAGCTTTGGAAAGGAATTTGTGAAGGAGAAGATGACCTTCCACCAGCAAAGCCCACTTCAGACAAGGAGATCGCCATTTGGGAAAACAAGAACTGCAAGGCCTATGCCTTGATTGCAGCTTCTGTAAATGAAGAGGTGAGTCACCATATTACACCATTTTCAAATGCCTATCAAGCCTTGAACAAGCTAAAATAACTCTATGACTCACATTCAGAACTTGAAATTGTTCAATTAATGATTAAGTTGTTCAGTCTGGAATTGAAAAATGATGATCCTCTTGATTTAGCTTCAGAAGTAAGATCCATCATGCATGATATTAAGAGCACTGGTGAAGATGTTGACATATCTCTCACAACATATGTTAAGGCTTTGTATCCCACTTACTCAAATTTTCTTGAGTCATTGCAAGCAAGTGGAAACCTTGTGAAAATCACTTTTGAGTCCCTTGAGAAAAAGTTTGCAGAAAGAGAGAAAGATTTTGGAAAGATGACCACCCCTCTGACTTATGAAGAGGTTGTATGCTTTACACATAAAGAGAAGAGTCATGCTCAATATTCTTCTAGAGGAAGAGGTGGCTGAAGAGGAAGAGGAAGAAGAAATTTCAGAGGAAGGGGGGGCAAACTAACTCAAACTGAAAAATCTGACCTTTATTGCATACGCTGCAATAAAGACTGGCATGATGCATCTACGTGCAAGATACCTTGGGATAAAATTGAGCAGTAAAGGAATCAAGAAAAAGGTAAAACTAATGAAAGAGACAAAGGTAAAGAACTTGAATCCGTTCATTTTGTTATAGCACATTGTAACAATGGAGTAACTGAATACTTGTTTGATGTTTCATTTACTTCTTGGAGAAATGATTGGTTGCTAGATTCAGGAGAAACATGTCACATAAAATTTATAAAAGATTTTTTTGAAGAATTTACTGACAAATTTGATGGAGCAGTATACTTCGCACATAAATCCAAACTCAAGCCATCAAGGCTTGGCATAATCAGGCTTAAGTTGTGTGGTCTTCCAGATCATCTTCTACATGAGGTTCTATACCTCCCTGAGTTGAGGAGAAACTTGCTGTCCTTGGTCCACATCTACCTGTGAGGACACTCCATTCACATGTTTTATGGCAAGGCTGAGGTCAGAAAAGCATCAGATCGCTCACTTGTCATGGAGGGAATAGAAGAAGGAAGACTCTTGAAGCAGCAAGGTTCCTCTACTCATACACAAAACTTTGCATTCAGTTCACATCATGATGAAGGTACATTCCCATCAAGTCTTTTATGGCATGCTAGATTTGGACACTTAAACTATGACAACCTTCGATTGCTGAAGAAAAATGGTGTTAATGGACTGCCTACAATTCCTAGGAAACTTAAGCAATGTGATGCTTGTATTCTAGGAAAGCATAGCAAACAATGATTTCATGATTCATATTCTAGAGCACATAGAAAACTTGAGCTTATTCATTCAGATTTATGTGGCCCTATGCCTATTGCTTTTGCAAATGGAAATAAATATATGATGACATTTATTAATGATTACACCAAAATGTGTTGGGTTTACTTATTGAGAACAAGTCTGATGCTTTTGAAACATTCAAGAATTTTCATGCATGGATTGAAAATGATGCATAAACTCATATTGGCTCTTTATGTACTGATAATGGAAAAGAATACACTTCAAACAAATTTGAAAATTATCTTCGTCAACATGGGATCAAACATCAAACAACCATGCCCTATAATCCCCAACAGAATGGTGTAGTTGAAAAAATGAACAGGACAATTTTAAATATGGTTCGCTCCATGATGTTTTTTAAGAATGTAAAATTGATGTTTTGGGGTGATGAAGTTCTATGTGTTGTATACATAAAGAATAGGTGTCCTTCAAATTCAATCAGAAACAAAACTCCTTATGAAATGTGGCATGGCCACATTTCTTCGGTAAAGTATTTCAGGGTCTTTGGTTCCACGTGTTATGCTTTGATACCCAAGGTAAAAAGGAATAAACTTCTACCTATATTTAAGGTCTTAGTCTTTTTCTCAATTCCTTCATTCAAGAATTGTCCTGATGATGGATCCCCGTTGGGATTCGAAACGTTGACATTCGTTTTCTAGCAATGTGGATAATCCGGGAATTTAAAAAAAAAAGTATGATGCCTTGATAAAGAATGGCACTTGGAAACTGGTTGATCCTCCTTTGGGAACCAAACCAATTGGCTGTAATTGGGTCTACAAGAACAAGCACAAAGTAGATGGCTCACTTGAAAAGCACATAGCCAGGCCTATGGAATAAGGTTTTGCATAGAAAGAAGGGGTCGATTATGAAGAAACTTTTGCTCCCACAGCAAAATGGGCCACCATCTGGACTCTCTTTGCCCTAGTAGCTCAGAAATGATGGAAAGTCCATCAAATGGATGTAAAAACCGCCTTTTTGAATGGAGATCTAAAGGAGAAAATTTTTATGTCCTATCCAAAAGGATTTGTTGTAAAAGGCCAAGAAAACAAAGTTTGCAAGCTTATAAAATCCTTGTATGGCCTCAAGCAAGCACCGTGAGCCTGGTATGAGAAATTAACTGAGAATCTTTTGAAACTTGACTTCAAACATTTTGATCTTGATGATGCAACCTTGTTTGTTAAGAAAGTTGGAAAAACAGTTGTATATATTGTGGTGTATGTAGATGATCTTTTGATGACAGGGAACAATGAAAGTTATATTTCATCCATAAAGAAAGAATTGAAGAAAGGTTTTGAAATGACTGATTTGGGTTATGTTCATTACTATTTGGGTATTAAAATAACTCAACATCCTAAATTTATATTTCTTTCTCAAAAGAAGTACATTGGAGATCTTTTGAACAAGTTTGGCATTGTTGAATGCAATCCCTTAACCACTCCAATAGAACAAAATTTTAAGCTCACATCCATTGAAAGGAAAGAATTCGAGAATGAAACGAAGTATAGACAACTTGTTGGAAGTCTTATCTACCTAACTACCACCAGACCAGACATCTCATTTTTTGTTGGAATCCTCTCCAGGTTTATGCAAAAACCTTGTGAAGGACATTGGTCTGCTGCAAAAAGAGTTCTAAAGTACTTGAAGGGGACTCAAGACTTTGGAATCAAATATACACTAGTAGGTGATTTCAGTTTGATCGGATACTCTGATTCAAACTTTGATCGGGACAAAGAAGCTGGGGTGTCTACTTCAGGTTATACCATGAGTCTTGGATCAGGAGCTATCTCATGGAGACCACGCAAACAATCAGTTCCAACAGATTCCACCACCGAGGCAGAATATGTGGCAGCAGCTGAAGAAACAAAGGAAATTGTGTGGCTCAGGAAAATCCTTGAATATTTGCATATGAAACAAATGCATTCAACACCACTCATGATCGACAACACTTCTGCAATAAAGTTGGCCAAGAACCTGAAGTTCCATGATCAAGCAAAGCACATCAATGAAAAATACCATCTGATTCGACATCATGTTCAGGCCAAAACCATCCATCTACATCATTGTTCCACAAATGATCAAACCGCATACATCTTCACCAAAGCACTTGGAAGAGAAAAGTTTGAAAAGTTTAGAACGATGCTTGGACTCACCAACATCCCTTCAGATTAAAGGGGGGAATGTTGACACCTAATACTAAGGGGTTGGGTGAGATTGTATATTATTGTAATTTAGTAAATAAGGAAGGCCAAGAGTCATTGGGAAGTGAATCCTAATAGCTCGAGGGCCACCTAGTCTGACAGAATCCGAAAGGTGCCCCCGAACCGAAGAACAAGGGGCAAGGCCAAAACAGTGCGACCCAAAACAACACCAAAAATCCAAAGAAGGACACAGGGAAGAGGTGTGAATTTCATAATAGCCCCACTCACAGCACAAATGAGTGTCGGGCCAAACAGTCATTGGTGGCCGGACTAAAGGCACCCAAATCAAATGCATTTTCTGATCCTGAGTCGGAACTAGACAAAGGCAATGACAAAGGGAAGCAGATCATTCATGCAGATCCCAGTGCCATTGTTGCCACCACTAAGACCTAGAGGGAGGATCCAGAGGAGGGGGAGTGCCTCTTCCATTCGCATATGTGGGTGAAGGGTTCTCCGTTGCAATTTCTTGTCGATAGCGGAAGCCAAAAGAACCTCATTTCAGCAAAGGTCATGAAGCGGCTCTGCCTACCGACCATAGCACACCCACAACCATATACCATTGGGTGGCTTCACCCAGGGAGAGATATCCGCATCTGCCAATAGTGTTTCCTTCCATACAACATCAAGCCATTCACGGATGAGGTATTATGTGAAGTTGCTTCTCTTGATGTAGCTAATTTATTATTGGGCCAACCATACTTGTGGAGGCAACATGTTGTGTATGAGTCTGGGACTCGTGCTATTATTATTACTTTGGGAAATAACTTGTACAGGATGCTGGAGGTAATACCACCTCCTGTCATCTCTTTGACTACTGCAAAACAATGTAGTAAGATTGTTTCCCAAACCAAGAAATTCATTTTCCTTACAAATTTCTCACAGGGAAAGAAGAATAGTGTGGCCACAACCTCGAAACAGGGCTCCCCTGCACAACTGTAGTAGATGGAAAAATTCATGGAGGAATACAAGGACATTTTCTCCTCACTCACAGAGGTTCCTCTACACTGTCAGGACAAGCACTCCATTGCTCTGACCCCCAACGCACCGTCGCCCGATGTTGCCATACCTCCTACAAATACACATACACAATCCACACATGTACTGTTTGAGGCTGATAAATAAACCAAATTTACTAAACGCATCTAGCATGTCCGCCCACAGGTCCATGACATCTTCAACAAATCAAATACCCAGATCAATAGAATTTGCCTCATCTCAGGGAGGATCTCAACGCAATGGGGACCACTGCTTCCTAAGGAGGGAGGAATGATCTAGGTGGATATCATTAGCCACCCACCTATTCAATTTGAACCCGCACCATCAATTCTTGCAACTTTTCACATTCAGCACCACTTACTATTTTTAGCAGGTTTTCGGGTCCTACACTCCTGGAGCCGTTTTGGGGCCTTTATGATCCAGGTGGATAATGGTGTCCACTCACCTATTCCATTTGAATCCCCACCATCAGTTCGTTTAGTTTTTAAGTTGCAGCACAACTTACTATTTTTAGTAGTTTTTCGGGTCCTGAACTTCCAGAGCCGTTTTGAGACCCTAAACGACGTTTTTTGGGAAAACCAAGAGCAACATCGGTCCAAAGTTGTACTCGTCAGATAGATATTTCTAACGATCTATTGAGCGTGTCAAACAAAGATCGGATGCCAAAGTTACATCCCTGGGAAGTTGAAACACCAATTTACCCAAACGGGACCCACGGCTTTGGCACTTCATCTCCTAGAGTTAGGCTTTTTGACGTTTCATTTTTTCCATTGTTTCTCAATAATAAATAGGCCCTCGAGCCTCATTGTAACATAGTTCAGAAGTCTGTAGCCACCACATCTCTTCTCAGAGATTCACTACCAACACCCTAGCTATTTTATTTCCATTATGTTAGTAAGCATTTCTGTTATTTGATATTAATGAAATGAAGCCTTATTTCCATTGCATCTCAATGTTTAGGGTTATTTCTGTATTCTATTGCATTGCTGTATAAAATCCGGATCAAGGATGGAAACCGTCAGGTGATTTGTGAGTGTTGGATGGAAACCCAACTCTCTTTGAGGAGTCTTCATTCAAAAGTTTCACAGAGCTTCAAAGATATTGGAGTGAGAATCATTCAGATCTTCAACGAGTGCTTCAGTGGATTCAGTGGTAGATGTTGCTGAAGGGAGAGTGTAGCAGTTCACTTTTTCAAGTTAGTGCAGTGCAACAAATTTTCTTGAGGTCATTTATATTTCAGTTATCTTAGCTATCTCTCATTTATATTTCAGTTATCTCAGTTATCTCAGTAAGCTTTAGATGAATCAATAAAATACTCTTAAGCTTAAAATGGTAATATTAACACAACTAGTCCTTCATACTTCAGATACTTTAAATTTTCTATCATGATGATCTTCAACAAAAAATCTTCAAGTTGTTTAATTGAAATCTCAAAAAACAAACTTCACAAAGTTGTATGAAAGATCTTATGAAAGAGGCCTTGAAGATTTATTTGTACTGACTTGAGGAAGGCATGTAGTTATATCTAGAAATATATACTGCTTCAATTCTCAATATAATACTTCAAGTGTAAACAAGATAATAATCCTTTAGTGCTTTTATTGACCTTTTCATGCTTTAATAAAGCAGATAACACTGGGAATACTACGTTGATGTACTTCTGCCATAATAATCTGATCCTGAGGACATGTACCATACCATTGCTCCATTGATAACATTCGGTATTCTATTGATAGGTCGGCTGCTTGTTCCAAATACCAATTGATACTAATTTGATAAGTCATGCAGTAATTTCACTTCAGCTCACACATGCATCCATAGTTAAGACAACCTTCATAGTTTCTACTATTGAGCTCTCCACAAAAATCATCAATATACTGAATCTAATCTTGGCATCATTAACCTTTTTCTTATTATGTCATTTTGTTTTAAAAGAATATCACTGCATATTCCTTTCTAGGACTACTCCAGAATCATTGCTGCTCTATATACGCTTCAACTGTTCTAACATAATGATCTTCGAGAAGAAATCTTCAATTTCTTTACTTGGAGTATACAAGGGCAGGCCACTCATAGTTTTATCACTCATTTAACTTCTTTCCTCCAAGAGGACCTTCTATAGATGAATGATGTAATGATTGTTGGAACAGGGTCCCCTAGCTGGGTTTTGATATGTTCCAACGCTGTGTTTTTTATATATTTTTGTAGTACTTAGTCTTGTGCAGGGGCTTTGGGGCGGTTCAAAGCCACCAATGTATTGTAATGGGTCAAAGGGTAGACCTAGATTCCGCAAACCATGGTTTGCGGATGATGATATAAATAGATAGATAGTTTGAGTCTACACTAGCAAATTTGGCCCAATTTCCGACGACCAACGTGTCTCTCTTGCGACACATAGTCATCAGAAGAGCGACACTATGAGGCGGGACAAAACGTGGTTAGCCTTAGAGTCGCAATTCCGACACTTAAATAAAGCGTTGGAATAGCAACACATTTTCTGACGTTTCCAGACCATCTTCGCTCTTCTGACATTATCCCAAAGCGTCGCTCTTCCGACGAAAAACAAAATGTCGCTCTTTCGACGAAAACAAAATGTCACTCTTCCGACGAAAACAAAACATCGCTCTTCCGATGAAAACACAAAGTCGCTCTTCCGACAAAAACAAAATGTCACTCTTCCGATGAAAACAAAACGCGCTCGCCGGACGAACCTAGACGTCGATATTCTGACCTTATCCCAAAACGTCGCACTTCCGACGAAAACACAACATCTCTCTTCCGAAGAAAAGAAAATGTCGCTCTTCCGACTAAAATGAAACGTCGCACTTCCGATGGACCTAAATGTCGCTCTTCCGATGGAAAGTAAAAAATACTTAAAAAAAAATTATTTAGATAAATCCCGCATTCAGCATTATTTATGTTAATGAATGATTTTCTTATAATTTTTAATGAAATAAATGTTAGAATTATTTACATGTTATTAATTTTCTCTCACTCATCAAACTTGTTCCAATATCTACCAACAACTTGTGGTCGAGTATCTTTACCTAGGAAAATAGCAACCAATCACTTGTACTCAAATATTCTCAACATATGTTGCTTCCATGTATTGTAGTTCTTACCAAGAAATATTTGGGTAAATTACAACGTGATGTTAAGTCAATAGGTGATCCTTACACAAAAGAATATAAAACAAAGAACAAATCTGTAACAACCCTCTATCAATTTTTATTTTTATTTTTATTTTTGGTATTCTGTCGGTAGGGAATCAGAGATGTACATGTATGCAGAAGCAAGACAATCTCAAGTCTTGGTAATTTGAGAGAGACTAGAGGAGCCATAAAAGATAGGCTCTTTGGCATCCATTTTAAATAGTGATTGGATAAGACAATAAAGAGTCTTAGTATATGCTAGTAGAGCTTTGAGAGGAGTTCTTAGGGTCATCTTGTCATATTAGAAGCCATCTATCCCTAAGTCAACTTTCAACCTACTGAAGGCTTAAAACTGACAGCCAGCAGGAAATTCATAACGAAGTACTATGTGCCTTAAGAAAGAAAACAAGGCAAGGCAGTATTTTTTATAGTATTTCATTTTTTGAAAACCCTAAAGTCTCTGATTGGTTGCCAACGATTATAGTTGGGTGCTCTTATATTTTTAATTTGGATGCAAGGGTACTTGAGCATGGCCCATAGTTGCTTCCTTACTCTGAGGCTTAAAAGGTAGGCTATATGACTTGCTATCATGATTCACTAATAGCAGTTCCAAGGTCATGAGTCACCTATCTGTGAGGATCATTTTTCCCAGCTCAAAGGTGTAAGGCAGCCAACCAAGTTTTCTGTGCAGCATTTATAAAGAATAACAACCTTCTTCATCGGTAAGGCATAACAAGGTTGTCTTTAATTGACATTATTAAGCACTTGGTGGCATTTAGTACTTTCGTAACTCACCTAGCAACATACCCCTCTGAAATGTAATTGATTAATTACAAATATTCTTGCTACTGGATACCATAATTTAGGATGCACAGTACCACATAGAAAATCATCAATGCTATCTGATGGAATTTAAATAGCTCGAATAATTGGGAGAGTTTTCAGTCATCCAGAAGGAAATGTGGTTAGTATTACATAGGCCCCTCCAGAAAGTTTAACCTGGATTTTGATAAGGAGTTTGCTCCTTAAGTCTACGCCAAAAGGCTCAAAAGAAAGGGAGCAATAAAAGACTGATATCTTGCACCTCAACCATTCCTTTGATTAGTTAATGACTAGGGATGGATGGATCATGGTGAGGTAATATCTTTCATTGTGGGAGCCCATCCAGAGCTAGTGATGAGCTAAATGAACCCACACATATCACTATCTCACTCATTGAAGACAATTATCAGCAAAACAAGTACATCCTTGATTTTCCTACAACCAGAATTGATTCCAATGCTATGAATAATATTCAGGAGGTTTCAGGGAAACTTTACTATCTATGTCATCACATAATTTAATTTAATTTAATACAAGCTGCATGGAGCAACTAGGTCTCGAGCACTAGCCCCCTATAGCCCAGAAGACCAGCACAATTTAAAAGTAGACTATCTCTTGTTGTATCACTATTCGCAAATGTTATTCAGTTGTTTCCTCTCTTCTGTTTCTCAAAGACGAGTTAAGCACTTACTTCTCCGATGTAATTTGCATGCTAATTTGGTTTTCCATCCCACAGACAATTTTCTGTCCATTTGAATGCATTACTAAAATTTCAATTTGAATTTCAACTTCAAAATTCAAGTACAAGGACCAAAAAGTGGAAAAAGCGGTAGCCATGCAGAATAGATTCTTCAATACATATTTGACATTCAAGGACCAAAAAATTAAAAAGGAAAGTTTTGCATGTTACATTCTTAAAAAAAATTCTAGTAAGTACAATGACCAAAAGGGATAGTCATGATTAATATCTTGGAGTTGGAAACATTGCAAAGCAAGGGCAGGAAGCAATATAATTCTGCAATATATGGTCAGTCTAGTAACCCAAGAACAAGTTATAAAATCACTAAAAAATAATATGATACCTGAAAATTCTAGCTGCTAGTATAAAACTCTAACAAAGGATCCAAGATCCTTCTGCATCCTATTATCATTCTATAAATATTCTGCATACTATTATCATTCTAGAAATATCTAGGTACAACCTAGAAATTCCTTTTAGAAAATGACTGAATTCTAAAATTCATCTACTCCTCATCTTTAGAGTTATGTATCAAGACTGATTATGCCTTTGATAAGCTCCAAGTCAGATCATGATCCTCTGTCAAGGCATGCTACAAGCTGGATAAACCTAAAGAAGTTGAGTTTACCATCTATGGCATGTTTCAAACTCTACAATGGAAACAGGGGAAGCCATTAAGGGTCTACGATCCCCAACTAGTCATTTGGATTTTAGGAATCAAATATGGGATTCCAATTCTTCTCAGACTACCCACACTTTGTCACTCAGCATCCCAAGCCCAACTGGGGAATGAAATACAGAGGTGGATAGATCAGGTGAAAAATGCCCAAAGCCTTCTCCTAGGGACAGAGTCATGGCACTTGGTAAGTCCTACACTCAACAGTCTTAATCATACACAACATAATGATCATCTATTTATATTAATTATCAATAATTTCTCATTTGAGCTAAAAGGATGAAAAAGAACCACAATAGACTAATGATCCATGAGTTAGGAGTTTTTGTTCTTCAGAAACTCTTCTAAGTCCTTCCCATCAAGCTTTGAAGCAATCTTAAGGCTTACCTTGAACAATTTCTCATCTGTGCTACTGGCTCCTCCTTGACAATCAGAACCAGGTAATTGATGCCCTCTAGCATTAAAGGGAAAAAGGATTTTGGCAGATTTTATAGGAAAAGAAACAATAAATTCCATTTTCTCCTTCCGAAATTGAGTAGCACTGTATAAGCTCTTTTGACCATCAAAAGCAGGGAGAGCATTGGATAGAAGAACATAATTCTCTTGAACTAATTTGCGTTTCAGACGCCTAGCCACCTCCTTGGATGGCTGTGGAGAAATATCCATGTCATAGTGTAATATCTGCAGTGAAGGCTCGAATTGAAAAAGGAAATGATTAGCTAGAAGCTGGATCAGAGCCCCTTATTTTCCTCCAGAATCAGGCCTCCCTACAGCCATGAGAGGCATAGGATTTCTGGCAAAATCCTTGTCTACTTCTTCACTTGGTACAAGTTTTGGGAGGACAGGAATAACCATAAAATCAGTCAAGGAAGAAGTATCAGGTCCTGGGACCAACTCCATGTTCTCCATTAGGAAAACCAGACACTCCGGCGCTGAAAAGACATCAAAACCCTATGGGTAAACTAAAACACATCAAAACCAAATAGCCATTGCTACATATGCAAACTAAAACTTCTCGAAAATATAAGGGCAAATTAACCAAATGAGCATATTAGCTAACGTAAACACATTGAAACTAGATATGCGTTGCTGCACGATCCAAAACAAAACTTCTCAGTTACATGTGAAAGGTTAACCAAATGGGTGTTGAGAATGCAGGAAGATGATGGAGCTTAGTGAAATGAAGTCGCCTTCACTAAGTGGGCCCGCAGGCAAATTCTGGCGCAAAGTCTATTTTTAGACTATGTCTATTTTTAGACATATGGAGCATGGTCCAGGGGTTGCCGTATGTTATTCTTGGAGTATTGGTCATGTTGGTAAAAATATATGGACCTCTATTTTTTGGACCTATAGGTCGAAGTCTATTTTTAGACTGCCTATCCTAAAAATAGGGAAGTCAAATATTATTTACCCTTAATAATATTTGGACTCTAAACTTCAGTTTACTCTCTTAGAGCACTTCAGTTCGAGCTACAGAAGTGGCTCATGCATCTGACAAAGGAATTACGCTATTCCTAAGGGTTTGGTGAGCGCATGCATGGTTGACTTCAATTAGGACTTCAGTGGCAGAAGTTTGGTGGAGTTGATGAGACAGTTGGTGGAGTTGTGTTCGGTTTAACTTAGTTGAACTAGTTGAGATTAGTTTAACTAGCTAATCAACTAGTAATGAGTGGAGTGAATTAAATATTAGTTAATTCATTAATTAGTAACTCATTATTCAACTCAAGAAAACATCAGTTCACTACAGTGCATGGACAGTTCAGTGGAGACCAGTGAAAGAGGTAGATGAAAGGGTGGAGTTAGCTATCAGTGGCGACATCAGTTGTGCATGAGATTTGCACCACACTTGGAGGAATTGCCCATGATGATTGCGCTGTCAAGCCAAGGAGATTCGAACCTTGGATCTCTATATAGACATGCCATGATTGCGCAATAGAGGCAAGGCAATTGGCGGTGAGTTTTGAACCAGTAACCTGTTCAAAACTGAGCTAGTTTGTGTGTAACTTTATGAGAAAGTACTGAGTACTTGTGAGGAGTATTGTACTGAGTTTGTTACATGATTTCTCCATTATAATATACACAATAGCTGCGGGGTTTTCAGCTATAAGCTTTCCCCATACATACTGTGTTAATGTGTATGATGATTTGATGTGTTATCGCTTGTTTTATTTCCACATGTGTGATGATCTGAGTGGAAGAGATTATGTGTTGCATATAAATTCGAATTGTATGTGATCAGGATAGTCTCGGTGGATAATTAATCATTATTCAACAAATTTATACATGGTATCGGAGCTATTGAAGCAGAGATTGATCATCACAGTGATTACAAACTTATTTCGGTAGACAGAGTCTGCATGCGGGCCAGGTAGCCTCTGGATCCATCCTTTCTTTGAAAGGTGATATATCCAGTAAACGCCCCTTGCAGTCAATCTCTGTGCTAGAAATAATTTGTTCTCACAAATCTTGAGCGGTTGAGCTTTGAGGTGGAATTCGAATTTTGCAGCAGTTTTGTTTTCTTGGTGCCAGTGTTGAAAATGTCTTTCAACGGTTTGCGACTCGAATATGCTCTTGAAGGCAGTTCGAATTATGTTGCATGGAAGGATCGCATGGAGGCAGTATTAGAAGATAATGGTCTTAAGGAGTTCGTAGATACAGATGTCCAAAAGCCCACTGATCTTGCTGAAGTCGAAGCATGGAAAAAGAAGATGGCGAAATGTCGAAGGATCCTGTTGGAGGGCGTCAAGGATCATATTGTATCCAGCCTGCATGGAAAGGCTACTCCATATTTAATGTGGAAAGCTTTGACGGATCTATTCCAGAGTAAGAGTGACCAAAGGAAGCCGGCGCTCAAAGATAAGCTCAGGAACATCAAGATGGAGAAGGGCGACAGTATCGCCAAATACCTCACGAAGTTCACTCAATGTAGAGATGAGCTGGGAAGTGTGGGGGTGACTGTCGAAGACGAGGGCATGGTCGACCTGGCTCTCCTTGGTCTTCCGAAGGCTTGGCACTCATATCAAGATAGTGTCAATGGTCGGGAGAAGCTGCCGGGATGGGAGCGCCTTTGGGCGGATCTCATGCAGGAGGAGATAAGGACTACTCGAGATGGATCTTCATCAAAGGGAGCTGATGAAGAAAACTGCGCTTTGGTTGCCAAAGCAAAGAAGGGGAAGGGTAAGAAAACCTCTCATTCTGGTGCAAAGGGAAAGAAGCAGGATATGGTGAAAGTGAAGTGTTTTCATTGCCATGATCACGGACATTATGCTACCAATTGTCCAAAGAAGAAGAAAAACAAGCAAGCGGGAAGATCTGCAGATGGAGAAGCTTTGGCTTCACAGTTCGAGCTTGACTTTTCACTGATCGTATGCTTGGTTTCAAGTGTGTTGGGATCGGTGTGGTTCTTGGACAGCGGTGCGTCATTTCATATGACAGGAGATCGGGAGTTGTTCTCAGATCTGGAGGACAAAGATCTGGGTGTGCACATCGAGATGGGCGATGATGGTAGATACAGTGCGACTGGTATCGGTACCATATCCTTTCAGAGGGAGTCTAGTAAACCCTTTGTATTGAGGGATGTTATGCATGTACCTGGATTGAAGAAGAACTTGATCTCTGTGGCGATGTTGGAGGATAAGGGGTATGATGTGGTCTTCAGCGAAGGAAAAGCCTTCCTGCGCAGTAAGACTACCGGAGAGACCCGGAAGATAGGGGTTCGAACCAAGAACCTTTATCAGTTGCAGGTAGATGGCTGCGCAGCTATGGCATGCAAAGCGGGAGAAGTGGTGAGCCGGGATGATGAGGGCGAACTGTGGCACAGGAGATTGGGCCACCTTCACCATGGAGCTTTGAAGATTCTGCAGCAGATTTCTACTGGGCTTCCTAAGGGCACCCTTGCGCAGTCAGATCAGTGCAAGGGGTGTACTTTAGGGAAGTATGTGAAATCCACCTTTCACGAGAAGGATAGTCGCGCCACGACGATCCTTGAGAGAGTTCACACAGACGTGTGTGGTCCTTTCTCAGTTGCTTCGACAGCAAATCACAAGTATTATGTGATCTTTGTTGATGATTTCTCTCGAAAGTGCTGGATCTTCTTCATGCAGAAGAAGAGCGATACATTCGCGAAGGTCTGTGAGTTTAAAGCACAGGCCGAGAAGGAGTCGGGGAAGAAGGTGATTGCTCTAAGGAGTGATAACGGTGGTGAATTCATCTCGGCTGAATTCAAGGAGTTCTGCAACGCAGAAGGGATTCGGAGAGAGCTCATCGTACCCCATAACCCACAGCAGAACGGGGTGGCTGAGCGGAAGAACAGAACGATCGTGGGTGCTGCACGGGCGATGTTGCATGATCAGGGCCTACCCCTTCACTTGTGGGCTGAGGCATGCAATACAACAGTGTATGTGCAGAATCGTTGTCCTCACAAGGTTCTTGGCATGAGTACCCTAGAGGAGGCTTATTCTGGCAAGAGGCCTGATATTTCCCATTTGCGGATCTTTGGTTCTCCTGTCTACATGCATGTGACGAAGGATGCAAGAAGGAAGCTGGATCCAACTGCTGAGGTTGGAATATTTTTGGGGTACACTGATACACCTCACAACTACCGGGTGTATTTGTCAGACAGTCGCAAGACTGTTGTGCAACGGGATATAAAATTTCAGGAGGAGAAAGCCATGCAGTGTTCGCTTGAGAGGGAGCTACACTTGCATGCAGATGAGGAGCCGTTAGTTCCTAAGGAGGAGCTTCCGGATGTGGATCAGCCACAAGAGGAAGTTCAGGAGGTGGAAGAAACCACCCATGCAGCGCCAACCATCAGAGGGCGCATGCGCACTACAGAAGCTGAGCGACTGGGTCGAGATGCAGAGAAGGTTGTAGGACCACCTACAGCACAGCGCAGACAGAGGCAGTCACCGGATCGGTACACTGGATACATGGCTCTTGTGAGTCAATGTGTCGTGACAGAGCCATCCTCTTTTGAGGAAGCTATGGAGGAACCCGCATGGGTTGATGCCATGATCGAAGAATATGATTCGATCGTCAGGAACAGTGCATGGGAGATTGTCCCAAGACTGGAGGGGAAATCAGTGGTGGGTTCGCGATGGATCTACAAAGTGAAGCAGGCGGCTGACGGGAGTGTGGAGAAGTACAAGGCGAGATTTTTCACCCGTGGCTTTTCACAGATCGAGGGGATTGACTATGAGGAGACCTTTGCACCTGTCGCAAGGTACTCTTCCATACGAACGATCCTTGCTCTCTCAGCGCAGATGGGGTGGCACATTCATCAGATGGATGTGAAGACTGCGTTCCTGAATGGAGTTATTGAGGAAGAGGTGTACATAGAGCAGCCTGAAGGTTTTGAGATCTTCAGCAGTGAGTCGCATGTGTGCCGACTCAAGAGAGCACCGTATGGGCTGAAGCAAGCACCTCGTGCTTGGTACACTCGGATAGACAGCTACTTCACCGGGCTTGGATTCTCCAAGAGTGAGGCGGATCCAAACCTGTACCAGATTGTGGTGGAGGGGAAGCTGTTGATCATCGTACTGTATGTAGATGATCTGATTTTGACTGGCGATGAGCAGTTGATACTTTCATACAAGGAGGATCTTGCACGAGAGTTTGAGATGAAGGACCTGGGCATCCTTCATTATTTCCTGGGATTGGAGATTTGGCAGCGCAGTGGAGGACTGTTTGTTTCTCAGGGCAAGTATGCCCTGGAGATTCTGGAGAGGTTCAACATGCAAGGCTGCAAGCCTGTTGACACTCCTCTTCCTGGTGGTTGGAGGAAGGAGGATGCTACTTCAGCGGAGGTAGTGGATGCCACTGTCTATCGACAGTTGGTGGGGTCGCTTATGTATCCGGTCAATACACGACCCGATATATGCTATGCAGTTAACCAGCTTTCGCAAGCTATGGTTAAGCCTACCAAGCTCTTTTGGAAGGCAGGCAAGCATGTATTGCGCTATATTAGAGGCACATCGGGATATGGTTCATGGTACAGACAGGAGGATCAGTTGAGGCAGCATGGCTTCCACATATTGGTATCATCATATCAGAGATTGTGTTCAGCGGAGAATCATGATGCTTTCATATGTTCCCACGGAGGATCAGGATGCCGACATCCTGACGAAGGCGCTCACCAGGAGCAAGTTCGAATTCCACAGAGGCAGGATAGGGGTTGCAGATAATCCATATCTTGCCGAGAGGGAGTGTTGAGAATGCAGCAAGATGATGGAGCTTAGTGAAATGAAGTCGCCTTCACTAAGTGGGCCCGCAGGCAAATTCTGGCGCAAAGTCTATTTTTAGACTATGTCTATTTTTAGACATATGGAGCATGGTCCAGGGGTTGCATTATGTTATTCTTGGAGTATTGGTCATGTTGGTAAAAATAGATGGGACTCTATTTTTTGACCTATAGGTCGATAGGTCGAAGTCTATTTTTAGACTGCCTATCCTAAAAATAGGGAAGTCAAATATTATTTACCCTTAATAATATTTGGACTCTAAACAACAGTTTACTCTCTTGGAGCACTTAAGTTCGAGCTACAGAAGTGGCTCATGCATCTGACAGAGGAATTACGCTATTCCCAAGGGTTTGATGGCATCATGCATGGTTGACTTCAGTTAGGACTTCAGTGGCAGAAGTTTGGTGGAGTTAATGAGACAACTAGTGGAGTTGTGTTCTGTTTATTTTAGTTGAACTAGTTGAGATTAGTTTAACTAGCTAATCAATTAGTTATGAGTGGAGTGAATTAAATATTATTTAATTCATTTATTAGTAACTCATTATTCAACTCAAGAACACATCAGTTCACTACAGTGCATGATCAGTTCAGTGGAGACCAGTGAAAGAGGTAGATGAAAGGGTGGAGTTAGCTATCAGTGGCGACATCAGTTGTGCATGAGATTTGCACCACACTTTGAGGAATTGCCCATGATGATTGCGCTGTCAAGCCAAGGAGATTCGAACCTTGGATCTCTATATAGACAGGCCATGATTGTGCAATAGAGGCAAGGCAATTAGCGGTGAGTTTTGAACCAGTAACCTGTTCAAAACTGAGCTAGTTTGTGTGTAACTTTATGAGAAAGTACTGAGTACTTGTGAGGAGTATTGTACTGAGTTTGTTACATGATTTCTCCATTATAATATACACAATAGCTGCGGGGTTTTCAGCTATAAGCTTTCCCCATACATACCGTGTTAATGTGTATGATGATTTGATGTGCTATCACTTGTTTTATTTCTACATGTGTGATGATCTGAGTGGAAGAGATTATGTGTTGCATATGAATTCGAATTGATATGTGATCAGGATAGTCTCGGTGGATAATTAATCATTATTCAGCAAATTTCTACAATGGGCATATCAATGAACTAAAACAAAGAGAAACCAAACAACCATTGCCACGGATGCAAACAAGGGGCATATCAACAAACTAAAACAAACAGAAACCAAACAACCATTGTCGCGGATGAAAACACGAACTTCTTAGAATAACATAGAAAAAATAACCAAATGGGCATATCAGCAAACCAAAACATATAGAAACCAAATAGCCATTGCCGCAGAAGCCAACAAAAAATTCTCATAGCTAATAAAATGCACCATAACCAAATGTGCAGAAGTAGAAAGTAACAAAACCAAATGGGCAAACAAATAACCAAAGAAACCTAAAGGGCATTGCATTATCATTGGATAAACACGAAAACTTAACGAAAAGCACTGCATATTTAGGGCAATCCATTACAGCAATAAATCTTTCAGTGGGACTATTGAATGAATACATGGATTACCTTATCCGGGGCATTTGAGGGCATGTTCTTCAGAGTTCACCACTTTTACTTGACTTTTACTTTTCCAAATCCCACTGCTTTGGGGCTGAATGAAGGGCCTTTGAATCCGCGTGGGAGGTATTGATGTCTGTATACAAGACACAAGACTATTATGATAATTGTTGTTGATCATCGGACCAAAGGAAATCGGGATCCGATGTATCAGAGAAGATTCTTTCTGTAGAAGGAAATAAATCACCGGACTTCAACCAAATGTATCAGAGTAGACCTACAATAGGCACTCGGGATCAATTTCTTTACTTACCGCATCCGTCCTCCAAACCTGCGATAGTATGGTCGCATCCTTCCTCCAAACCTGCAATAGTATGGCTGCATCCTTCCTCAAAACCGGCGACAGTATGGTTGCATCCTCCCTCCTTCCCTGGACAAACCATGCAACCAGAGGGAAATGAACGAGGGAAATTAAAACTTTTGATATTTGAAAATTTTTGACATTTTGAAATGAAATACATGTGTTTTTTAAGGCCACTCAAATTCCATTAAATAAAATGTGTGAGACTTTTCTTGGGGTTAATAAGGGGTTTGGGTAAATAAGTGGTATTTTTTATTATAAATAATTATTAATGAGGTTATATCTAACACATTTATTTAAATTATTAATTATATAGAAATTTTATATCTATTGGTTTATAAACATTAGAGGTGGAAAAATATCCTAAGCTCTAGAGCTAAGTTTGTTCCAACTTAGCTATATCTTGAACAACAAATTGTTGTTGACGTCAAGGATATGATAGAAATTTGGTGGGTTGTAGGGTAGTCTTATCATGAAATAAATGTAATGTAGCTACTAGGTAGGTAGGGGGAACCATTTTGGTGGAACTTGGCCATAAATGGGACATCTATCCATGCATAGTTTTTTAAGAACAAATACACCTAGTGGATTATCATTATATGGAAATGACTTTAGGATCTAGGCTACTGTGCACAAACTAACTAAAGGGATATTAGTGAAACCCACAAAAGTATTATAGGTGCTTTTATATAAATAGGTGTTCTTGTGTTCTCATTGGTTAGTTATGGGAAAATGAAAATAAAGTAAGAGAAGTTATAGGTGCTTTAAAGAGAAATAGGTGTTCTTGTGCTCTCATTGGTTTGGTATGGGCAAATGACAATAAATTAAGAGAAGGATTTGACTACTAGACAATTAGAGAAATGATTCCACACAAAACCAAGCGTGGTGCTGTAGCATTTTCTAGGCTAAGGAATTTTGAAGGGGTTCCCCCACCATATGACCGGAAGAAGAGAATGGTCATTCCAGATGCTCTGAAAGTGTTGAGGCTTCAGCCAGGTCACAAGTATTGTCTGCTAGGAAGGCTTTCCGAAGAAGTTGGCTGGCATCACTATGACACTATTACGGAATTAGAAGGGAAGAGAAAGGAAAAGGCTTAGGTATCATATGAGAGAAGGAAGCAATTGGCGAAATTGAGATCAAAAGCAGTGGAGTTAGTCGAAAAGAAACTTTCCCCAGAGATGGATAAGATAAAACTTGACAACATATTGGTCAATTTCCTTGACCCTTTATTGGTTATTCAGAAGGAGTATGAAGACACCACCGTTAATATCAAGGTAAACCCTAGCAAATCAAGGGCTACAAGTTGTAGTTTTCGTCTGAACATCAACATACCACAACAATGCTTACAACCACTATATTTTTTTTAAGGAGGAGAAATCTCGTCGAGATCAACATCAAGAATCCATTGCAAAAAAAAAAGTACAACTTGTGGTGATTCTAGATGAGCATAGATAAATAGCTACAATAGATGTCGAATGTGGAAATTATGGAGGAAAAAGATGAAATTCATCTTCCTTTTGCATTCAAGCGAGAGAAAAATCAATCATCAATGAAAATTCAAAATTTTCAAGCTGAGCAAGATCAACCAAATTGGGGGAAGAGTTTGGGGAAACTTTGTAAGTGAATGGGGCCTATGTGATATGGCTACAAGTTATCTACCCCCACACAATCCGATATGCAAACAGTAAACATTTTAGGCATAGGGTTAATTAACCCCACAGATAGGGATTACATAGGTTTTGTTCCCATGCCACATGCGCATGAACTGAAATCTCTCTTTACTGCCACTATGTGCATATGTAGCAACAAGACATATATTCAATTTTACTGGTTGGGTGGCTCTAAGAACCATGCCAGACATGTAATATTTTCAGATAATGAGGATCACAACATTGTCTTAATCTCCAGGCGTTAGGTATTATAGAGGTTTTGTTCACACGCCTCCACCCTTCTAGATTCAGCCTACAGAAATATTTTGGGATTTCAGAGGAGATCTTCCTCCACCCAATAGCCATGAGGGATTCCAGAGGTTTTGGTTCCACATCTCCACCCTTCTATATAATTAGGAACCCTAGATAACCAAGCAATAGCCATGCTTAATGAAAGGCAAAGGGCTCCAATTCTTGCAGCTCTATCCCACTACCGAACGAAGGCACAAGGGAGCAACTAGCAAACGAGCCGCACAAACATGCACAGGGCACCCGTGCAGTCACAACTTAGCAAATTTGATACAACCACCCTCAACTGAAATGACCTAACCCAAACGCGTTTGGGTAGGGGCCCTCAACCGAAACGACCCGACCTGAATGGGTTTGGGCGAGCGCCCTCAATCGAAACGACCCAACTCGAATGAGTTTGGGCGGGCACCCTCAAATGAAATGACATGGCATGCCCGACCGAATGAAGGCACAAGGGAGCAAACGGAAAGCAGGCTGCACGAACGTGCACAAGGCACCCATGCGTTCACAACTTAGAAAATTTGATACGGCCGCCCTCAAATTAAACGACCCAACCCGATCACGTTTGGGCGGGCGCCCTCACACAACGCGACACAACGTGCACGACCGAATGAAGGCACAAGGGAGAAAATGGAAAACAGGCCACACGAATGTGTAAAAGGCACCCGTGTGGTGACAACTTAGCAAATTTGATAAGGTCGCCCTCAAATGAAACGACCCAACCCGACCTGAATGCATTTGGGCGGGCGCTCTCACACGGCGTGCCTGACCGAATGAAGGCACAAGTGAGCAAATGGAAAACGAGCCGCACGAACGTGCACAAGGCACCCTTGCGGTCACAACTTAGAAAATTTGATATGACCACCCTCAAACAAAACGACCCAACCCGAACGTGTTTGGGCAGTTTCCCTCACACAGTGTGACACGGTGCGCACGACTAAACGAAGGCACAATGAGCAACCGGAAAATGGGCTGCACGAACGTGCACAGGCTGGCACCCGTGTGGTCACAACATAAAAAATTTGATATGGGCACCCTCAACCGAAACGACTCGACCCAAACGCATTTGGGCGAGTGCCCTCAACCAAAACAACCCGACCTGAACGCATTTGGGGGGCACCCTCAACCAAAACGACCTGAACCGAACAGGTTTGGACGAGCGCCCTCAAACGAAATGACACGGTGCGCCTGATCGAACGAAGGCACAAGGGAGAAAATGGCAAACGAGCCGCACGAACGTGCACAAGGCACCCATGTGATCACAACTTGGCAAACTTGATACGGCCACCCTCAAACGAAATGACCCGACCTGAATGCATTTGGGCGGGAGCCCTCACATGGCATGACACATCGTGCACGACCGAACGAAGGCACAAGGGAGCAAACGGAAAACAGGGCGCACGAACGTGCAAAAGGCACCCGTGATGTCACAACATAGCAAATTTGATATGGCCGCCCTTAAATGAAATGACTTGGCCTGACCCGAACACGTTTGGGCAGGCGCCCTCACATGGCGCGCCCAACCGAATGAAGGCACAAGGGAGAAAATGAAAAATGAGCCACACAAACATGCACAAGGCACCCCTGTGGTCACAACTTAGTAAAATTGATACGGCCACCCTCAAACGGAACGACCCGACCCGAACGCATTTGGGCGGGCACCCTCACGCAGCGCGACATGGTGCGCACGACCGAACGAGGGCACAAGGGAGCAACCGGAAAACAGGCCGCACGAACGTGCACAGGGCACCCGTGTGGTCACAACTTAGCAAATTTGATACGGGCGCCCTCAACTGCAAAGACCCGACCCAAATGCATTATTTGGGTAGGCGCCCTCAACCAAAACGACCAGACCCAAACGCATTTGGGAGGGCGCCCTCAACCAAAATGACCCGAACCGAATGGATTTGGACGAGTGCCCTCAATGAAACGATGTAGCGCACCCAACCGAACAAAAGCACAAGGGAGGAAAAGGAAAATGGGCTGCACGAACGTGCACAAGGCACCCGTGCAGTCACAACTTAGCAAATTTGATATGGCCGCCCTCAAACGAAATGACCTGACCCGAACACATTTGGGCGGGCGCCCTCACACGGTGTGACACGGCTTGCACAACCGAATGAAGGCACAAGGGAGAAAATGGCAATTGGACTGCATTAACTTGCAAAAGGTACCCGTGCAGTCACAACTCAACAAATTTGATATGGTCGCCCTCAGACGAAATGACCTGATCCGACCTGAATGCATTAGGGCGGGTGCCCTCACACAGTGCGCCCGACTGAATGAAGGCACAAGGGAGAAGATGACAAACGAGCCTCACGAGCGTGCACAAGGCACGCCTATGGTCACAACTTAGTAAATTTGATACGGCCACCCTCAAATGAAATGACCAGAACCGAACGCGTTTCGGCAGACGCCCTCACATGGCGCACATGACCGAATGAAGGCACAAGGGAGAAACCAACAAACAGGCCGCACGAACGTGCACAGGGCACCCGTGCAATCACAATACTCTTAAAGGTACATGGAGTATTAGGGACTACATTGATGTGATAGATTTGGTGGATGCATACGTGACGCCTTGGTTAATTTTCATCCTAGTGAATTAGAGTTATATAATGTTGGCTCAGGAAAGGGTATGTAAGCTATAACTATATTTTTTGCATATTGTTTTTATTATGTCGAGTCTAATTTATTTTAGACCTTTTTCTTACCTATGCCATTTTGATGTGGAGTAAAAGAGGTACTTAAGGAGTGTTTGAAAAGTAATATTAGATTATGATTGAAAAGTTATGCATTGATATTGGTCTAAATGGCAATAATGGGGATGTGGGCATAAAATTGTATTGTCTTGTGCAACTTGAGGCAGAAGAATGATAGTCTTTGTTCCCAGCCATAAGGGACAGAAATCAAGTGTTGGAACACAAAATTAGATACAAAGTGTGATTTGATACCACAAATAGGGAGCCAAAAGAGCTTGGAAATAGAGGGGGAGAGGTTTGAGCTAGGGGAGCTGCCTACACAAGGGGGAGACCCAAAATTTATCGGAACATGGAAAGAGACAGATGGAAGAAAGGGAGGGAGTTGTCCAACTAAGAAAAAAAAGCAGAATAGAACTAAGGGTACCAAAGAAGTTAGTATTTATGCAGGGGAAATTGTGTGTATGAAAATTGTGCAAGACTTGGGATGCATGAAGCTACACGAGTGATGGTGCCCTCAACACAGTAACACCTATTTCCACAGAAAAGGTTGCAAGATGCACACAGGGTGGTGAAGAATCTTGAAATTTGAAGATGATAAATTCAACACCCACTGGAAATAATTCCAACTTGACTTCTTGAGATTTACGAAAATCCATTGACAACCTGGAGGGGAAATATTCCCAACTTCTTACTGCATAGGAGGAAACCGAGCCAAGAAAATACAAGAGAATTCCCCATGTTTTTGCTTTGAATGAGACGAGCGAGACAACGTTCAAAACACCAAGCAAGGGACACATAAGATTGAAATAATTCTTAGCATCGATGGAGTTTTCAAAGGTGTGGAGAGCCCACCAACTAGCAGAATGGTTGTCTTGACTCTCAAAGGCACACCCTTGAACTGATACTTTCTGCCTTATCATATTAACACCAACCATGAATTCCACCTTTAGACTAGTGATCTCTCATGCCCGAGGGATCGAATCAACCACGAAATTCATTAACTCTCCCCACCCTGTATCCATCAGTGAACTTGTTACGAAGGCAAAGGAGGGAATTAAGGGTTGTCCAACTTCATAAGACTCCACATGTGAGGGGTAAATGGGCGCGTGGCCAACACCCCCAAAAACCATCACCTCAACCTCAATGACAAGATCCTGATGCCAAATGTTATACATGAAGCGAATATGTGCATATATAGGAGGAGACAGGGGGGGCATAGAAAGGAGGGTTTTGGAAATCTTCAAAAAATAATTCTCAATATGGTGCATATATCCAACTAGCAAAACAAGAGAGAGGGACAATTATATTGAGTGGAATTATTCATGGAATATCTTTCCAACCTGACATGTCATTGATCTCAGACTAACCCGCTTCCTTCAAGAAGGAAGGCTTGATTCATTTGTTTATCCGCCTCTTTGTTTTGGCGTCTTAAAATGTGGTAATAAGCCTTTTGAGAGAATGATTTTAGGGTACTATTGATTTTTCTTAGGAGGAGGGATAAATTGTTGTTCTTCAGGAGAAAACCTTTTTGAAGGTGTTTAATAGTGATAAGGGAATCCCCCAAGATCACTAACTTAGAGACATCTCGATCATTAGCCAATTGGAGACCTGGAAGAAGCCCATACATTTATGTGAGATTGTTCATTCTTTGTACTAGCCCGCATAAGTACTTTATTTTTCATATTCCATCAAGATTTAGGAGAATCTCTCCCCCTCCCCCTCCTGCCACCCCAACTATTTAACTTTTATATTTTATTGAAATATTATGCTTCTATTATAACTCTTTATAAATGTATAAATTTATATAATTTAAATGTATGTGGTATAAAAAAAAACTTAACATATTAGAATCATGAAGATAAAGATAAAAAAATAGAAACTAAAAATATTATACAAAAAAAGTGGTGTTCTATGTAAATTAACAACATAACTTCCAACATGATCCTCATAAAACTAACTAAACCCATATTGGTCTACTGTCAAGTTTGATATTTCAATAAATTTTTAGATGATTTTCATGAAATTATTAGAGTTTTTGTTTAGCTGGTTTAAATTTGACTTGAGATTTGTGAACCTCATGAAATTAATTCACCAAAAAAGAAATTAGACAAAATTCAAATGTAATTAATTTTATTCACCAATCTAATAACTTATTTCAAAACTATATAAAAAAATATATTTAAAATATAATTGTTAATATATTTGAAATGCAGTGTGAATTCTATAATAATTTTAGATATTTATTTTTCAAAATTTGTATTCTATTTTATATTTATATATAAAATTAAGTTAAAAATCTATTTAAAAAATATATTTGAATGTGAAATTATTAATGTGATGTTTATTTTGAAACTATATTATAACATTATATGTAAAAATAAATCTATATTTATATATTAATGAGAAAAAATATATTTAAATATGAAATTATATTAATATAATTTGCATTTTAAATTAAAATTTGAGCTAATTATATGTATGTGTTTGAATTATAGTTTAAACAATATGGATTATTTTTAGATACATAATTTGTTATATATATTTTTATATAGAAATAATTTAAAACTATATACAAAAATGTTTGAATGAAATATTAATGCATTAACGACATTTGCTCCAAACCGTCGCAATACCGACACATTTTAGAAACGTTAGAAATGCGACGTTTATAAAATATGTGTCGGTATTGTGACGGTTTGGAGAAAAATGCTGCAAGACTGATGCATATTTTAGAAATGTCGCATTTCCGACGTTTTCTCCAAACCGACGCATATTTTAGAAACGTCGCAATGCCAACGTTTTGTCCCAAAAATGTCATAATACCAACGCATAGTTTAGAACGTCGCATTTCTAATGACATTCATAAACGTCTCAAAAGCAACAATGCCCCTAAACGTCGGTATAGCGACGGTTGTTGGCAGGATTTGAAAATTTGATAAAAATTGGGGAAATTTCCGACAATACGACAAAAGTGTCGGAACTAAAGTGTCAGAATTTTGACCAAATGTAATAGTGCTAGAAGTAAGGTTAATGCTACGTACGAACTGTTGAGATTTGTTTTGGGTAGTTTTGGGTAAGGAATCCTGTTGGCTGTGTGCGCAGAGATCCTCAGTCCTGCTGTGTGTGGACCCCGCTAGCTGTGTGCACGGGCTATGACTTGGGTTTGTAACTGGGTTTTGGATATTAATGAAAACATAATCTGTTGAAGTATCTCTATGTTATCTAAACTGGTTGTATTTACTACTGAAGGACCTTTTCTTTAATTGAATTAGTTGTGATTGTGTCTGTGATATATGAATTAGCTACGATTTTGTTACTTTGTGATGATAATTACTGATGCACACGTGGAAGTGAAGGTGTTGATAAGATGTGCTTAATAATAGTATCTTTGGTTATGTTTACATGATGGTTATACTGTTAAGGGCTCGATAATAATATTGTTTCTGTGCGAACCTGATAGGACTCAACAATATCTACCTTAATTACCCACTCTCTCCCAGGGTGCAGAAACATGGTTCCAACACCCACCCATACTACTCTGGGTGAGACCTTGGCCTGCGAAAGTAGGTCATTATCGAAAGGGCGAGTAGTATAGGGGTTTGTTGGAAAACTTTAAATCTGAACCTGGGTCAGGACCCTTCATGCCAACAAATGGTTCTGTTGCCACGACTGGGAGCATTTTGAGAGAGAGATCGGGTAATGCCACGAGGCCTTTGGAGACCTGAGAAACTGGAGCTCGAAGACTGGTTTGAAAAACAGATTCAAGAATTTTCTGTAAAAGAGAATAGCAGCACAAAGTTAATAGCTGATAAGTGGAAGAAAAAATATATTTTCACAGAGGTATATGAAATTTTCTTTGTAACTTTTGTGCATGAGCTCCAGGAGTGGCTAGCGAGGCTAGTAGAATTCCAGATGTGTTGGAAAGATGATTAGGTTACGCAGTGGACTCTGGAATTGATTTAATAGTTGGAGAAGGCTGACAACGCAATCACCTGAACTTTAGATCATTGGGTGGATAGTGTGCTAGGAGGATTTGTAACAGAATTCGCAGTCGATCAGTTTGTATCCTACTCTAAGGTAGAGTGGAGGTTCTTCAAAGGATTCCGAGGTAAGTTCTTGTGAACATTGTCGCTACTAATTAAAATATTACTGTGCGAAAAAGGCATTTTGTGCAACCACACTGAATGAATGACCTCTGATCAGAGTGAGAGTACAAAACAAAGTGGTAAGTACTACCCAGTCAATTGAGAAGGGGATAGATCTTTCTATTTCCCATTAAGAGAGTCGGCTGCGCACACAGGAAATAGTCCTCCAGCTACACCATCGTCGAGTCAGCATAAGGGTAAGAACTCCCCTACACCTTCGCAAGTACTGGAAGAAGATAATTCCACACACATGAAGCTGCCCACCTTCAAGGGTGTAGGAGGTGAAGACATGGACCGATTTTGGTTTGTAGCAGAATCAGTATGGACGACACAGAATATTTCTAGCGATGCTGTAGAAAAGGTGCAGCTATCCCTCACATTTGAAGGAAGGGCCTTGGATTGGTTCATGGGGTAGGCCAATATGTGGATCCATCAATAAAAGGGATTAATGATGCTTTAAAAAAACAGTTTCGGAAGCCTAACTTCTATGCTCAACTGGTGGTTGACTTGAAAGACTTTAAACAAGGACCCACTGAGTCGGTATGGGAGGTTGATCAACAGCTAAAGAAGGTTATCATAGATGGGGAATTTAAGTATGAGGATATACAACACAAGGAATGGTTCATTTCCATGCTATTACCTCACATGCACGAGCCTATGGGTCAGCAAGCGATTGATACACAAGAGAAAGCCTTGGAGATTGCCATGAAGCTAGAAGTTGCGCCAAGAGACGATACCCAATTTGGGGTACAATAGATCCAGGGAAAGCTGGAGGCAATGCACCTCAAAATCCATAATCTACAAAAGGAGCGAGGAAAATTAGCTAATTTAGACATATGGTGCATAAGATGCAGGGTGTCAGGCCACACTAAAGATCAGTTCGCTCTGCTGGTAGACTATATGCAGGCTAGGGGGACCAACGCCTTGCGCCCTAAGGAGGCTGTGGGAACAAGCACCTCCACATTATGGTGCGGTGACTGCCGCGTAGCTGGACTACATGATACCAACCACCGCCCTCGTCTTGGTGCCTATGTTCCAGAGTTGAAACAACAATGGTGTCGATTCCGCTCATTTTTGGAACATGAAGAACAAAACTACCGGACATATGACTTAATGATAGACCAAGGAAACCTGTACAGGGTACAAGCTGACTCTTCATCACCACTATCTCCCTTGGGATGAGGAGGCTCCCCTGCCTGAGGCTAGGGGGGGGGGAGAGGTAGAAGCGCAGGTCGGGGAAGAGGGAAATTGATCTATTATAATTGTGGAGAACTAGGACACTTCGCAAGGGACTGTCCAAACCTTGCACAACAATCTTGTAGATATTATAGGCAATTGGATCATGTGATCGAAGATTGTCCGGTACTGATAGCCAAGATGTAGGAAAAACAACAGACTCCAACACAAAACCTACAAAGGGTTAAGGCATAACCACATGATGAAGGACCCAATATTAATGTCATTACGTGAAGCGACATGGCTACTGGAGGAGTTGAGGAAAGAGTTGTGGCTGAACCCCTTATCCGAAAAGCCGCTATGAAAAAGGAAAGCTTGGACCTACAGAAAGAGAAAGAAACCTTCCTAGAAGCTTGCAAAGACTTTATGAAGGATGATGCATCTACTTCCAAGGCTTCAACAAACCTAAAAGTGGATGAAGAATTTAAACCATTCCTACAGGCATGTATGAAGTTTCTACGGAACCAGAAGGTAGTAGAAAATCTCCAAGAACTGATAGATAGCTGCACAAAAAAAAATTACCCTCCAATAGAAGTTAAAGATGTTCACAAACTTTACAACCATGAGAAACACATTGGTCGGGAAATGTGGCTAACTGCACAGATTGGCGATTATGAAATGGATCAGGTCATCCTGGATCTAGGATCCGATGTGAATGTCCTACCCAAACATGCATGGAAGAGGATGGGAGAACCTAAGTTGGAATGGTCTACTAGCACATGGCTAACCAACAGAAGATCATACTGTTGGGGATACTATCAAAGATTATGATAGATATTGCAGGGGTTAAGGTGTACGCGGATTTTGAGGTAATTCAAATTGTATAGGACACAGACCCTTATCCTACGCTCCTGGGACTAGATTGGGCTATAGACATGGGAGGCATTAGCAACTTAAAGAAAAGGAGCATGGTTTTTTAGAATGAGGGTATGAGAGGAATAGTCCCTCTATACCCAACATAAGGAGAACAGTATATAGAACCCATGCACGAAGAATACGATGTGGATCATATCTATAAACCAACCACCTGGGATGAGGATTGGATTAATGCTACAGATGATGGCATGCTTTGATGGGAGAAAGACAGTGAATGCCTCTCTAAATCTGATGGGGAGATAAAAAATTGGCAGAACCAGTTTCATGACGTATCTGTGTTACGATGTCTTAGGATCACAAAGAGCTTCCAGTGTATCTCCTCAGAGGTAAGAGAGTTGCCTTACTTTGATGGTTCTGGTAGTATTAGGGATTTTCTTAGAGCATTTGAAGCAGAAGTCCCAAGGGAGCGAAGAATGTGGGTGCTTAACCTATCCATGCGTGGTGGTGGGAAACTCATAAGGGGACGTTTCAGGATTGGGAGGAATGTCGCAAGATGATGATCCTATGATTTGAACCTCTGGTTCACCTACGCATGGAGACTTTCCTTGGCCAAGGGGACTTGCGCAAGCACTTATCCGCATGGATGGAGGTGTGGTGCGAAAGGACCAGGGATGAATGGGTCCACCTATTCATTCATGGCTTGGGGAAAATCCCCACTGCATGGCATTTGGATGCAGAGCTACATTAGTGCACCCGCCACTGGGAGACCATGAGGAGCGATTTTGTGTGGACGTTCAGGTTGATAGGAAGAACTAAGGAATTAAACGAAGCCCTACAAGACATAGATGCCCTAGTATTTGATGAATCACGCCCTTGTGTGGAGTTTTGAGCCCTGAAATTGTCTTCTCTTTTTCCAAACTTCACTTCATTTCATCATTCCTTTATCATTTCATAAACCTAAAATTCAATGAGAATGACTAAGATTACTTAAAGGTTGCATACAATGATTAACTTATTGTACTTTTGTGATTTTTCTGTCTTAATGATTTTTGAACAGTTTTAGCTACAAAATGTAGTCATTCTGTAGCCAGTTAAGCATTCCGTAGCTGTTTTGGTGTTCACATATGTTACAGGTGTCATATGGAAAAAAGGCACACATAGGTGGATTCCAAATCTTTCCTACATCATTCATTCCCTTCCACGAAGACTAGATCAATAGCTAGAGGTGCCTATGTATGTGGTCAAAGAAAAAGTCAAGAAAGCTATCTTCCACATGAATTAGAACTCCTGATTTGCTTTATAGCAAATCAGGATTCCTAAACGAGTTCTATTTTGATTTTAACTTTAAAACTACACCTATACCTACTTTCTGAGAGGGACAAGTTTTTGATACATACTTTATCATTCCTGTGATACTCTGTTTTCGAGAATTTTGATAATAGAAGGAGTAAACTTTGATGTTGTTCTGAATAAAACATTGAGGAGTTAAAGGATTAATGCTGAATTGATAGCAGAGGGGCC
This sequence comes from Pinus albicaulis, assembly GCA_034641835.2. Classification (NCBI taxonomy): domain Eukaryota; kingdom Viridiplantae; phylum Streptophyta; class Pinopsida; order Pinales; family Pinaceae; genus Pinus; species Pinus albicaulis. The sequence continues at coordinate 20,120,255 of CM076575.1, forward strand.
CTATTATTTGAGGAAGCTTTACATGTTTTCTAGATAAGTAGTTTTCAACTCTGTTTTGTCATATTTCCTTACTTAGACTGCTTTTTGGAGTTACATCTCTTAGCATTATGTTTCATGTCATTTTCTTAGATAAAAGGTCCTCATGATATTACAGTTAGTCTTTTTCTCAAGCTTTTCCAATATATCTCTATTAAATGAATGGGATTTAATTGTAATATTCTGAGTTACTAGCACTTTAGTTTCTGTCATTTAGATTAAAAAGATCCTCGTTATCTTACAGATATTCTCTTTCTCAAGCTCTTCCAATATATCATTACTATATGAATGAGATTTGGTTGTACTATTTTGAGTTATTAGCATTTTCTATTCTGCAATTAGATAAAAGATCCTCATCTTATTACAAATAGTCTTCTTCTCAAGCTATTCCAATAAACCTCTAAATCACGAATAAGACTTAGTTGTAATACTGTGAGTTACTGATTGTTTGTTTTATAGAAGATCCTTATCACATTATGCCTAATCTCTTTCAACAAACTCTTCCAACAAATTTCTAACTCATGAATGAGATCTAGTTGTAATGTCATAAGTTGTTTTAGCATTTCATAGGAGATCCTTATTACATTATAGTAATTATTTTCTCAAGCTATTCCAATACACCTCTATCATATGAATGAGATCTCACTATAATGTTCTAGGTTACTGTTTTTTTAATACTTCTTTTATGTTTTAGGAAGATCCTCATTGCATTAGAATTTAATCTCTTTCACAAGCTATTCCAACAAATCTCTAACTAAATGAATTAGATTGAGATGTAGTGTTTTGAGCTACCTTTTCATTTTCATGAATGTTCATTTGCAAGCTATAATATCCATGGATTAGGACTCTCTGTTTTCATCATTTTTTTAGGGACAAAACTTGTAACTAAGCTCTGTTTTAATTCTAATATTTCCTTTCTCTTCCTTTTTGACATAGATTTAACTTCATCTTTTGAGCATAGAGTAGCATACTAAAACTCAAATATAACAAAACCCAAAACATCAATAAAACACTGAAAACAATGAAATAAGAAAAGGGATACTTAGGCACATATAGTGTAAGTACACTTCATTAGTTTACTAGCCCTGGTCGATAATTTATGCTATCGATTTAGGACACTAAATTGACTAAACATTTTGGCGCCATTGTCGGGGAAGTATAACTAGGTAGCCTTATTTCCTATTTCTCAAAAAAACAATGATATGCGTAGAGAAAGAGATTATATGGGTAGATTTATAAGAGGCAGAAGCTTTATTCCCACAACTCCACTCACTCAACCAAGACCAAGAAGCAGCACACCTCCAACTCAAACCCACATTCCATACTATACTGGTCATAGGCTTCCAGAAGTCTCAAGATCAGATATCCCATCAGGAAGATCTCCCACTTCATCCATTGAAGCAATTCTAGAGGAAGAAGATCCAAGGACTCCTACAGAAGGGATAACCTTTTTCACTTCCACAGGGGAATATATTCCAACAGAAGAATTACAAATCCCTAGTGAAGAAGAATAAGAGGACTATTTCTTCAATATACCCTTGATAGAAGAACCAGTAGAACAACTAACTCTTCCAACTGAACCCTATATCAGTTTAGAGGAGTCTATTATGGCAGAAGAAGGGGAAGGAGAAGTATTTAATGGAGAACATACACTATTTGATGAGAGGGAGATAGAGAAGGGTAAGTACGGAAAGTTGGGAAGAGGAAATGCAGAAGGAGGAAGAGGTAGAAGGGAAATTGGAATTCCTTTTGGATTCCCTATAATAGATGAAGAGACTAATGCAACTATGAAAAATATCTCACCCTCTGTTCTTCCAAAATTTCATGGACTAAAAAGTGAGAATCCTGATACCTTCTTATTTGAATTTGAAGTTCTATGTAGAACCTATGATTACCTACAAGATGCTCAGAAACTTAAACTATTCCCTTCAACATTGAAAGGAGCAGCATTAAAATGGTTTATGAGTTTAATCACTAGGTTTATTAGGACATGGGATGAAATGAGGAAAGCATTTATAGAAAGATATTTGGATTACTGTATACCAGTCAACCATAAGGAGGAAGTGTTCAAGATGATGCAAAAGGAGGATGAAAATCTGGAAGATTTGTTGGAAATATTTAACTATAACATCAAGAGGGAAAAAATGTAAAACTTGGACCAAAATACTTTGAAAGCTCTTTTTTTGAAGGAAATTAGGGATGAATGGATAGATATTCTTAATATGATGGGGAAAGGAGACATATCTCAACTTTCATTACCTGATATAGCAGAACTATGTATTAATCTTTTAAGAGGAAAATATAAAATTCTAAAAGGACCAAGAGACCCTGCTCTTGCAAGGGCAAGCAAATCTACAACTGGAACAGTAAGTAGGGCATAAATAGGGAATATGCTTGATGAATTCAAAACTAACATTCTAGGGAGTCTCAGTGAGCAAATAGACACCCTTAAGTTACAAAACAAGTAGAAAGCCGAAATTGATGCCTTAGCAATCTTTTGTCCCAAATGTAGGAAGAAGCATGCCTTAAAAGAGTGTCCTTTGGATGCAAAAGTAATAAAGACTTGTGCAATTTGTTAAAAAAAACATGAGACCAAGAATTGTCCCTCAATCCTTGGCCTTAAAGCTGTCTTTCAAGAAGAAACAACCACAAATTCCATAGAATCTCTTAATTTTGTCTCTAGAAGACCTTGGCAGAGACCTTAAACACAAGGGTTTAGTAATCAAATGTATAATCAGCCCCCACTTAACTGGAACTCTTGGCTGCAACCTTGGCCCCAATTTCAAAATCAATCTCAACCTTGGGCTCAAGGAGCACAAAACCCTTATGGAAGGTTCTCCCAGTATTATCAATATCCACCATCTTATCCATCATATCCATCATATCCAAACTTTCCTCCTCAACAAAATCCTCAGCAGAATCCACAACATCAAAATCAAAATCAAAATCAAAATCAAAATCCACCACTTCCATTACCATTCCCTCAAAAATCAAATTAGTTATCTGCCCAGCCAGTACGAAACCCCAACAATAAAAACCCTTAGAATACATATATGATATAAGGTCAACAATTTCCAACCTATTTGATTACTCCTTTAGACCTTAATGATGTTCAACCTAGGTATGGAAGAATACTTGAAAGAAAGTAACCTTCTATAGTTATACAAGAGCAAAACAATTCTGAGGAAGATTCTCTATGGGTAAATAAATTTTTTGAAGAAAATACATCTCTTCAAGACCAAAACATTGAAAAAGAAAAATAGAAAGAACCAATAATTTCAACTCCTATGTTAGAACAACCATCAACATCTACTACTACACCTCCTTTTCCGGAAAGAGTACAAATTGATAGGGGTGTAGAGAAACAAATTATGATGCCTAAATATGATTTCCTAGATGAGTTGAGAAATGTTTATATTAAGATTCCATTGTTACAGGCCATCAAGGAAATAACAAATTTAGCAAAGACAATAAAAGAGTTGAGTATGAAAAAAATAGGAAGAAAAATAAAGAGATAAAGAAAATACAACTGGTAGGAAAAATAGTAGACATAATGATGGGAAAGATTGCCATTCCAAAATATCTAGATACCGGAAATCCAGTTTTTAAGATACATATCAATGGAATTGAAATTCCAAACACACTTATTGATCTAGGAGCAGCAATCAATATCATGAGTAAGCAAATCATGGAAAAACTAAAACTTCCTAATCTTCTTTTTACACCCACACTACTACAATTAGCATATATATCTGTAATCAAACCAGATGGGGTATTAGAATACATTCCAGTGTCCTTAGATTCTTGGGAGTATCCTGTGGATTTCATGATCCTAACTCCTAAAAATGATCTAGGAGGACATCCTATTATATTAGGAAGACCTTGGTTAGCTATAGTTGATTCTTTCATTAGCTATAGATCTGGTGATATGTACATCTTTGATGGAAGTTCAACCAATAAATTCACCTTGTATCCTCCAGCAAGAACAATCACAGAATTAGATGATACTCAATGGATTGATGATGAAGAAGATATACAACCTCTCTTCACTATTTCAAAAATTAGTGAAGATAGTCGGACTCTGAATGCCTTGGAAAATCATGAATCTTCTTCAGAACATAAACATGAACAGTTCCAGGAAGAATCCAACATTGAGTTCCTTTCATCAAGACAAATGTCTCTTTACTCCATTGAAGAATTTTGCAACTCTACAATTGACATATTCCCAAGAAAAACCTTAAACATAAACAAAAACCTAGAGAAATTTCAACAAGAAAATCTACTCAAAATATTACAGAGACATTCTTCTGCATATGAATGGGAGTACAGTGACATGAAAGGGATAAACCCTAAGAATTGCACTCATCATATCTATATAGAGGAAAATTTTAAATGAATTAGACAGCCTCAGAGAAGGATGAATCCAAACCTTAGGGAGATTGTTAAAGAAGAGTTGCAGAAATTGTTAAATGTCAACTTTACTTATCCCATTTAAGATATTTAGTGGGTTTCTCCTTTGGTGATTGTATCCAAGAAGAATGGTAAATGGAGGGTATGCATTGACTACCAAGAATTAAACAAAGCTACTCTTAAAGACAATTTTCCCTTACCCTTCATAGATCAGGTGTTAGATACATTAGCAGGTAAAAAGTAATTTTCATTTTTGGATGGTTTCAGTGGTTACAACCAAATTCAAGTTGCACTTGAGGATCAAGATAAAACTACATTTACCTGTCCTTGGGGTACCTATTCCTATCGAGTATTACCTTTTGGATTATGCAATGCACCTGCAACATTCCAAAGGGCAGTATTGGGAATCTTTTCGGAACTAATACATGACTGTGTAGAAGTATACATGGATGACTTCACAGTCTATGGAAAAACATTTGAAGAAGCCTTAGAAAACTTGGAAAAAGTCCTAAAAATATGTAAAGAGGCAAACCTTTCATTAAGTCATGAAAAATGTTTCATGATGTTCAATGAAGGTATTGTCTTAGGACATCATATTTCAGGAGATGGGATTAGAGTTGATGAGTCAAAGGTTGAAGTCATCTCTAGACTATTAGTTCCAAGTTGTCAGAAAGATGTTAGGAGTTTTCTAGGATTTACAGGATATTACAGAAGATTTATAGAGAACTTCACCAAGATAGCATCTCCACTTTTCAAACTACTTACCAAGGACTGTGAATTCAATTGGAATCCTGACTACCAGTTAGCCTTTGAAACTCTGAAAACAAAAATATCTGAAGCACCTATTTTAAGGGGACCTAACTGGAAATTACCTTTTCACATCTCAACAGATGCCTCAGATACAACTTTAGGAGTTGTACTGGGACAAAAAGACCTGATTCCTTATGCCATTTACTATACAAGTAAAAATTTGAATCCTTCAGAGTTGAATTATGCTATAATTAAAAAAGAGTTCTTAGTTGTTGTTCATGCCATAAATAAATTCAGACACTATATAACAGGCTATGAAACCTTTGTCCACACAGATCACTCTGCAATTAGGTATTTAATGAACAAATCAATTACTAATGGCAGAGTCACAAGATGGTTATTGATTTTACAAGAATTTAACTTCACCATTCTAGATAAGCCTGGAAAACAAAATACAGTAACTGATTTCCTATATAGACTCCAAAACATTAAAGACAACACTCCAGTTGAAGATCAATTCCCTGATGAATATCTCTTTGCAATTTCTACTCAAACTCCCTAGTTTGCTGACATTGCCAATTATCTAGTTTCAGGGAAATTTAGTTCAATTATGAATGCAAGAGACAAAAGAAAAATCATTTTTGACAGTGCAAAATATTCATGGATTGCTAATGAGTTATACAAAACAGGTCTAGATTTTATTATCAGAAGATGTGTTCGAGAAGATGAGATTCCTGAGATTCTCAAGGCGTGTCATGAAGAACCTTGTGGTGGACACTTTTCTAATAAGAGGACATCTTATAAGATCCTTCACCTAGGATATTATTGGCCATCCCTCTTTAAAGATGCTAAAGAGTATTTCAAAAGGTGTGACAGTTGCCAAAGGGTAGGGAAACCTTCCCCTTCAGGTGAGATGCCATTTCAACCTTAGGTACATACTGAACCTTTTGAGAAATGGGCTTTGGATTTTGTAGGACCTATTAATCCTCCATCAAATCAAAAGAAATATATATTATTTTGCACTGATTATGTTACCAAATGGGTAGAGGCCAAACCATTACTTTCTGCTATTGAAGCATCTGTAGTTAATTTTTTTTTTAAGGATATTTTTACTAGTTTTGGTGTCCCAAGAGAAATTGTTACAGATTAAGGAGCTCAATTCACATAAAAAATGGTGGAGAAAATGGTAGAGAAGTACAAAATCAGACACAGAAAATCTACTCCCTACCATCCACAAGCAAATGGACAAGTGGAATCTACCAATAAGGTCATTGAAGGGATCCTGACAAAGACTGCTCATTTACATAGAAGAGATTGGGCAGAAAGGCTTCCTGAAGCCTTATGGGCCTACAGAACTACATGGAGAAAAACAATAGGACACACCCCTTATGAACTTGTTTATGGAAAACAAGTCTTGTTTCCCTTAGAGTTTCAGATCCAAACTTTCAAAATGGAAGTCCAGTTAGGACTTGATCTAACAGAAGCACAAAAGCATAGACTGGAGAAGATTAATGAATTGGATGAGATCAGAAAAGATGTAGTCCAGAGAACAAGCATAGTCCAACATCAAAGGAATAGATGGCATGATAAGTACATCAAAGAAAATAAATTTAAAGAAGGTGACAGGGCCCTCTTATTTGATTCAAAGTTCAAGGATTTTCAAGGTAAATTTCAAACTCATTGGCTTGGGCCATATGAGATTGTGAAAATATTTGAAAATGGAGCAATAAAAATTAGGACAATAGATGAAGGAAAGGTAGTTTTTCTTGTAAATGGACACAAACTGAAATTGTATCATAAGCCACTTTCAAGAGAGGAATTTTTCAAGAAATTCCAAGATAACATTGATATGAAGTTAGTGAAGAATTCTTCTTCTTCTTCACTAACTTAATTGTATTTTTCTTCAATCATTTGAATTAAAAAAAAAAGGTATAAATATGAAAACCAATCATTGATTGGCATGTTTATACAGAAAATATAAGGTGAAAATCAGAATTCTTCTGACACTTTAGACTTTCAAAAATTGTTTCTTTTTCTGCAATGAAGTGTCATAAAATCATAAGTTGTAGATTCACTTTTCATACTTCAAATCATAATTCATTCCATTTCATATTCCATGATCCATCTCATTCCATTCCATATTTCACTTCATCCATATCTCATTCCATTCCATATTTCACTTCATCCATATTTCATTCCATATTTCAGAGTTTTAACAGGTACATTCTACAGCTACATGTTCTGTAGCCAATCTTGTTTTGCAGCTAATTTGACCCTGCAAGCCTGCTTCAGTAAACAAAGGATGATTCAAAGAATATTATGGAGCTTAAAGATCAATATTTTTCAGATGAAGGACAAATATAACAAAGCAGCACAATAAAAAAGGCTAAGGTAAACTATATGAAATTATTTTGATAGCAAAACATGAAAGATATAGTATAGTTAAATCATATGTTTCCTAAAGTTATCTTATCATTCGAATTGATCCTTTCCTATCATAAAAAAAAATTCTTGACCAAATCCCTTACATTCCACTCCATAACAATTCATCATTTAAAAATTAATGGATAAAACTTTGATGTGACCTATTAGGTCACGTCCTTAGATCATATCATTTATTGATGAATTTTGAAAATCATTATAAGATCTCTTCATGGTATTTTATCCCACATCAAACTCTTAAACCCAATCATCTTCATGATTTACCATTACCTTATTCATTTATTCATATCCACTCACTACCATTGCATTCCGTAGCCAGTTTTCATCCGCAGAGAAGTCATTTTAAGGGAAAAACAACCTTCCACAACTACTCTTTCTTCAAACAGGAGATCAGAAACAGAGCAGTGGATATAAGCCAAAGAAAGGAAGCAATTTGTATCAAGGAGAGAAATGGGGCTTATTGTGAGATCAGAGCCAATTGGGACCAAATATTTAGAAGGATACCCTCAGGTTAAGGGATTATTACAGCAAGTAGGCTGGCTGAGCTTTATAAAGAAGTTCAATGGATTCCACAAAGAAGTCACGAAGTCATTTGCAAGGTCATTCGATGGATCAAAGGTAGAAACTGGGGATATTAAGTTCGCCATCATGGAGTAATTCATAGCTGAGGCCACAAAATTACCACGACAGGGTGAACATTGGTTTAAAAACAAAGAGTTTCATAATGAAACCTGGAAACAAATGCTAAAAAAACCAGGTATGGACATTTCAGTTTTTAGAAAATGTATTCCTAGTACAACTTTGAAAAATAAATGCAGGAATGTGTTGTTGATTTTATAAAAATTCATAACCTGTGAAGGTATATTTGGCACTTTGTATGTCTATCATATTAGACTGATAATGAATTTCTTCGAGAATGAAATAAATTTACCCTTCTTCCTGCTTAATATTTTGAAAAGGATGGCTTCTAATGTTCAGAAAAGACTTCAGTTCCTAGAAACTACTTTACATCATCATGGCTTAATTAAAATGTTAATTGAGTTTCAATTGAAGAAATTAGGTGATAGTTGGGATGAATTCCTCTTAAGAAATCATTTTGAAGAACCAGAAGAAACACTATCTAAAGAAGAACCTGTAAGCAGAAGTAGGAGGGGGAAAATTGTTAAATCTATTGAGATCAAACCCGATACATCAACATAGGAAGATAGTGAATAAGTAATCTCTAAAAAATTGGTAAAGATCAGGAAACAACTCAGGAATAAGAGAAAGGAGAAATTAACAAGTGAATGTGCTGAAGAAAAAGCAAAAAATCCACCTAAATTGAGAAGAAGATCTAGGCTTAAAGGCATGGTTAAAAAGACATACATTAAGGAAACAGGAGTCATAAACATTGAAGAAGAAGAAACTCCAATCGAATCTCCAATTGATAGATCTCCTCTACACCAGTATGAAGAAAACCCTAACAGAGAAACTCCAGATATAGATCCAGCTCAACAACATATTTATGACTATGTGGAATCACTAGAGAAAAGGGCCTCAGAAATTCGAGAAAGATCTCCCAGTCCACAAGAACCTCCAATAGAAATTTTGAGAAGAGACAATTATGAATTGGAGATACTGAATAACCATATCAAGAATGAAAATGAAATCCTAAGAGAGCAAGTCAAATTGAAGGGTAGCATGAACAACACTCTCTCTCAGCAAATGAAAATACTATATAAAGCAAACAAGAAGCTAAAGAAAAGAAACAAGCAATTGAACAGGGCACTCATTGATCTTAGGTTCAAATCACTCATGAGGAAACCCAGAATGGCATTGACTACCAGAAGAAGCAGAAAAAGGAGGCTAGATGTTTTTGCAGAAGTATCAATACAAATGGAATAAAGTTTTGATGAAATTGCATGAGGACATGCAAGAGTTTTGTAGTGGGGGTATGTTGAGCCATGAAATTGTCTTCTCTTTTGCCAAAATTCACTTCATTTCATCATTCCTTTATCATTTCATAAACCTAAAATTCAATAAGAATGACTAAGATTACTTAAAGGTTGCATACAATGATTAACTTATTGTACTTTTGTGATTTTGTTGTCTTCATGATTTTTTAACAGTTTTAGCTACAGAATGCAGTCACTCTGTAGCTAGTCGAGCGTTCCATAGTTGTTTTTGTGTTTACATATGTTACAGGTTTCATCTAGAAAAAAGGCACAATTAGGTGGATTCAAAATCTCTCCTACATCATTAGTTCCCTTCCACGAAGACTGGATCAATTTCTAACTTTCATCAACAAGTTTAGAAGGCCCAGGAAAAATCCTGGCATGATATGCATATCTGGCAAAAGTCGTTTAAAGAAGACGAGCTAGTATTATTATATGACAACCAGTTTGCACGCCACCCTGGGAAATTCCACCAACATTGGTTGGGACCTTATATGATAATAGAAATTACGAATGGCGGTGCGGTGAGATTGGCTACACTGCACGTGAACCCCCTGCCAGGCTATGTTAATGGCAGTCGTCTCAAACCATACTGGAGAAAATTGGCGTAGACCAAATGACTATATGGCCGGAGTAGCTGTATTGGGATGGATACGCGCAAGCACGAAAAAAAATGTAGGCAAGCCTCTTATACAAGCAGGGGCCAACCGCAGGTCAGGGAGCCCGGGAAGATGCACTGGGTGCGCAGGGGTAATACACACCTGCGAAAACTAGCCGTTGGAATAGTATCGTTGAGTAAAAGGCCAACTTTAATGTTGGAAGGAGCAGGCAGTAGGAAATTAATGCGCCAATTTTCAAAGATTTTTTACCATTTCCTCGATGGTAAGTTTCAGCTAAGTTTCATCCGACCGTTGTTCACTATTCAAAGCTATAAATGGAGGAGGGCAGCTCATAATTTGGTTTCGCATGTCTTGAAAATCTTGTGCCTTTCAAATTTCCATAACTATTGTGCTATGTTCATGTTTGGGTGTGCTACCCCCTCTGATAGTAGCAACCCTGAGCTCATCTTCCGAGCGAGAATGACTGCGACCAATCCCATTGAATCATTGCAGACCATGGCCTCTACTGAGAGAGCATCCGTTCAAGTATTGGAGGTCACCCCTGAAGTCGAAGAAGTCGTGTCCACACCAACCAAGGGGAAGAAGGTGGAGAAAAATAAGAGTAAGGGGAAAGGCTAGGAGCAAGGGTAGGGGAGGGCTACGAAATGGGCTGGGGGGAAGCCACGCACCTCCCCTCGGAACGTGAAATCTCCTGAACGGTGCCTAAGGCATGCTCACCTAACCCAGTGAAGCGACCTCTATTTGATTAGGAAGAAGCTCAGCTCGCTGCCCCAATCACTTGGCTACCGCCCTATGTTTGGCCTCGAAGGCCCTCGGTGCACATGCCCAAGAATCTCAAGGTTCTGCGCTCCTATCTGCAAATTTCGCTAATTCCTGGCGAAGTCCCCATAATTGGAGAAGCATTCGACAAGCTCTCCTCAATTAAGTTCGATGACCACGACCTTTCCAACCTGGAGGCCTTTCCAGAATTGTCACTTGAGTTATATCTCGAAAGATTACTGGAGGACAATGTGCTAAGGGTCGTACCAATGCCATGGGCACGTAGGTTAGAAGGATCTGAATTACTAAACTTGCTGTGGATACCTCACTTTGGCCGATACGATGTAACTGACCAAGTTGTGCGCCAGCTGCTAGCCTTGATCCATGATGGTAGCTTATGGATCCAGGACTGCATTCCCATTGATGCTACCATAGTTCACCGCATTACTGGTCTCCCCATGTAGGGGTCGAATCCCATGGAGTGCGTTGGCAAGAAGTACGAGCAACAGATCGCCGACAAGGTGCAAGAATACTACCATGTTGAGCGAAACACCAGAGGGTTCCTTATCAACACCGTTGACAACCCTGGAGTGCACATGGGTACCCTGCTGCTGGCTTGTAAAATGATGCGTAAGTGCCAAGCCATGACTTTCCCTGCCTATGTGATTCAGCTTGGTCGCCGCTGCAAAAAGGGGGTCTGCTTTAATTCGTTGCAGTTCCTCTACAATGAGATTTTGGAAAACATGCGTGAGGCCCAGGATCATGGGAAGGCGTTCTTCTACTCTTGGCTGTTGCTCCTAATTGCATTGGTCGCATGGGAAGCCCCTGAAGGATCGGTCCTCCCTAAGCTTGAACCAGACATGTGTGAAGGGGCGCGATACGAAAACTTATGGGATTCAAAAGATGAGAAATGTATTAAGGAAAACAAAGTATTTTGGGTATTGTTTCAAGGTGCGCTTGTAGCAGAAATTCACTCTCAGCCACGCTTGTTGCCGACGGTCTATGAAAAATATAACCACATCGCAGCATTCCAGGTTACGATGCACAACGTGCAGATTCAGGGTTGTAAGTATTCAGCTTGGATGTCACTGCCTTACATGGTCGCCGATGAGGAAATTGATCGACTCGTCACCACTTGAGCATGACTAACACTGCTGGTACAAGCGCAGTCCCGAAGACCCTCACTCCACCTGATACTGCCAAGAATTTAGAAGGCCATGGCCCGGAAGGCTCCACCAAGACGGAGGTTCCCCCAGATACAGCGCAGGGCGTGGAGTAGGAATCGCAGCAGGACATGGAGACTGAGGGTCTGGATGTGCAAGGCGTCGGTTCCCTACATGGCACAAAATGGAAATCTAAACCTCTCAAGGGCTAGAAAATGAAACAACGGGATACGCGGCCCAGTAGGAATATTAAGGTTACGTTAACCAAGGAATATTTGGAGCAAATCACAAATGCAGTCTACCTCGCTTCAGAAGACCGATGGCTTGCCTTGGAAGAGCAGTAGAAGGCCACAGTCTTCACATTACATTCTAATCTCCAAGCTCTTCAGCTCAAGGCTGATACCTTGCAGACGAGTGTGGTTCAAGCAAGGCTGCCTCAAGCGACCACCACTGAGTTCATCTCCACAACCGAGAGTTGCCTCTGCCCCTTGCCAAGTGCAACAATCACTTTCAGTATGCCTGCCTTATGTGCGCAAGTCTAGGCCTGCGCAAAAGTAAATCTGCACTTGGCCCATATTCCACATGAGCCACTGCATGTTCTCCACACATCCTTCTTTGAGTAAATCTAGCACAGAGACTGCTGGGTAGAGTAGTAGCTAAGTACACCTGAGCAGACAATCATAGAAAATACTACTGAGGCGTCCCAGGCATAGGCCGCGTGCATCCTTTCCACCGCACAATAGACCGAGTTGGAGCATCTGATCAACAGACTCTGCACAGATGTGACTGAAGACATTCTGGCCTCTGCCACCCCCCAGCCTAAGATTGACAGACTTGTCACAACCCTGAAAGCTTCTCAGACCGAGATCAAGAATGTTAAGACTGAGATGGAGTAGTAGATTTTTGCAGCTGGAAACTCCTCCTGAGGTACGCGCTCAGACAGCCACGCTAGTCACAGAAGATAAAAATACCATTACATCTCAGATTGCTCAGGGCGCCAAATTTATTGAGATAGCTATGTTGCTGTGGTCTAAGGTGCAACGCAACCCTCTCCTATGAAAATTTACCCAAGAACTACGCGATAAGGAAGAATAATTCGAGCAAATGGAGGCTACAATGCCCACTCTAATCCCTGCTAAACGCTTAGCATGTCTGCGAGCTAGCCATGCACTCATAGATGACTTGGAAGGGCTTCGCCACAAGAATATGTTTCTGAGTGACCACCTCAAGCCATGGGTCGATGAAGCCCTCAAGATATCAGGACTTGGTTGTTGCAATCAAACAACTGAATCAGACCCTGGAGAGTGCCACCGCTGCCACTGAAGGACCAACTTCACAGAAGTTGGTGGACATTGCGCAAAACACTCCCTCGCAAAGTGAAGGAGTGTTTACCCCTCTAGTCGATGCCATTAATCAGCTCCAGGAAAATATGCAAACCCCACGGCCGTTGTGACTCGGGACAAGTCACAAGATTGTGTTGGGGGCCTGTTGGAATAGGGTCCCCTAGCTGCATTTTGATATGTTCCAACGCTGTGTTTTTGATATATTTTTTTAGTAATTAGTCTTGCGCAGGGGCTTGATAGAATGACAGAAGAAGAAATGAATACAAAATATTTTTGGAGAGCACAAGTTGTGAATTATTTTATTATGAGCAATCTATATATATAGGCATATAGAAACAATTTGAACCAACTAAAAACTAATTTCTAAAACTGATTTCTAAACAAACTCTTAACGGAAAGATTAAATCTCTTAACACCGCCTCTTAATCTTAAGGGTTACATTGTTTTATGCCTAACTTTTGACATTAAAATTTAAAATTAACTTTGCCTAGAATTTTGGTGAAGATATCCGCTAACTATTCCTTGGATTCACAAAATTTGAGAACAATATCACAATTTTTTATGAGTTCACGAATGAAGTGAAAACGAGTGTCGATATATTTTCTCTTTTGATGAAATACATTATTCTTCGACAAGGAAATAGCGGAAGTGTTGTCACAAAGGATTGAAATAGGTTCATTTTCTGTATATCCGAAGTTAGAGAGAAGTCTCTTTAGCCACACTGATTTACATGATGCTGAATTTTCTGTAACGTACTCGGCCTCTGTTGAAGATAGCGGAACTATGGGCTGCTTTTTGGATGACCACGAGATCAAGTTTCTTCCAAATAGAAAAGCATAGCCAGAAGTGATTTTCTGATCATCAATACATGCTGCATAATCACTATCTGTATAACCAACAAGCTTACTGTCTACAAAGGCTGCATACGATAAACCATAGGTAGATGTACCTGCAATGTATCTTAACACCCTTTTTCTAGCTTTCTAATGACAGTATTTAGGAGATTCCATAAACCTGGAAATATAACTAGCTGCAAATGCTATATCAAGTCTAGTAGTAGTAAGATACATAATACTACCAGCAAGTTGCTTATACAAAGTCGCATTAACAATAGTACCTACATCATCTTTACTTAACTTTGTACCAACTTCAATAGGAGTATCTACCGATTTACACCTGTCCATCTTAAAATCTTTCAAAATGTCAGTAGCATACTTCTGTTGACTCATAAACATACCATCATGTGTTTCTTTCACTTTTATATCTAAGAAGTATCTCATTAATCCAAGATCTGCCATTTCAAATTCGTTTTTCATTACAAATTTAAATTCATCTAACTGCATGTTACCCGTATAAATAATGTCATCAACATAAAGACATAGTATCAAAATATTACCTTGATGATCATTCTTGATATACAAAGTGGGCTCATGGTCGCTCCTTCTAAAACCATTATTCAAAAAGTAATGGTCTATTCGACTGTACCAAGCTCTTGGAGCTTGTTTCAAGCCATACAATGCTTTCTTCAACCTGTACACCTTATGGTTTTGATTCTTGATTTTGAAACCAGGTGGCTGATCAACATACACTTCATTCAATACACCATTCAAAAAAGCATACTTTACATCCATTTGGTAAATCGACCACTTGTTTTGTGCTGCAATAGCTAATACAAATCGAACAGTGTCAATTCTTACTACAGGTGCAAATGTTTCACCATAATCTATGCCAGGTTGTTGTGAAAAACCTTTGGCAACTAATCTTGCTTTGTGCTTATCAACTTCACCTCTCTCATTTAACTTTGTTTTAAAAACCCATTTGACACCTATAGAGCTTTTATCATGAGGTAGATCAACCAGATCCCAAGTTTGATTTCTTTCAATAGCATCGATTTCATTATTCATTGCATCTACCCATTATTTTTCTTTTATAGCCTCTTCAAAACAAGTAGGTTGAAATGAAATAAATGAAAAATTTACAATATCATCAACGTCATCTTGTGCATAAATATCACTTAAGGTTCTCATTTTAGGATTATCAGAATCAGACTCAAAATATGATGAAATGCTATTGCTTGATGAACTAATACTGGTTTTGTCTTGAACTTGTAATCTTGGAGTGCATGTTGCAGGTGCTTGATGTTCGTCTAATAGAGTAAAATGATTAGGACAAGTATTGTTCTCCATTTCATTCTGTTAGGGTCCCGTGATTTGGCCGATTGGTGAGCCAAATGACAGTGTAACATCAAACCAAGCTTTGGAGCCCAAGGACCTAGCCTTCCTGGACTCAGAGAGGGCTCTCTCTATTATATGTAAAAGATATCGGTGTGTTTGCTTATGGTGTTCTGATATTAGGCTAGTTATAAAGTAAGTTTTTGATTTTTTGTTTTTAAGTTTGTGAGGGATGAAACTGATCAAAGATATAAAACAGGTAACAAGAAGTCAGATCAATTGGGCTATGGGGTCAAAAAGGTCAAGGAAGCTATTAGATGATGATACAAGGCTATTGTAGGGCTGATTTGATTCAAGGTAGAAATGATCTTTGGGCAAAATGGAGTAAATGGACATCAAGTTTAGGAGTAACAAATGATTTCAAGAATAATCAGTTAAATAACAAACATAAGCATGGTAAGGAAAACCATTAATCATGCAAAATGTAACTACAAGCTAATCAATACACTGAAATAAACATTCAAGCCATGCATAGAGGAGTATAACTCTCTAACTTCGGGAAATGGCTATCAGACTTTGGGGAAAATATATAAGACAGACTAACAACTCATAAAACTATGCCGCAACGCCTAAACACAGTCTTTAAGTTATTGGGCACTTTGACAAACAAGCTTTCAAAGTTTTAGACAAAGGGCTAGATCGAAACTAGGCCTCCTTGGTTCAACAAGATGATAATCTAATCAGTCAAAGAGATAGTTTCATGGATGAAGACTATGGACAGCCAAGGTAAGCGAGGCACACCATACATCCTACTTAACATGCATAAAACTTGTGAATGAAGACAGCAACAATATCCTGAAGTTACTAAAGAAGCGATTCTGAAAGAATTCTTTGGTGCAACTAAGAAGAAGAAAACACTCACAGCTATGAAGATCGGGGAATTTTGGTGCCTCCATGAGCATTTCTCAAGAAAATTTCTCTACTGATCTATAGCAAGAAACATGTATTCATGAATGAAAACTAGAAGACAAAACATAGAAAGAAACACTATACCATTCTACCAAGTCATGGAATCCATCGACAATCCTTCATCATTCATCCAAGAACATCCAAGAGGCAATCCAAAAGCATAACACAAGTATTTTCTTCCAAAGCTCATATGATCATATATTGCTTCTCTTCTCAAGTTCAGCCTTCTATTACAATGAATCCTCTTGGAATATATAGGCCAAAGAGGATGAAAACCAACCAAGGCAACTAGCTAGCCATTGGTTCAAAATAAATATCTAAACTTGTCCTTGAGGCTTCGCAAAGCCCAAGGCACAAAATATCTAATAAATATCTAAACTTGTCCTTGAGGCTTTGCAAAGCCTAAGGCACAAAATATCTCATAAAATATCTAGAAAATGCTAAAAAAAGAAAAATAATTGACTTTGCATCATTTTCCATGTGCAAAAATAGCTAAATGCACATTTGGAAAACGCAATTTTTAAAGGTTCAAATTTTACAAAAATATTCAAAATTTACATCAGCAAAAGGTCCCCTGACTTGCCGGCAACATTTGGCAGCCTTCCCGAAGTCAAAACGAGGCTCATGATAGCTCTTTGGAAATATCTGAGTGTCTATGTTCTGGAAAAATTGAAATTTTCCCAATTTGATGCCAAGAAGTCTTCCAAAAGTAGGACTGTGTGTAAAAAACCAGAAAATAAACCTTGCTGATAGACGGGGCAGCATGTTGAAAAAGTGAGTGTTTTTTGTATCTTTGGGGGACCAAAACAAATTCAAATGATTTGAAAATTCTTGAGTAGATGCTCCTGAATTTAATACATCCAATGGTACCACTCTAAAGAGTTTAGGATGCTCCAAACTGAAATGGCAGCGCCCATGATTTTATGCAATTCGGCCCAAAAATGCTGAAAAACAAAAACATGTCAAAATTTGCTCAATTTTGGTGAGCAAGTCCCTCAAGGATTTTTAGAAACATGTCTAGAAGCTCAGGCCAAAATTCCAAGTCCTGATGTGTCTTTCTTCACTTTCAGTGCCAGGCGCCCTTTTTGGGCAGTTTTGAGCTTTTCTTGGTTTTCCTCCTTTGTGGCTTGGCATTCTAGCTTTGGTGAAGAAGTCATGGCCCCTTGCCTTCTGCTTGTAGATGAAGGAGGCACTTTCAAAACCCTATGCTTATATATGAAAGAGGTTTCTTTGGTCTTCAAACCCTCTGCTTATAGATGAAGGAGGTTTCTTTGGTCTTCAAACCCTCTACTTATAAATGAAGGAGGTTTTTAGTCATGTCATATCAACAGCCTCTTGACAGTGTTGTTTTTCTTTCATTGTTCTTTCAGGCTTCGAATGTGGTCCAAAGAGCTTGATGAAAAACTCTTTGCACTGTAGTTGCATCCCAGGCTCAAGATCACATTGAGAAGCAGCTGTCTTCTCATGTGGTGCCAAAAATTGTCTTCTGAGATGCTGGTATGTTTCTTGTCCTTGGAAGATCCATCAAACACTGTAAAACACCTAAAATCAGCTTGAGATTATGATCTATGTATTGTTGAGACTTAAGGGTGTATCAGTGGCACGACTTAGGGCTGTGACCAACTTTATTAGCAGAGTGGGAGGTCTGTTATGACTGGTCTATAGTAGATGGAGGTTTTTTGGCTCTTGGATAGTTTGCCAAGGGTGAAATGTCTTAAAGCGCCACTTCCTAACTTAGGGGAGGTTGTTTGAACAGATTTGGATTGTTTCTTTATAACTGATGGTCAGACTAGTATGGTTGAGGTTAAGTAGGATTTGATAATGAGGTTTCATCTCGTCATGGGACAAGGCAGAAAAAGGTGGAAAGGCAAGGGATTTATGGGGGTTTTCTAGATGACAAATTGACATATGGAGATCGACTTCACAGAAAACTAAGCTGAAAGAATTTGGTCATCACCAACAAGTGAAAAATACTGATGACTAACAGTGGGTCCATTTGGGGAGGGCAGCTCCTTTTCAGGAAGTGTCCAGAATTTTGGATCTTTGGCTTATGAAGACTAGTGCCTTACCCATTGGTGCAAAATTTCATTCTTCCTGGATGCTATTTCTGAAAAGTGACAGCATGATTAGCATCAATGATATTTCTACCTTTCCCACTATCTTTCCTAATATTTTTTCTTCTTTTTGGCGCATTTGAACTAGCAGCCTTTTGACAACATATATTTTTTTATTTTTGAAAAATGAACCTATCTAATTCTACAATTATATCTGTCGAGATTTCAGATTAAACTGGTGAACGAACTAGCAGCCTTTTGAATATATATTTTTCTTTTTGCAAAATGAACCTATCTAATTCTACACTTATATCTGCCGGGAGTTCAGATTAAACTGATGAACTCCTTCATTACTCTACCTATGCTAGATCAACTGTCAAGATTAAGCTGTTTGACAGGATTTTGTTCTCTAATCTAAAACACGAAATTTAAAAGATGATCAAATCAGGATTAGACAGTCTGATTTATCATGCATTTGCGGCATAAAAGAAAAGCTGCACACAAATATTATTTTGCAGAAATGGAAACTAGGAAAAACAGGGCTAAGATGCACAATTTGTTTTTCATCCCTGCTTCCCTCTTTGGTTCTGTTTTGGGCGTGTGGAACCAGTGTCTTCTCCTAATCTACTATCTTTGATAAGTCAAGCTTACACAATGTTGACCATCTTTTTCACTCACTAACTTATCAGCAATTAAATTTAAACATGTTCAGCTATGATTAGGCTAGATAACTGAACAAGACATTTGAGTAATAGTAGCGGCATTTAGACTTGCTCGCTTTCAGCATGACTATTTTTGGGTACGGGGCTTTACCATTGCTTTTTAGAAACTGCCCTCTTTTCTACTTTTTACTGTTTTTTGTATTTTTTTCTTTTTCACATTTTCTTCAAATAATCTAAAACTGGAAATTTAAAAGATGATCAAATCAGGATTAGACAGTCTGATTTGTCACGCATTTGCGGCATAAAAGACAAGCTGCACACAAATATTATTTTGTAAAAGGGAAATCTAGAAAAACAGGGCTAAGATGTACAATGTGTTTTCCATCCCTCGCTTCTCTCTTTGGTTCTGTTTTAGGCACGTGGAACCAGTATCTTTTCCTAATCTACTCTTTGTGATAAGTCAATCTTACACAATATTGACCATCTTTTTCACTCACTAACTTATCAGCAAATAAATTTAAACATGTTCAGCTATGATTAGGCTAGATAGCTGAACAAGACATTGAAGTACTAGTAGCGACATTTAGACTTGCTCGCTTTCCGAAGGACTATTTTTTGGAACATGGGGCTTTACCATTGCTTTTTAGAAACTGTCCTCTTTTTCTTTTTTTTACTATTTTTTGTATTTTCTGCTTTTTCACTTTTTCTTCAAACCATCTAAAACTGGAAAGATGTTCACAAGGCTTAGCTTTAACTATTTACCTATCCTAGCCTAAACTATACACAACATACACATTTGGTGAACTCTTCTTTCCAATGTAACCAGTCAAGTAGATGATTACATGGGTGATTTTGGTTTAGTTTTTTGATGATGCAGAAATAATGAAAAGGCCACTCCCATTTGGTTTGTTTTTGGACAATAGTGCTTAAGTTTTTTCTTATTCTTGGCAGCAACTTGTTCATGATAGAAACCACTACTCTTTCAGACTTCTCAAGGAAAATAACAAATGGATCTTGGAATAATACCTGATCTAGAGGTTTTGAGATATAGGATTCATTCAAGACTACTCTTTCAGACTTCTCAAGGAAAACAACAAATGGATCTTGGAACAATACCTGATCTAGAGGATTTGAGATATAGGATTCATTCAAGACTACTCTTTCTTCCACTTGGCTATATTTGGGACCCCCCTGGTAAAGCAACTCTTCTTCATGATCACTCGAACTGTCAGACTCATCATGTATTGCAGTGTAGTTTTCTTTCCAAGCTGATGTGTTCTGATTAAGTGGACTAAAAACTGTGTGAAGGTCATCAGGTTGATGAGCAAGGATACACTTTGACAATAAATTATCTTGAAAGGATAGTGTAACAAATACCATGTGTTTATCAACCTCTACTTCTTCATCTGCAATTTGTAACTCAATGGAACTTGGTGGCTGCAAATCTGGAGTTAAGGAAGATTCCATGTCCAAAATGATTTCTTCAACTATTTCAGGAAAAGGCTTCTCATTTACAACCTGCTCGAGGATTTCATCATCCTCCTCAACCTTATCATCAAAGCTGAAAAATTGTTGATTTCCAATTATGTGAATGTTATCTCTGATGGACTGAAGTGAAGTAGAGCAAAGAGTCCGAGACTCTTCACTTACTTCTAAACTTTCAAGGCTCTCCTCATCAGTGTCATAGATGACCTGTAATGTCTGCTCACTTTTCTCAAGTTTATGAAACTGAGCTTCCTCCCAAAAATCAAAAGCTGAGTGTTCTGCAAAGTTAGTGTCTGTTTGGAAATCACAATCATCAACATATTGATCAAACCTTGGAGAATCATTAACATAAGAAATGTCATCAACCATGCACATTGGACTATCAGATTGCTTTCTTCAAATTGATCTACACATCTATTTTCTGATTTATGACATGCAAGATTAACAGGAGAAAGATCAGAAAATTTTTGGTTATATGAAGTTTCAGAGGTTGTTTGTATGTTTATAAGTTGATCTATTTCCTCTTCAGTTAAAAAGGGAGGTATTTTCATTTCTCTACTATAATCCTCTTTCTCTTGGGAAATCTGATTTGAAAGATGAATGTCTTTTGGGGCTTCACTTATGAGAGATGATGAATCATCACTTATGCCCTTAGAGAGATCCTGTGGGTTTTCTATCATTTCTTGCTTATTTTCATCTTCAACCAATTCTTTGTGATATTGAGGATAGTTATCATGTAATTCATGAGTTTTTTCTGATAGATTCTTAGGGGGCCAGTTTTCTTTTATGAACTCAAATGACTCCCAACATAAAGGTAGAGACCCTATAGGTTTTGATCTATCTTCTATCTCAGATTCGAATTCTTCTTCAATCAGCTCTTCTTGATTTAGGTGAGAGTTAACTTGAGCAGGGTTTTCCTGAATAACTGTTGAGAGATCTTTAGGGAGACAATTTTCTTTCAAAGTCGGGAATGATTTAAAGCATAAGGGTAGAGAACCTAAAGGTTTTGATTCTTCTTCCATTTCAGAATCTGTGATTTCAAAATGGCTGATAGCTTCTTTAGAGCATTCCTCTATGTTTTTATTTGCAACTTTCCCATTAGGCATATTTTGTTTATAACTCTTGTCTTGTGATAGCTGAGTGTGTTTAACTTGAGGAAGAAGGGTAGGTTGGTTTGAATAAGCAGTGTTAACCTTGTGTTTTTTCCTATCAAGTAACTTCTCTAGTTTTCCTACCATACACACCAATTTTTTCAGCTTTTCCTCTGAAGAT